>JAVIWB010003083.1:0-414263 GCA_031893035.1 Dermolepida albohirtum
ACGTCCCCCTTTAACAGAAGTTTATTTAGTATTCTTCTGTTGTGCAACCATTCTTCGCCGTTCATGAAGAAAAGCCCCCTGGAACATCCGTGAATATTATTGTACACTATCCACGGTTCCGGGAGAATATGCACGGGATATTTACCTTCATTACTAAACACAGAACGCATAATATCGGGATTCGACACAAAAATAGCACTCACGGGACCGATTTTGTCTCGGAAAATCGGCCCCAGTTCTTTATGTTTAGCGTCCACGTACAGATGAAGTTTAGGTGTCGATCCGGCGGCCAGTAAAGATAACGTCGAACCAACGAAGGGTAGACCTTTCGGTGTCGGAATTTCTTTCGGGCCGGTAGCCTGAAGGGATGGACGCGGAAATTGTTGCAGACTTTGTTTCGCTGTCAATTTACGAATCATCTCGAGACGCGCACTACTGGCAATGTTTGACCTGCGACCGACTGTGTTATATTGAAACATAACGGAACACTATCTATCCTAGCCTGATGCGATACAAATGGACGGTCATTTATTCCAACATTGTTGTTTTAATACTGTGTGTATGTGTGCACGTTGTTCTCTTTGATAATAAATAGTCGAATGATTTGTATTGTATAATATATACATACATATATATATTGTATATCTTGCATTGTTCCAGTGAGTTCGATGACGCCGTTTTATAATCAATATATACATAATAATAGATATTTAAAATATTCGGGCATATATTTGCTTTATTGATTGTGACCAGAAAAGCAGATATTTATGTTTTCATATTCCCTCAGTAGACGATGCGATTAATGAGTGGGGCAATTCTTTTACAAGTAATATTAACGATAAGTTTTTAATTCGAGGTTATTAATTTGTTGTTTATTAGAATGAAATGCAATCCTAGCTGTACTGATGCAAGGTTTATAAATTTCGAGCAAACAATATCGTCTTGATCCAATTGCAACGCAGTTCAATAATTAATAATATTTATTATTATTAGATAATATACAAATAATTCTTATTTTGTTCTAGAAGACGTGACCGTGTATAGATTACAAGAATTTAAATTTATCGCCTTATAATTAAATACTGCCAGACAAAATAAAGGCGGATTATAAGCCAGATTTTTTTAACGAATTTACACCACTTTTCAGAGAACTATGGATTATTTATTTATTTATAATAGCATCCTGTACGACAACTAAAATTCTTTTAAGACTTTTAAGAATAAAATCCGTGTTTATTTTTTAGTCGACACCTGGAGCAATATAATGTTAAATACTGATTCAAATAATGTTTGTTATACTAAGTAGCGAGACTAATTAGATGTTTGTTTCATCAAAGATACTATTACTGGTCAAAATAACATTAAATAACTCCTGTAATAATTAAATATTGGTGAATAGAGCGGTTCAGGATCTAAAGAAGTGCAAAATAGGGAGATCTTTTGTTTATTAACTTGTTCAATTATCTTTTTTTGAGTAAATACTAAGAAAACGTAGAATTAGATTACAGGAAATTATATTTATTTCCTGATAATTAAATAGTGCCTGAGAAAATAAAGGCGGATTATAAGCTAGATTTTTTTAACGAATATAATATATAGAAATATAGATTATCTATTTATTTTTAATAGCATTCTGCACGTAAACTAAAATACAAAGACTTTTAAGAATAAAATCAGTGTTTATTTTTTAGTTGACACCTGAAACAATATAATGTTAAATACTAATTCAAATAATGTGTGTTATACTAAGTAGTGTGGCTAATTAGATGTTAGTTTCATCCTGGACAAAATATTGGTGAATGGAGCGATTCAGCGTCTACAGAAGTGCAAGAGAGGGAGATCTTTTGTTTATTAACTTGTTTAACATCTTTTTTGAGTAAATACTAAGAAAATGTAGAATTAGGACAAATCGAACGACATATTCTCAGAAATATTAATATGTAGAATATTTAGATGATTTAGACTTCCTTGCAAGAATAGCAAATAAACTAATAGAGATAATGCAAAATCAGTGAAAGTACTAAAAGTAACGGAATAAAATAAATATATAGTGATGAGAAGTGAAAATTAAGATGAAGTCCATAATATAGTGTGTAACATTCATAGTAAGTAAATCTATGATAAAGCATATTTGCTTCAATTGAACAACGTTAAGAAAACTCTAATGACATCTAATAACAATATGAAAATTGTTATTAGTTATAACTAGAAAAGAATTTTCAAAATATAACATCGAATGTCACAAAAGTTTTCGTACACTTCATTAAATTTTAGAACATATTTCTCTATTAATCTGGTACGTAGACTTCCGCGGTCGTGGTCCATACTATCTGCTTCTGGGTTTCCGGCCTGGAACCGCGTCAATGGTTGCTGCGCGTAACTGGTTCTGCACTTGCTGAGCATAGGCTGGATATCGGGCACAATATCCAATTTATTCTACCAAGATCCAATCCCGTACTAGTTATTACTATGGTCGTAAAATCGGCGAATCAATAACCTTAACCGTGATGATGGCTACCCCCTACACAACGTCTGGCAATCCTGCATCTCCAAACAACCCATCCGCAACCGTAAGGCTCCATTGACCCATGACCCATTTCCCATATATAAACCTGTCCACCATCGACTTACACCAGTTTCAGGGCGACAGACAGTAGCAGTAGTTGAGTCCTGAAGATGTCCCATACGAGTGGGTACGAAACATCGGCAGTTATACCATTGACGCGGTTCCAGCCCGGAAGCCCAGAAGCAGATAATATTTCTCTATTGTTAGCCATAAATTTAGAACGAATCGGGTAAATTCTCTTCATAGTATTTAAGAAAAATAAGCATTTGATGCCTTTAGAAAGACGAATTGTAAAAATTGTAACGTCCCGTACTGCGTTTAGTAGAACAATAAGTAAACGCCCGTATTCTCACCTAAAGCGATTCTTTTGCTTGACCTACAGCGTGCTAAAATTAACTCAAGAAATAAACTTGGAGAGTGGGGGGTTTCCTGTTAATCAGTTATAATAGGACGCCACACTGTTGTTACCCTGAAAGTCCTAAGCCAATACTGAAGCAAAAGGTGGATCAATAAAATACATCCGATATTTCATTAACCAAGAAAAAGGAAATGGTGCCTTTTACAGTAAAAAAAGTTAAGCTCTATTACAAATTTGTTGTATTTGTTCGAATATTTTTGTAACGGTATTAAAAAAATATATTTATTTAAGATAGGTATTTAAAAAAAAAGGAATCGTCTACGTTACAGTTCGGAACTTAATTGCTAATCTCCACCTATTAGTTGGTTCGCACTAGGGGTACAAAAGAAATATTCGATAATATATGTGCTACTTAATGAGCGCTTTTCAAGAACAAAAGAAAATAAACAAAATAATAGTAATAAATTACATAAGAAAAAATATTCGGTTTACTAGTGAATTAATAGTTACATTAAATAATTGACTTATGGCAAAAAATTGACTGTGGTCAACGCAACAAGATTATACGAAGAAAAAGGAACTATCGAGATTAGCTGACAGTTTTCTATTTATTTGTCAGCTGGCAAAAAATACAACTATGCTTATCCGTTCAATGAACCCCTAATTAAGTTATAGTTAACACAAGAAAATAATATGAATATGATCTATTTCCAAGAGATATTTAATTAATTAAGGCAACGTTTTTATCCGGGCAATTACTATCAGATAAATTAGGATTATCGACTACATTAAAGTTAACTAATTTTTAATCAATATTATTTAAATAGGGTATAGTATTTCAACAAGCCCTGTAATTAATTTACGGTCGTGGGCGTATAAGTATACGTTAATAATGTGAAAAATTTTAGGTTTTTTTTTCGAATTTATTAATTTTCAAAACTGTTTTCTTGTTAAAACCATTCAATTTTGTGACTGTAAATATATAATCTAGTTCTTCCTCAATATTTGTTGGTGATAGCGGGATTGAAAGGGATTTATTAAATAACAAATAAAAACAATTCCATATTTGTGATAAGTGTATAACTGTTTGTGGATGTATTTATCTAGTTGTGTTTCCTTTCTATAAATATTAAATTGGAATTTATTGTCTGAAATTAAAATTTTTAAATCTAAAAGCGGTATAATTGTTTATTAACTTTATGGGATCATCGGTATCGAAAGATTTCAATGTTTGTTTATAGTATCTACTATTAAAAGAAAGATATATTGATTTATGCATAATTTCGTGAGTTTTATATATTCGTTCGTTAATTCAGGTGAAATTGAATTGAAATGAAGAAAATCTTTATGCGTAATTAACGTGGTGTTTACTGAAAAACTCGGATATAGGGCAATAATATGAAAAGAAATAAGTTTGTCACTCGGTTCTACTTTGAATTCGTTAAATTTAGAGATAAGATCGGAAGTATTTAAAATAGGAAGATCTTGTTCAAAATTTACTGAATTCTTCCATTTGACAATTTCATAAGTAGAAGAGTTTATGTTTGAAATAATTGGTTTGTGCATTTTCGGCAAACAAATAACTCAGAGACTTTAGGGCTACTGACTTTTAATTTTGCCTTCTGCCCAGTAATGAATTGCAATTGTTTAAAGATTTTGCAACATTTAAGAAATTATTCAACGTGTCATTTTCTACTTTAACGTATGATCCTGAATTTAGCATGAGCTCTACATCATTTACAAAATTCTTCTTATTTAGTACAATGACCGCGTTACTCTCGTCCGTTTTCGTGAAGATGCAATCTTTTTTCTTCGGTGATGTGATTATGTGGTTCATTGAGGTTTGTCCGGTCCATTTTTCTTCGTCTTGTTGATGGTATGTTCTAGCATATAAGATGCTTCTATATTGAATATAGGGATATTTTCTTTTGTAATTTGATATGTAGCATTATGCAGGTCATTGATTAAGTCTTCCTTTTTCTTTCTTTTTTCAGTACCTTTATTTCTTCATGTTTAAAATTGACTGTTTTATTGTTGATTACGACATTATGTTTAGCAGTTTCTATTTGCAGTATTGGAACACTAGTCTGAAGATTCAATAATTTTTTGTTGAGGGATTGTTTATTCCCGATCCGGTGTAACTTTTTCTCAAATCCTTCAGTTTACTTTTATGCAATCTTTTTTCTTTAGTGATGTGATTGTGTGGTTCATTGAGGTTTGCTTGGCCCATTTTCTTCGTCTTGTTAATGATCTATTCTAGCATATGGGATGTTTCTATATTGAATGCAGGGATATTTTCTTTTGTAATTTGATATGTAGCATCATGCAGGTCATTGATTAAGTCTTCCAATTGAGGCGTATTTGGTTTTACACAAAATTTTAATTCTTTATTTAGTACCTCTAGTTCGTCATGTGTAAAATTGACTGTTGATTTGTTGATTACGACAGTATGCTTAGCTGTTTTTATTCCCAGTATTGGAACACTGGTCTAAAGGTCCAATAATTTTTTCTTCTCGACTTACTTGTGCATCTACAATTCGGTGTAATTTTCTCTCAAATTCTTCAGTTTACTTTTATGCAATCTTTTTTCTTTAGTGATGGGATGATGTAGTTCATTGAGGTTTGTTTGGTCCATTTTCTTCGTCTTGTTAATGATCTATTCTAGCATATGAGATGTTTCTATATTGAATGCAGGGATATTTTCTTTTGTAATTTGATATGTAGCATCATGCAGGTCATTGATTAAGTCTTCCAATTGAGGCGTATTTGGTTTTACACAAAATTTTAATTCTTTATTTAGTACCTCTAGTTCGTCGTGTGTAAAATTGACTGTTGATTTGTTGATTACGATAGTATGTTTAGCTGATTTTATTCGCAGTATTGGAACACTGGTTTGAAGGTTCAATAATTTTTTGTTAAGGCATCATTTCTTCTCGACCATTTGTGCATCCACAATGCGGTGTAATTTTCTCTCAAATTTTTCAGTTTATTTTTAACGTAAATGCAAATTATATTCTGATGTTTTTAGATTACTTTTAACTAACTAACTTCTAATTTCGCTCAGCGTTAATTATTTTAGATGTATTAATTGTGATTATTTTATATACGCAGAAATGGTAATTATTTATATGATGGTACATTTCAGGTGCAGTTTTAACTGTTGCTTTTTCATATGTTGCTGGGACATACTTTTCAATCCTACTTTATGTACATATAAGTATTGCATTATATGTAATTACTTGGAAGACATTTTTTTGTAGTACAAATTTGATTTTCGATATTTTTTATTTTGCCATACGTATGTAATTTGATTTTGTGTTTGTTTGGAAATAAAAATTATTGTTATTATGTATTCACTTTTTACTCGAATAAATTCACAATGTAGACTGTCGAAAATCATTTTATCTCTACAAATTTTATTCTGAAATTGTAAAAGCGAGATCGAGATATCGCTCTACGAAATTGAGTTGTCGAGGAATGTTGATAAACAGCCATATCGCCTGGGATTCTTGCAAGACTGCCTTTCGGAAATTAAAAATTTTAACCAGAATTCTGTATATACGAAATTTTAAGCTTTGCGTATAAGAGTGGATCTCAGCCTCAGATATTAATTCACCCACATTAGAAGTAAAATAAAAATATTATTCCTCAAAAGCACTTGCTTGCCAAAGACTACAGGCAAATCTTTTACAGCGCTTGTCTAATGAACAAAATTCCGAGAATATTTCGACGGCAAAACATTTGAAATTAAAACCCGAAGAATTTAGGTAATATTGGTGTGATTATTTTTGTAACGAGATATTTTTAGTTCCTTTTTTAAATTCGAATTATTTGTTTATCTACTTTACTTGCATATATGTATATCAGTACAAATTAACATTGTTTAATTGTGTATTATTATATTGCTTATAACAGATATGAAATGTATAAATCTTTAACGGAATCTTGTGATCATGATTTCATAAATAAATTGTTGTATTGTAAATGCAGAATTTTGCACCATCATTCGCTACCAGTTTCTGAAAAAGTATATATCAGTCAGCTTCGAAACCACATCAGTGCATTTTCTCATACTGGGACTCTAACAATGAAAGGTTTCACGACCTTGCTAATTAGTTCCTGAATAGATTTCTCTGGACTTGAATGTAAGAAAACATTGGTGTAGGTGAATATTTTGAAAAAAACAAAGCCAATAATAGCAAAACTTTGTATTTTATTTATATTTTTGCAGAAAATTTTATGTATAGTTCATTATATTGATTGCGTATGCATATTCCATCATAAATTACTGACCCAATTAGTATAGAAAAGAAAAATACAAAAACTAATGCACTTGCTATAATGGTCAATATTTCGATACCTTTACAAAAATAATTTTTAAATCTAAAACTAAGGTTATAGTAGTCTACTTCAATAAAGGCACAATCTGTAGTAGCATTGTGACTGAGTGGACAAATCCATCGTAATGGAAAAGTCGTATTTCTTTAGTTAGTGTTCCTGTTTGCTTTTTTCTAATGTTAACCGGCATTTTTATGTCGAAGTATAGCAACATTTTGCATATTTATATTAATATTTACTTCTTTAATATCAATCAGCAATATTTCCTCAAGATTAAGTCCGGTCTATGCCAGACGTACCGAAAAATCATTACCGGTTTTTCTAACAGATGTAGCTAGGCTTAAGTATGAAATGTTATGATTTGACACATATGTCATTGTATTCTACCGACATCAAGCTTCAAAGCCATATACGTTATATTTTGCGAAAGTAACACTGCCATAGATTACTTACCATACCATAGATACCTCTTTGAAAATGTCGAGTTTCGTGACTGAAAAAATGCATTTGCGGCACGCATTATTTTCCTTATTTAATCAAAAGAAAACAGCTGCTGAAAGTTATCGTTTGCTGGTAGAAACTTAAAGTGAGCATGCTCCAACCATAAAAACATGTGAGGCGTGGTTTCGACAATTCAAAAGTGGTGATTTCGATGTGCAAGACAAAGAACGTTCTGGTAGATCGAAAAAGTTTGAAGATGCGAACTTGCAGGAGTCATTGGATGAAGACCCAACTCAATCTCAAAAACAATTGGCAGAAGCGTTAAATGTAGCCCAAGAAACTAATTTATGTTTGGAAAGAAGGAAAAGGTAACATGAGGCAAGGGGTTTTTATATACAAGAATTAGGCTTCCTTCTAAGTCGGGAAAAATTAAGGTTCTAATAAATAAATTTATTAAAGACGTTAATTGTTCTGCAAGGACATAACTTGCATTTTTTATTAAAAAACTGCATAAAATATCGCCATCAGTGTTATCCTTATCGGGCAATTTAGTCACTATTTTGATTAGTTTCTCTTCTGATGTAAGCAATGAAGAGAAAGAGGTTATCATAGGAACTCAGGGACGCTGTATATATGCAAAGGTATTTATTAACAGAATTATATCTAAATGAGAATTATTCAGATACATTTGACTTTGCTGTCGCCTAAGAATGATCCTGACAAATACCTACAAGTACTAAACGTTATTAATGTGGCTAAAAGTACGGGGTATGGCAATTAAATAACGAAACTGCGCTCCTTCCATCGCGCAGCCGCATCAAGTGAGGCTGTAATTGGAATATCATTGATCTTGATACTTCCCAAACAACAACCCGTAGTTTCGTCTCTCTGTCTGCTTTAGTTTACTTTCGAGCTTTAATTGTAGAGGACACAGTTACTTAGTAGTGCCATGATAATGATGGACATAAAAATCGAGCAGCGAATTAACCTGAAATTCCTTATAAAATTAAAAAAATCGGCAACAGAATGTTTACAAACAATAAAGTAGGTGTTTGGTGATAATGTTATATCACGTGCGCGAGTTTTTGAATGGCATAAACGGTTTTCTGAAAGTCGGAAAGAGGTTGAAGATGGCGAATGTCCTGGTCGACCTGTGATTGTAAGAACTGAAGGGAACGTTCAGAAAATTAATGAGATTGCGCGCAAAGATCGATGCCTGAGCATGATAGCCGATATGGTAAATATTAGCAAAGAAACAATAACACGCATTTTACATGATGAATTAAATATGACAAAAGTTTGTGCAAAAATGGTGCTCTATCTGTGAAGTAATTTTTAGCGGACAAGTGCATTGCTGTGCTAGATTATCTTCCATGCCCGCCAGATTTCGCACCATGTGACTTCTACTTATTTACAAAAGTGAAAAGTCTATTAAAGGAAACACGTTTTCAGCCTGTTAAACATGTAAAAGCAAAACCGGTAGAGTTGTCGAAACTATAGCACATTTTGAAGAGTGGAAGACACGTATGCAGCAGTATCTAGATAGGGAAAGAGAGGGTTGAATTTGATGGAGCCTGTGGTTGATTGACTTGATCAATAAGGTTGATATATAACCCCTTTCCACAATTAACTATTTGTAAATTCTGTATACGCATTTCGACAACCAAGTTGTCATCATCAGCAGATAATTTCAAAGTGTCGCACCTGGTAAAACACGGCGAAAAAATTGTACGAAAAAACAAACTCCGTACGCGATCCGCACCGTTGAAAACCAAGATGTGCACTGTGTCTGTTTCACAAGATTTTTAAAAAATACTTTTACTTAAACTAACATGCACTACATTGAAAAAGGTTATTATGGTCAAGGAAGTGTCTATGTGATTTATGTGTGTTTTATGATATTGTTCCTCCTGTCTTTCAGTAGAGAGAAGAGAGGGGTTTGCAAGGGCCCGGCGTCATTAAAGTTTACCACATGGCTTAAATTCTTTAAGATGTGCATGCTTTCATACGCGTCCAGTTCGCGATAATTGTACACGTTCTTTATCAAATGTAAACAATCCATATTAACACTGTGGTTATTTTCTAATACATGTCTCGCTATACCCGATTTTTCCGGTCGGTTGAATTTTATGTGCGAAAGGTGTTCTTTATACCTGGTTTCGATCGATCTTTTAGTTTGGCCGATGTATTGTCTATTGCACTCTAAACATTCAATTCGGTAGATTCCCGATTTTTTATTCTCTTCAATTTTGTCTTTTGCATTTCCTAACAGCATTTTAAGGGTATTATTGGGGCGGGAACATACTTTAAACCCGCGATCTTTAAAAATACTATTCAGATTTTTCGTCACACGATGGAAAGGTAAACAAACAAAATGCTTTTCCCGATTGCTCTGTAGCGAAAGACATGTGGTGTCACGGATTGTTTTTTTTCTTATGTTGGCCTTTCTAATTAATCCATTGATTATTTCCGAATCGAAACCGTTGTATACCGCGATATTCTTAATGAGGTTCAATTCTGTTTCATATCTTACTTTTGTTAGTGGGAAATTGATCAAACGATTAATCAGAAAATTGAATGAAGCCATCTTCTGTTGCATGCTGTGATTTGAGTCAGCCGTAATGAATCTATTGACATTGGTTTCTTTTCGGAAAATATCAATTTCTATTTTGAGATCATTCCTAATAACTAAGGTGTCCAAAAAAGGCAACTTGTCATTGTTTTCTTTTTCTACTGTGAATTTAATTGTCGGGAATTTTGAATTTAACTGTTTAACGAAATCATTTAAGTTGCATTTTTGTGTATTGAAAACCGCGAAAATATCATCGACATACCTAACCCAAATTCTAGGAAAATATTTAGCTTTATTTTTTAGTTCTATTTCAAAGTTACTCATAAACAGGTCCGCTATGAATGGAGAAAGACAATTGCCCATTGCAGTTCCCTGTTTTTGTTCATAGAACTTCCCTTCGAACTGAAAACAATTTTGGGACATGCAAAGGTTTGTTAATTTCACGTATTCCTTTATTTTCTCTGGTTCGATCTTATTTTTGTGAAGCAGTTCTTCTAAATATTTTAAAGTTTCTGGGATCGGTACCGAAGGAAACAATGACGTTACGTCGAATGAAACTAAAATTTCTCCTTTTTCTAATTTACAATCTTTGATCCTTTGGATAAATTCTAATGAATTATTGACTGAGAGACTTTCAAGTTTTTCGGGCAAAATTTTGTATTCATTCACTAGCCATTTCGATATCAAGTAAGTAGGGGAGTTGATCCCTGAGACAATTGGTCTCATTGAGTTGCCTGGTTTGTGTATTTTAGGCAAACAATATAGTCTAGGGATCAACGGATTACTTACACTTAGCCTATAATTCAGATTCGGGGTTATTAACTTTGAACAACTTTTTAACGCGTTTTTTGTGTCCCTAATCATTTTTGGTAATGGAGTTTTCGTACATTCAACATAGGGCCCTTCTGAGATTAAATTTTTCACTCTTAGAAAATAGTCGCTTTTGTTCAAAATTACTAACTTGTTCCCTTTATCTGTTTTTAAATAAAAACAGTCTTTCGATCTGAGACTCTTAATTAAGTTCTATTCATGGACTCAAATCAAACAGTACTTACAAGAACAAAAACAAAAAGTAGTGCACCATGAATGGATATAAGTTTATTTGGGATAAATAACATTTCTCACACCAGTCTCGTTATTTAATTGCCACACCTCGTATATTCAACGCTAGTAATTTTATTTATTCTCCTTCTAAAGGTGTCCCAAAATTAACGCAAGATTTGAATTAAATGGAAAACACAGTTTTAGTCTTTTGATTGTTATTTTTTTATTGAGTACATAGGATAGGGTTATTTATGGAATAACACATCGGACAAGTGGCCTTCACGGCTTTGCATGCACATATGCATTTGTTTGTCGAAATTTTCCATGACCATTATATATAAATGTGGCTGAATTTCGTTGATGCAGCGTTGAATCTCCTCGTTTAATGTACGGGTGGTAGTGGGCTTGTTGACATAGACATGTGATTTCAAACAACCCCGTAAAAGGAAATCTAATGGCGTTAAATCACACGATCTAGGGGGCTAATTCTGATCACCGAAACGAGAGAGTACACGACTTGGAAATGTCTCATGCAGTAATTGAATTGTTTCACGGGCAATATGGCATGTGGCACCGTCTTGTTGAAACCACATATTGGCCACATCAATATCATCCAATTTCGGCAGAAAGAACTGTGTTATCATGTCGCGATATCGAGCACCAGTAACAGTCATTGCTTGACCAGCCTCATTTTCAAAAAAATATGGTCCAATTACCTCAAGCCCAAAATCCACACCAAACAGTGACACGTTCTGGATGCATTTGTTTTTCGACAATCATACGTGGGTTCTCAGAACCCCAAAAGCGGCAATTTTGGCGACTAACAAAACCATCAAGGTGAAAATGTGCTTCATCGCTTAGGATGATTTTGCTCGAAAAATCAGCATCTATATGTTGATGTTCAATAATCCATTAAACGAACTCTCTTCGCTGTGGATGGTTATTAGGCTTCAGTTGTTGTGTTAATTGAATTTTGTAAGCATGGAGACACAGACCTTTAGTAAGTATACGCTGTAGAGAGCTTCTTGGTATTTGCGATTCTTGTCCACGACGCCGAATTGATGTTCCTGGATTGTCCCGACACTCTCACGCACTGCTTCGATATTGACATTTGAACGGCTTGTTTTTGGACGACCAGTGTGTTGGGCGTCTCCAACGGATCCAGTCTCCCTGAATTTTTCAATTAATCTCTTCACAGTTGACGAAGTTAAAACACTATTCCGGCCATATTTTGTATGTAATTTTCGAACTGCGACCGCCAAGATTTCATTATTTTTGAAATATTGTTCAATAATGAAGACACGTTGTTCTATCGTGTAACGCTCCATTTTTACTAACCCTAAACTGTCAGCTGTCGAATTGTTTTTTTTTAGGGCTACCAACACTTTACTGCACAAATGGCGATAAATTCAAATCTTGCGTTAATTTTGGGACACCCATTATATTTATAATATTTTTACTAAATATTACTCATTGATTCACATCCAAGTACAACGAAGATGTTCATTACTTGGAATAGAGACTGTGTTTTATTTTTATCCCATTTTCTCTTGTTGAATTCAATTTATTCTTTTCAGTTTCGATTTTCTTTTCATCTATTTTTAATATTTCTACTAGAGCGTAGAAACACGTATACTCTTTTATTTAAAGGATAATAACGTACAATCGACAAAAGTATATGTACGACCGTCTTTGAAGCCACCCCCGCACACACCGATGAAACACAATTTCTTAGGAGGTAAAAAATGTACATATGTACACATATAAAATATTAGAATGTCACTTACATTTAAAAATGCTATATGCAAATACATGTGAATGTGAAGTCATAGCATGATTTCAATATTTTATTATAAAGTTCTTGCATCGTCGTGTCTCGACTCTGGAAAGTTCGGAATCTGATCGTATTTGGCGTAGGTGTAAATACAATATACTGTTATCCACCATCAGCATCATAATCCCTAAATGGCAGAGATAGATGGTTAAGTCGATATTTCTTTTTTGTTTTCATAGTAAAAAAGCTTCTATTCAACTCGAAAACACGCAGGTTTAATATATAAAGAGAACGAAAATGTGTAATTATATTGCGAGGATGTTTCTTGGTTTTATCGAATTTCGTTCGAGTTTTAGGGGCTATTACTGTCACATTATTTGTTTTTATGAGAACGTTTCTTTTCGTATGAATAATATGAATGCAATTGAACATCATTTACAATAGATTTTCACCGGAAATTTTTATGAGTCATTATTAAAGTGTCATAAAAATAGATTTAGAATATGGTATAAATTGATGGTTTTTATTTGGACACGAGTAAATTTTAAATTTAAATTGTTACGATTTTATACTAGGTGATTGGAAGATTTCATGCGCGTTTTATTTGAGTGTCTGTTTTAGAAGCCGTCTAAGTTCTATGCCACTCCTTTCCCGGTTAATTTTATTTTATCTTTTTTATTTTATTATTTACTTGTTATTACACTCAAATAAATTTAATGCTTATACACACAAATAAAATAGTTTATAGTATAGCAAACGAGAATGAGTCGACGGAAAACGAAACTCAAAACGAAATGCAGTTTAATTTCGGTGTAACGAATTAACTTGGTTCCGTTGTATCAAAACACATTTATTTAAAAGCTATGGCGAATAAAACTTTGCAATTTGGAATTTTACAATCATTTACATGAAACATATTAGAAAAACATGAAATATGCAAGACACGTATTAAAATT
Organism: Dermolepida albohirtum; assembly: GCA_031893035.1. Classification (NCBI taxonomy): domain Eukaryota; kingdom Metazoa; phylum Arthropoda; class Insecta; order Coleoptera; family Scarabaeidae; genus Dermolepida; species Dermolepida albohirtum. Next base: position 14,050 of record JAVIWB010003083.1, read on the forward strand.
ATGCTATTGGTTTGTCAATATAAAATGGTTGGAAATTTTTTTGAGAATATTTACTAAAAATGTTTTGTCTTTGAAAAAAGATTTGCATTACATCTAGAAACTGTAGACCTAATCGAATGGTGTTAAAAGCTTGATATAATTGCTTTATTTTTTTCAGCGTTGTTTTAATTTTCACTCCAATATTTAGTACAAATAACTCTTTCAATAATGTTCAAGTCACACAATTGCTGTATCACTGTCCACTGTGCAAAAAAGTCTTGTAAGGTTATAGTGTTACTAATAACAGTATTTACCATAAGACAGGTTCAAAATCCAACTTTGAAATTGTTTTGCTTATTGTTTCCGTTGTCCACCTTTTGTGTAATATTGTAATTACATTGTGTAAGCGAAAAACGGTCGTGTCTTTAAATCGTTGATGACGACGAACATTCTGGTGCAAAAAATTTTTGGTTACAGACATCGGACTTGTACTTGAATTTATCAGAAATGAGCCGAAATTTTCATTGCGGCACATGGAAATGGAATTAAATATTTGCAAAGACTCAGTTCATCACACTTTGACACAGCACTTAGGACTGCGAAAGATTTGTCCAAGGTTTGTACCACACAAGCTAACTAATGATCAAAAATTGCTCCGAATTCAACATTGTACGGACCTGGTTAAAGGCTCAAAAAAGGACGAAAACTATAGATATTCTATTGTAACTAGCGATAAGACGTAATGTTTTCAATATGGTCCAGACACCAAGCGTTAAAGCTCTGAATGGAAGCACCCATGCCAAGAAAGACCGAAAGAAGCCGTTTGGTGAAGTCATAAGTGAAGACAATGTTGATTTGTTGTTATGATTCGAAAGACATAGTGCACAAAGGGTTTGTACTAACTAGATAAACAGTCAATGCTATATATTATCTTGTACTGTGATGAAGCGACTTTTGGCGTGTATTCGTCGTGCGCGCTCTTAATATTGTAGCAGGTGTTTATGACATGATATTGCACCATATTGTCGCTCGACACCTATCACTGATTTTTAACTACAAATGGTATTTTAACCATCGATCATTTACCATATTCAACGGATTTGGTCCCCTATGATTTCTATCTGTTCTCCAAACTACATTTACCGAGGAAAGAACAGCGTTATGCCGACGTCAAAGCCATTCAAAAGGTGTCACAGCGATCTTGAAGGACATCCTTAAAAATGAACTTAAAAATTTATTCGACATATTAATTGACCATGCAAAACGTTGTATTGAAGCCCAAGGTGACTACTTACCAAAATACTAAGCTTTTGTTAAAAAAGTTCGGTTTTCTCTGCGACAGGCTGTGCAAATATAACGACTACTTTTTCTTTGTTACGCTTGCCCCCAAAACATTTATCTACTTTAAAAGTCAATGTTTTTTGTTTGGCAAACACATATAAAAGAGTTCGATTTTGACCTCATTAAACGCGTCTTTTGATTCAGATTTTGCAAGATTTACCCTTTCTCCTGACATAATCTTTTGCATTATCCCGTTATGTTTTTTTGACGAAGTCGTAGCATATTTCCTAACTTTTTCTTTAATTATTGGATCAAATATCGGCAAATTTTTATCACGAATAACTTCTAAAGTGAGTGAACTTTAGAAGTGTTTCGCCTAAGTCTTTATGCAAAAGTTTGTTTCTTTACTGTCAAGATTCATTTCTTCACCATTTTCAAATGCTTTTATTATTTTTCTAAATTGTTGAAAAACTACTGGTAATACTTTTAGCAGAGTTTCTAACCTCGTTCAAAATTTTTACTTTTTCAGCAAAAGTTAAATATTTTCTTTTTGCATTTACGATCGTTTCTCTTTACTCTAAATAACAGACTTATTGTATAAGGTGGTGAAGGGGATCACCAATCTTTTTATATATTGAAAATTCCCTTTTAATATCATTCAAGACTTAATTGTGATTGGGAATATTCATTTCTATTTAATCCTTTATTATGCGATAGGTAACCCATCCATAACAGTAGTATAGTAAGTACAGATGATAACGTAACGAGAGATAAGATTAGAACAAACCCCTATTTACAACATAGGTATTTTTCCTTTTAATATCTGAAAAAAAAGTTCATTACATCAGGATTTATTTCCTTAAATCAGAATAAAAATACATACAAATTTTTATTATATGTAATGTTCATAAGTAGGTTTTTTTATTAGTTTTCAAATTCACTCTAGTCGGATTGACGATGCTGAAGTACCACTCTGCCATTTTTGTAATAATCTATCTCTGCTGCTCTGTAGCAATAAGTTTTTTATCTAATCAAAACTTTTTTCTAGCAAGGAAAAAATAGATTTTGGAAAAAGTGGATGTCTTGGGATTAGATCTGCTGAATAGAATGTGTAAAACAGAACTTGAAATCTCAATTGAATGAACGATTTGATTGGTAAGAGAATACACGTTGTCTCAATAAGAAATGACTCTATTTTACGGATAATTCCAGGACGCTTTTCAGAAATTGTTTTCTTCAATTTCTTTAGAAGAACATCATAATACGGTTAGTGATTTCGACTTTTGCAAGATAGTCTATGAAAATTATCCCCTCTGAATGCCGAAAAATCGTAGTCATTAACTTATTAGTCAATGGAAATGCTTTGATTTTCTTTTGGAGAAAGATATTACGATGTGTACAGCGTTAAGATTGCTGTTTGTATTTAGGAGCATACTGTTTCAACTAAAGTGAAAAATATTATCCAACAACAATTAGCTTAGTTTTTGTTAAATAGATTGAAATTGTCGCTTGATATTCACAGTCTTTCAAACTCTCAGAATTCAAGATTCGCGAGTTCAACCTTAACGACAGCTTGAACATGTTTAATTCTACTTGTAAAATGCGATGTATTTGTTCAATCGATATTATCATGATGGTAACAATCTTTTGAAGTCAACTTTTTGGTCGTTCATTAATTAATTAATCATTAATCATTAATTTTATAGATTATTCAAAGATCATTGCAATTTTTGGCGATTTCAGTCGTATATCATCTTCAATGCTCATATCATCATGTTAAAATTATGCAACATTGCGTGCGGCAAATTACGGCTTTCGAAAGAACATTATTACCCAAAGTTCGCTGCACTATCCAAAATTTCAGATGTGTTCAATTTTTTAAATAATAAATATCGGACTCGCAAGTTTACGCATTTATTATTTTCAATTTAGGTACTTGATTCATATTGTTGTAATTTATAAATGTCAGGAATTGACAAATTTTACTTGTTATAAAACAGATAGCAGAATTAGTAACTTGTAATATAGCGGTAAGTTTTTCCAAAAGACGGTGGTGCTAGCCGAAAGTCTTTCTTCACCTATACATCGTCGTATTAGAAGTTATCTTTTTTAGATTCTTTTGGTTTGTCAGATGTATCAAGAGGGTCAGTCATCTTTGATCCCACTTTATAATAAGGACCAAAATATAATGCTAGTTTTCTTTCTTCAGAAACTTTCTGAAGAAACTGACCGGGTTGTCAGTAAAAGACTTAGAAGTTAGAGAAAGCGACTGTAAAATCGGACAATCCGTTCAGTTTTACAAGATGAAGAAAACTATAGTTTTACATTAAATGTAATACAAGAACATAAAGATATCGGCCATGAAGTCGCAGGTGATTGAGGAGGTAAATCTTGAAAAACAAAGCATACATGTACAAATTAACAAATATATACATATCAGGTTGTTACATATGAAATGTCAGATTTTGTAAGGAATAAAAAAAAGTCTAAATTTTTTTAAAGTGATTCTCTAAACTTCGGAAAAAATGAAAATCAGTTGGCGAAAGGTCAGGTGAATAAGGTGGGTGAGGGAGAATTTCGTAGCCAAATTCCGAAAGTTTCTGGATTGTCTGTCGTGCAACACGAGGTCTTGCATTATCATGAAGAAGTATGGGTCCATGTCTATTGACGAGTGAGGGCTGCAAGCGGCTCAATTTTCCATGCATAGTTTCCAGTTCGGCACAATAGGACGCTGCCGTGATGGTTTCACCAGGTTGCAAAAATGAATAGTGAATAATACCCTTACTGGTCCACCATACAGTCACCATAATCTTTCGCGGGTGAAGTGATGCTCGTGCATGCTGTCTTGGTGCTTCACCTCGATCTAACCATTGTCCTGTCCGTCTCCGATTATCATAAAGTATTCACTTTTCGTCACACGTTACCACTCGATGAAGAAACGGTTCAACTTTCTGTCGATTAGCCAAAGAGGTAGCCACCTCTAATCGACGGAGCTTATTGGCTTCCGTTAATTGGTGCGGCACCCATCGATCGAGTTTCTTCACTTTTCCAATCGAAGAAAGGTGACGACTAATGGTGGCAATGGACACTTGAAATGTTTCTGCAAGGCTACGCACTGTTGTCGACGGATTACTTTCAACTTCTACACGCAGCTCGTCGTCATTAACGGTGCTACGCGCACATCCGCGAGGCTCATTTTCCAAATCAAAATTTCCCTCGGTAAATTTTTTAAACCATCGCCGTAATGTGCGTTCATTACACGTGGTTTCACCGAACGTCTGATTAATTTCTGGCGTTGCTGCAGCTGCATTTAATCCCTTTTTAAATTGAAAAAGGTAAATTGCCCGAATATCTCTTGCCGACAGCATTTCCATAGGCGAGACAAGGACAGGTGTATTAATCTTTCCAAGAAATGGAACAGGTACACACTTCAAAATAAATACCCTTTTCTACAAATACAATAATAATTTTCACCAAAAACATACACGTCTTCACACAGGTGCGATTCAGTTCAGACTGAAGGAAAAAACGGACATTACATTTGTAACAACCTGATACTTCAAACAAATTATGAAAACAAAGTTCAATTTAGGTATATTTGCATTTTACAGAAAACGGAGAAAAAAAGTATTATAATTGATATATTGCAAAAATGTATTTATCTATCTACTCTATACAGATTATTGTGACCTTTTTTTTGTTGCGTTATCTGAAGATATCTTGGCTAAATTTAGTAACAAGTGGACACGTCTAACATATTAATGATAGCACATTACAGACAACATTTAAATTACTTTTTAATTGCTCATTTTTTCCATGATGCAATAAATATTATCTCTGTGTACGTATGTAATTATTTTTAACATTATTATACGAACCATTATCGTTTTTAGATTGTCGGAAAGACGAAAAAAAATAAAACAAACGATATTTGTTCACATATTTAAACGAACTTATTTTTATCGCGGGACGTCTTTTCGTTTTCGGAACGAAATTTAAATGCTGTTTGCTATCGTATATTCTTTGGAACGACGGGCGAATTGATGTTGATATTATTAGTGGAGAATACGTAACCAGTGTTCAGCATTGACGTCTAGTAAAACTGTAAATACAGCTGCATATGTACACTGATCATCGTTGTTTTATGAACGATGCTTTCTTATGGAATGAATAACCTTCTAAAGTAGTAAAAGTCAATTTATAATTTTAAAGTAGAGAATGAGATTATATACGAGGAACTTTCAATAAAAACTAGGACTGACACTACTACTTAAATAATATCTATTAATTTAGTCATTGAAGGTTGATATATAACCCCTTTCCACATTAATTTTCCTATTCTGTATACGTATTTCGACAACTAAATTGACATTATTAGCAGATAATTAAACAGTGTCGCACCTGGAAAACTACAGCAAAATACCCGTACGAAACAAATTCCGCACACGATCTGTACTGTTGAAAGTCAAAACGCACACTATTAATGTGGAAAGGGATTACAACCTTCAGTGATTAAGTCAATCAACGACAGGCTCCATCAAAATTACCTCTTTATATCTATTAATCTAAAACAATGGTAATTTTGTCACGTTATATCATTGTAGTATAATAACTTTATTCTAATCCTACTGTCATTGTTCAAGGACATAACGGAAGCAATGTTTTGAAAGCTTTTTGAAAATCACCCCAAATGCTTTAACAGCATTCAATTCTATCTGCTATCTCAGAGAGAGATATAGAAATATAGGCAAACACGTGCGTCTAAGCATGAGTCACCCTGCGGCAGTTTCGGGAAGCTAAGATCTGAAGACATTTGCAATGTTCCAGACTACGTTAAAACTTTGCAAACAAGATTACGTTAAGTATGCATATATAACAGATCGACACTTCTTGACGAGCTATCGAAGTGCGCGAACGCGTTTGTAGCTGCACTTGTTCGTGGTGGGTTAATTTAGATTTACTGCTGGGATTTGCTTTTCCTTCTACTAATTGTTGGATTCTGGTATACCTAAATGTTACTTCGTCAAAGTTGGAGTAATATTTACTCAGAATCTATTTGACAGAATTCAGCTTTTGGATAGACTGTCACCATCTTGTGTTATAGGAAATTTTTTGTAACCACCCACGACCACGATAATTGACGATCCTTTACAACAGCTGAAATTGTTTGTGTGTTTTTCCTTTCCAAGTGAGTAATTCACCACACCAAGTAGCTGTTAGTTTGAGTAGTTGTTTTTTTCGTACTAGGACCGCGAAATCAATTGACATCCTCCTGCATTTATAGAGCAATTCCTGAACATCTGTAATCTTTACAGGTTAATAGTAACTCGAACATCTCGCCTCTTCCAGGACCACCTCGACGCAGCCTCCTTGTGTATATTCAAGGTAGAGGAATCTCTTGTTGTTATTTTCGTCTGTAATTTTTTTGTCTGTAAATTAGGTAGTCACAAGACTATTTTATTAGTAGTTCAAGAATAACTAAGGCAGTCGAACCATAATTCGCTTAGTATTTAGCTAGTTAGTAAAGATCAGTGTTAAGTAGATCGTTCACTTTAGTGAATGGGCCTTCAGTACAATAGATAAAATGTTAACGTAAAACCAGAAAGGCAAAGCAACCACTGTAAAGTTCTTGTAAACTGCATAGGTGTCGAGTCCAACTCATAAGAAACTATTTATACCGATTAAGTAAATATTATTAGAGGTTTTATTCTAAATAGTTTAATATTAATAAGGATCTAACTACTATTATTGCCCATATTTTATCACTAATTATCGTATAAATATACATTCATAATTCTGAGATCTCTGCTTAATAAATTTAAGACCTTCGTTTTTAGAATTGTTACTTCAAACATTAATCGTATGTTGGTATTTTTTTAATAAATCTAAACTCTTGTATACCAAGGTTGTTCATTTAATCATTGGGTTCTTGTAATTAATTATATTAATATTCCTGGAATCTTATATTCTCCTGGATTGCTTAGTCCTTGAATTCATGTTAATAAATTCTTTTCGTACTGACAAATTTTTTTTTGTCATGGACATGTATTGAAGGATCCATGTGCTTCAGCATTAACAAGAATACGTCTAGAGGTTAATGCTGTAGCACCCCTTAAGAACTTTTATGCAGGAACCCCAGTCTACTCTCCGAATTAACTGGCTACTTCCTTCCCTAGGAGTAACAAAGTATTGTAAGCCTTTTTTTAAGGTAAGCAATACGGGCTTTTGGTGCTACAATCTACACTAGGATCTAGTGAAGAGAGGGACATAACAATCTTCTAAACTAAAATGCCGTATCAAGAGGGATACAGTGGTAAACTTGTATTAGTATTTGTATTGACGGCGCTCCATCTATACAGACTATACATCTGTTTCTATTTGAGATTGTATATGCAAATTTTGAATTTTTTTATCAAAAAATATTTATTTATAGCCGGCCAGTAGGTTCTCTAAAATTCAAAAGTACACAAACAGCTGTTTTTAAGTGTACCCAAAACCTAATAACTTTCTTGGTAATAATGTCTTTGTATATCATTTCTCAATATTTCGTTAAATTTTCTTCTTCTTCAGAAGTGAACTGCAGTACATAATTTAATACATAAGGGCACATTATAAACATAATAACAGTTTTCACATTCTAAAAAAATGTTCTAAAAATTTAGGAATGAATGCATTCTTCATGTAAACTTGACAATATGTATAAATTATATACATGCATGTAATTTTAAAAATTTTAAATTTACAAGGGGGTGTATTCTAGTTTACTCCTAGAAGAAGTTACAAAAAGTATGAATGAAGTATTGTGTAAAGAATGAGTCTTTAATTCGTAACTGATAAGCTTAATACACTGCTCCTTACTTTCATTTTACATATTACGGCTGTATAAATATACAGCAGTCGGCCATTGAATTAGGACCATTGCGAGAATTTTAAATTTCTGAGAATAACTTTCGAATTGTACTGGAAAATACATTTATAATTTATTTCTTTCCTTGTGTACTGCATTTTGTTATTATTTGATTTATGGCTATCCTAATTTGACGTCATGTTATTTTAAGGTTAGAACTACCTGCTTGTCAAAGGTTTCTATCGCATTATTTTGTAGAAATTTTGTTAATTTGTCCCTAACCCCGTTCGAGTAATAACTACGTATAATAATATTAAAATAACTTTTATTTTGTGTTGTTTTAACTATGTATATTTGAGTGGTATATTTTTGTTTTGCAATTAAAAATGAATTCCGGCATGGACAAAACAAGTGACGTATCACTCGAGAAAAAAACAAGAATTATTGTCGTCTTGGAAACAGGAATATATTCGCAACGTGAAATAGCATGGAAAGGTGCTTCTCGATAAACTGAAATGAGAATTGCGAAATTAATCAAAGAAAATATTCCATGAACTAGCAAATCTTGACCGAATTGTCACAAAAAAGAAAAGATACATTTTGCCATGATTCCTTTGTCAAAGCAGCAAAACAAGAAAGTCAAATGTCACATAGTCGGTTGTTTAAAATTTGAGAGAGAATGGTTTCAACGTATTAAGACAAACTTTGAAGGCGTTTGTACGAGGTCGGACTAAGTGAAGGCGTCCGGCAAAAACCTAACTTGACGAAAATGATGAAGAAAGCACGGTACAATTTTGCGTAGATTACACAGAAGACTATTGTAAAAAGATAAATATTAATACTAAATTCTTTAATCCACATTTACGTATTTATTAAAATTGTTGCAAAATTTTAAAGTTTTAACTTTTTCATAGGTCATCTCAAAACAGAGATGTAATAGAACGTGTTCAATACTTGAGAAGATTACCATTAGAACGTCTCAAAGGAGAAAGTAAGAATATATCTCAAAAACGATGAAACATCCCCTTTCCATGATGATATGATCATTTATCACAGCAGAAGGTCCAGAACCACTTTATTTTGTCGAAGGTACAATGAATCAGAGTCAATATAAAGCATCACCAATGAGTGTTTAACATCCTACATCAATACTTTAGAAGGAAGCAAAGGACAATACGTTTTTATGCAAAACTGTGCTCCGTGCCATAGAGCAAAATCCGTGAAAGAATACTTGAATACAGTAAATTTAAGTTATTAGATTGACTTCAAAATTATCTCGATAAGAATCCTATTGAAAATGTATGGAATACTTTAAAAAATATAACATCACGGAACTGTACCAAAAAGCATTGTTTGATGGAGAACCTTAAAGACATTTGACGAAACAGTATCATTATGGCAATTGAGAATATGCCAAAAAGAATCGCACCTCTCAAAGTAAAAGGGAGTTTTTTTATAAAATAATTTGCAACAATAGGTGTTTTTTTATTATACATTAAAACTAGACTAATATATTAAAACTAATAATTTTGCTCGTGGTCCTAAATTAATGACCAACGACTGTATAAACGATTTTCTTATACTCAGTAGTTAAGATCAATATATTTTAACGTGTGTTGAAGAAATCCTAATAGTTTGGCGTGTGATAGAACACGATGCGTACGAAACATTTGTAGCCTACTATATATCTACAATTTAATTTGGGTGACGTAAATATTAACGGGCCCTGTATATGGTGGGAATTTAATTTAAGCATCGTCGTTGGTAGTTTTGTACTTTAATTACTTAATAACGACTTGTTTTCTTTCTTGTCTTGGCCGGATTTTTATTTATTCATCTCCATTATAGTGGAAGAAACAAATTTATTTTAAACTGTTAGAGGTAAATGGACTTGGCACGATTCACAGTTACTTTTTTCACGGGATTTCTTTTTTTGTAGTCCGCCTATTTAATGATGACAGTGCGGATTTAATATAATTCTTCGCCATATATGTATGTACTTGGCAACTTACTCGTATTTCTTTCCCGTTTCGAATTTCAGATTGGTCAGTGGTGAAGTGTTTAATTAAAATATTTAATGACGCATTCTTGTTCAATAATTTAAATAAATTATTCTTTTTTACAAATTGTATTCTTTCAAAAAAAAAAGAAAGTAAGTTATATTATATAGGCGTAATACTGCATATCGAGTAAATCTAAAATATAAGTGGAACCAAGTGTATTAATGTTTGTTTCTTGTTATTCTGTTCAGAATTAGCGTTATTATATAATACAGTTAGTAATAACATTATGACTGTTGCTTTACGTTTCTGGAAGTTGTGGTTTATTTCATTACGTTTCTTGCCAATTTTTAAAAAGACTTTGATATATCTTTCATCTTATTTAGTTGGTTCGTTTCATTATCTGCATTCCTGTTTTCACTGGCCTCGTTGATCGTCGAATGGTTGTTTTTTCCGTTAATTAATGGACCATACATTTCATTCGTATCTGTCCCTAGTGCTACTTTGCTTCCCAAAAGGTGTTCGAATAGGACATTTTATTTTCAATAGCCCGCCATTTTAACAGTTGTCATGACTCAACCTGTAACTACTTGACAAATGACAAGTAAAAACTACGCCATTAATAAAAATGGAACGATATACGCTTCAACAATGCATTGAAATTATTAAACTTCACTGCAAAAATGGTGAAAATTTCGCTGTCACAGTTCGCAAAACTAAAGCATTTTTGGGTCGTCGTGAAGCGCCTTTTTGGCCAGCAATTGTGAAACTGGTGGAAAAATTTGAACTGTTGCGACAAGTTAGTGATGTGATGAATCGAAATCGTGCACGTTGCTGAAGAACAACTGAGAATATTGCTGTTGTAGCCCATAGCGTTGAGGAAACTCAGGTTTGTCCATTTCTCGTCAATCTTTGGAATTGGGCATTTCACAAACGACATTACACCGTATTTTGCATAAAGACTTAGGTCTTAAGGCTTTTAAAGATCATTTAACACAAGAACTCACGCCTACCGACCATCAACAACGTCGGCGGCCAATTTTCACCTCGGAGACTATTGTCGCATTTAGGGCTCGGAAAATCCAAGAACTATTATTGAAAAGCCTCTCCATCTTCAACGTGTGACTATTTGGTGCGGCTTTTGGTCTGGCGGGATCATTGTACCTTACTTTTTCGAAAATGAGGCTGAAGCAACTGTTGCGGTGAATGGATTTGCGCTATCGAACAATGATTAATGATTTTGTATGGCGGGAATTGGAAGAATATTGTTATGGACGACGTTTATTTTCAACAAGACGGGACTACGTGTCACACAAGTAGCGATACCATCGGGATTTTGCGTGAAAAGTTTCCTGACCGTGTGATTTCTCTAAGAGGCGGTCACGATTGGCCACCGAGATCTTGTGATTTAACACCTTTAAACTTTTTTGTTTGGGGCTGCGTGAAAGATAAGGTCTATGTCAATAGCCTACAATCGATTCAAGACCTCAAGGATGGAATTCGTGAAGTTATCGAGGACATAGAGCCGCAAATGTGCGAATTGGTGATGGAAAATTTTATGAAAAGGATATGGTCCTGCAAGCGTAGCCGTGGCGGCCATTTGACTGACATTGTTTTCCATTAGTAATTGCATACCCTTCTCTTTAAAAATATTCGTTTTCTTTTACATATCAAAATGAAACCTCTTACTGGAGGACCCTATATTTGTATCTAGATTGGCTGTTCATTACCCGTTTCCAAGTAGAGGCTCATAGTCAGTGTATGAGTGCGGGAACTTATGTTCCTAAGGAAGCGGTAGTTAATGTTTCCTTGGAGGCACCTCGCATTTAGTCTTTTCTTGATTAAGCGGGGTTTTGATTGAAAGAATTATTTCCTTTGCTCCTAGGAGAGAATATGTAATAGGTTCTAACGATAAAGGCCAGAATCTCCGATGGGGAAAATAAGCTAGGAAGATAATAGTGAAGCAGGGTCATCAACGTAGAGAAAGTGGAGTTGATGTCTCACAGGGAGATGCGACAAGGTAGGTAATATAGATTTTCTACGATTAAAGTGCAGAAGTTGACGAAACACAACCAGAATTGCAAAGGAGCTAAAAGATATTAGAAAGGCATGAAGGCACAATAGATCTGGATGACTGGACGATATGAACTTTGAACAAATATGATTTTAACAGAAGAGCGTTACCTGATACAGTCAATTTACACACTAATAATTTTTTGGTGGCGTAATTACACAAAACGATGACATCAATCGGTCAGTAAAATTCTGTGATTTGACATTGTGCAATTCCTTGTTATAATATAGAGTTTTATGTCAGCAGTATATAAAAAACGGGATCCTTTATGTTATCGATATAACTGATCAGAGAATTTGTGATATTTTAGTTTAAAACTTAACGAGAAAAATCAAGATTTGTTACTAAAGTCGAGGTGATCATTGAAATTCCTTACTTACAATTTTTTCAATTCCATAAATATAAAATTAATCTTCTGATTTTATGCTTAGAGATCGCGTTTGAAATTTTCATGCCATAGACTATAAGAGTATGTTCACATACTTTTGCAACTTTCGTTACTACTTTATTTCTAAAATGAAAGAACTAAATTTTTAGAATTCGCAGGTATTTTTTTTGTTTTTGGAGTATTTCTTCTTATATACAATCCAAAATTCTTCAATCATTCAAGAATCGGGTAAATTCTAAAAACTTTCTTATTTTGCAAAAGTCTATGTTTTGATGGATTTTGACTAGATGGAAGTAAGAGAGTTAACTTCAGTCACTTGTATTACTGCTTCAATTTTCATCAAATAAAGGTTGAATTAATTACAAAACCATCAGAAGACTAGTATAGGTCTATGGTATTGGAAGAACAACCAGACATTTCTGTTTGGAAATCTTGCAAGATTTGAAAAAGTTAGTTAATGCTTTGTGGCTTGAGGTTATGTACTAAACAAATTACATATATTAATACATACATACATATATATATATATATATATATATATATATATATATATATATATATACCTTGTCTCAGAATAAGGAGTGATTCGAATATTGCGCCAAAATAGTACGTATTTTGAAGAGATTTCATTGGTTCTTGAACAGGCAAGTTTAATATGATTAAATGAATGCCAGATATCCGCCATTTTTCATAACCTGTAAACTTCTAATTATATTTTTGCATAGTTTTATTTTAATAATATGTAATCTCAATTTTGGATAGGTTGTACATATTAATCCAAAAAGTAAAGTAATGTTTGCACATTCATACTTCCATTAAAATGATTTTTTTTTCATTTATTTTTATATAATAAAGAAAAAGAATAATATTGTTGACAAACTACTACATTCACAACTGTTCATGTTTCATTTTTATGGTAAATTACATTTTTAAGTTGTGTTCCGCGTTTTAGCGGGATATTTGGATCACTCCTTATTCTGAGACAAGGTATAATGAAGTTCAATCAACATTGGGTAAGTGTTTGTTCCAGTGTGTCATCAAATTATTAAGTTTAAATTACTAAGATTCTTTAGAAGTTCTGTAAGGTTTTTGGTGTTAAAACATTTCTTGGTTGTTTCCAAAGATAAATATTAACATATGTACAAGGGAGCGTTTTTATATTCGCGGAATGAGCGGGTTGTAGAGGGGTGAGTAGGCGCATTGGGGGCGTGGCCTGTGCAGCGACTCATGATTAGTATAAATACGAAGTTTCATTGTTATTAGACAGTTAGTCTTTGAGCTATCGTCAACCAAGTAACATAATCAGGAGTGAAAAGTGAAATATGGAAAAAATCGAATATCGTGCCGTTATAAAGTTCCTTACCAGGCAAGGAAAATCAGTCGCGACTATAATGAATGAGATGTCATTGGTTTACGGCGACTCTTGTCCAGGCAAAACCATGGTGTACAAGTGGCATAGTTTATTTAAACAAGGAAGGGAATCCCTTGAAGACGACCCGAGGCCGGGCAGGAGCATTGAGGTGACCACGCCAGCACTTATCCAAAAAGTTGAACAAATTGTACTCGAAGATGCTCGACTAAAGAAGAAACAACTCGCAGAAATGGTTGGAGTATCCGATGCAACAATTTTTAAAATCCTACACGATCATCTCGGCATGTCTAAGGTCAGCGCAAGATGGGTGCCGAGAATGCTCACGCCGCCGCAAAAACAACAGTGCGTAGAGTGTTCGCGTGCATTTTTGGACCTCTGTAATGAAGACAAGGATGGTGTATTGAGTGGAATTGTTACTGGAGACGAAACTTGGGTTCATCATTATGAACCTGAGTCCAAACAAGACTCCATGCAGTGGCATAAAAAGGGCACAGCACCTCCCAAGAAATTTAAAGTGTCACAATCAGCTGGGAAACTCATGGCAACGGTATTTTGGGACTCGGAAGGAATATTGTTGATTGATTATAAAGATAAAGGTGTTTCTATAACCGGAGAATATTACGCTTCAATATTAGAGCGACTAAAAGAAGCCATTAAAGAGAAAAGATTGGGAAAATTGACAAAAGGTGTTCTGCTTTTGCACGACAACGCGCCCGTCCACAAGAGCCGCGTTGCGTTAGCTGCCCTGCATAAGGTGGGCTTCGAAATTGTGAATCACCCACCCTACAGCCCAGACCTGGCCCCGAGTGATTATTACCTGTTTCCGAAAATGAAAAAAGAGCTGCGGGGTAAAAAACTTACTGCCGATGATGAAGTCAAGGAGGCAGTTTCGGCGTATTTTGCAGATAAAGAGAAATCATTTTTTTATGAGGGTATAAATAAATTAATTGAAAGATGTGAAAAATGTATCCGTCTTGCAGGTGAATATATTGAAAAAGAAAAATAATTTGTTTTTTTTATTTCCACCCCTTGTCCCCCATTCCGCGAATATAAAAACGCTCCCTCGTACATACATTGGATCCAATAAAAATATACGCAAAAAAGTGTAATTTCGACTTTTGTATTATCAAACTTAAAACCATTTTCTCTTAAATACCCCAAGTTTGCCAATTTAAGGCACGACCAATGAAATTAATCTTTTCTCGCAGAGTATACGTTTAAGAACAATACTGTATATTTGAAAGTTATTTCATTTATTAGTATTAAGTTAATAACTTATGCATTTAAATCAGTATCTGTCATGGTTTTTATGTAATTAAGCAAAAAGTATATATTAACGTGTGCATTTTATGGCGTCAGAAACAATTGAACTTTTCGTAACAACTTAAATAAACCTTATTTATGTGACGTTACATCAGATGCTCTCTTTGGCAGTTATATGGCTATATACACAACTTTTTGTGTCGGAACTAATTTCATTAACAATAGTATTAAGTTGCCTGTATATCTAAAGTTAAGAGGCGCGTGTTCTGCTTTCAAATAACAGCCCATAAAGACAAGACATTAAAACGACCAACGTTTATTACAAAGTGGAACGTGGAAACAAGGGCGTTCCGTCACGCGTTCGTACATAGTTTAGAAGAGGGTGGAAGTGTGAATTCGTGTCCCGCTTCAAATCTATAATGATAACGCAGACTTTGGGAGCATAAAATGCCATGCTTGTAATTAGTTCATGTTTTCTAAATACTAAAACAAATTGGCTTTAAAACTTATAAACGATCAGTTCAAATTTGCTTTACGCGTTGATGTTTTAGAATGCCATATTACTATATTATTTTTAGTATATAAATAACAAAAATACAGTAAATATGTATATACAGGTATTCCATTAGTACCATTAAAGCTGTAGATAAACTTTCTTCCATTATGAAAAACAAATACGAAACTGTTAGCAAGATTGTCTTCCGTAATGTACTTTTATTACGAGTACTGAAAAGTCCGCAGAATGTCGAATAGATGCCGCAGTTCAGCCTGCTTTTGTGGTGCGCCGTCAATTTGTCTCTTTGTCATCAACTGGCAAATTTCAAATAGCAACGTTTATTAGATTCGTTGCGAAGACTGTTTAACTAAGAGCGTCTCGGAGCTTTCGGTAAAATGGATAGCTTTGAAATGCGTGCAATCATTTCGTTGGAAAGCTTATCAGCAATAAATATTTATAACGAGATGAAAAATGGTCTGAAGAACTGCGTCTTCATTTTCCAACAGGTACTGTTTATAAATGGGTTCATGAGTTCCAATGTTGAACAACCGTTCAAGATGCACCCAGTGACATTCCGAAATCTGCTACTCTACAGGAAAATACTGAAAAACTGTTTGAAAACGTAAAGAGATGGCGAAAACTGTAATAAACATCTCTAAAAAAGATGCAAGACATTTTTATTGAAGAATTAGGAATGAAAAAGCGAGGGTACGCGACTGCTCAGTGTTGCTCAAACATTGGTGTGATTGCACATTTCTTATGGGAGTTTGCAGTGTTTTAGGAAAAGCGAGGTATATTTTATGCCCTCATTTATCAGCACAGATGATACTCGAATCCATCATCATACATTTCAAGCAAAACACGAGCCAAGCAGTAGCGATCTAGTGGGTTTCCTCCCCGAAGAAACTGATGGCTATTCTATCTGCAGGAAAGGCAATGGCTTCTATTTCTGGGGTACAAAGGGAATTTAAAATTATATATAAATATATAATTAGGCGCTTTGCGATGGTAAACTAATGAAAAGTAACATTTACTGCTATTTCATTAATTTCAGAAAATTAATTAAAAATTTTCTCTATTGTAACAGGACTAGAACTTATCTACTGTCCTCTAGACGGTTGCTTGAACCGATTAAGTCACCAAGCAGTACAGTTTCGAATCTCTTAAGATGCCATAAAATATTTTATGAGCAGGGTTAATTATTTTAACGCGTGGCTATGTTTTGATGTTTACAATTACATATCCCATCGTAAAGCGCTTAACAATATTTTTAAAATTATTGTAGATGTAAAGACTTGACGTGTTAAAATAATTAGATCTGCTGCATAATGTAATTTATGTAATATCAAGAGACTCAAAACAGTATTGCTTGGTGGCTTAATTGGTTAAAGCGACCGTCTAGAGAACGGTAGATACAGGTTCGACACTTGGTTCAATGTGGAAAATTTTAATTAATTTTCTGTAGTTAATAATATCGATGAAAATGTCAATTTTTGGGTATTCTTCTTGTTGATTCCCTTCCAAAAGGTATACGACGATTTGTCTTTTAGACAAATTAAAGCAAAAAATTAATAAAAAGCGTCCTCGTTTAACCAAGAAGAAAAATCATTTTTTACCAAAACAATGCAAGGTCACTGCACTAGTGTTATTTCTAAGGCAAAAGCTAAAGAATTAGGCTTCGATATGTTGCCGCGCCTGCCATATTAAATTGATTTTAGTGGAGTCGAATTTTTACATTTTCTCACTCCAAAAAATACATTGTGGGTCAGAAATTTTCAACAGACAACGGCTAAATCTGCAAGCTATAGATAATTTAAAAACTTTTCAACGTTTAATAACGTTTTTTCTAGTTTGTTGCTGGTTTGGTTTTTGTTCTATTAGTTTTAATTTTCGATTTACACAGAGAGGGAATGTGTAGGTATTAGTCGGAAGCTACTAAAGTATATGCTGGGGATTATCCCAATGGACGACATATTTTCCACAGTATAATAGAAGCAGCAGACCAAGAATTATTAGAGAAGTTGACTTTGAAGAAGATATTTTGGAAATTGCAACACAAAGACCACAAAGTAGTAGTAGGAAATTACCTTATAATATTAACTGTTAGTAATTTATTTATGTAAAAGAACATGTAAAACTTCATGAACTATTTTTAAATTCAAAACTTAATGGAATCAAATAAAATTTTTTTTGCTAGCATTTGCATACAACCACTGGATTAGTAAGAACCAAGATTCGATTTTAATAACACTTATGTGGGTGTTTAATTTAATTTATCTGTTTTCATAAAGAAATTACAACGCGACTAAAGAATTGAATCTTACAGTCCTTCGCACAGTGGCAGGGTGTTTGTTCGGCAAACGGAAGGTAGTTGGTTCAATTCTAATTCAAGGTAGAAATTTTACTGAAAATTTTCAGCAATTATGTGTTTTATATTTTGCAGTATATCCTTTATATTATAAGTTCAAGCTAGAATGCACCATATTTCGCATTAATTTCTTATTTTCCTTAATTTCAAACTTTAGGACCTCAAGTTAATCTGATTTAGTACATGAAAACAATTATAATCAGACACATAAATAGGATACGACCTGAGATAAATTTACAGACAGCCTATCAAGGAGTTTAGTCACGCACTAACTCTCGAAGTATCTTCGTTATTACAATGTACTCTACATAATATATCTCTGATTTACATCGCGCGAATTAAATGAGGTGCAGCGATAGCGCATAGTTAAATTGTTTTCCTTCATTTATTATCTATAACAATTTTTTTTCTTAGAATTCGATGTATCTTTTGGAATTATTGCATTATTGTTTTCAATTTTTTAAAAGTAGTTTTTATTATTGTTATTCTAAATATTGCAAACTTAGAGCATACTTTTTACAAAAAAATAGTTGTCGATGTATTGCCCATTACTTTGTTTGATAGTTCTTCACTTTTTAGGTAGTCGATTAATATCCTTTTCAGAAAATGTCATTTGTTTAGCATGAAGCTACTTCGACATTACTTTTGATATGAAAAGCTAATTCCAAAATTCTGGAACGATTGAAAAGGTGAAAATCTGAAAACGTTGTCTAAAGAATGTATTGGATATAGCAAGACTGCTAGAGCTAGTTCTGCTGGCTTTTGTGGAGACGTTGAAGAGTGTGCTCTAGGGCTACCGTGCTAAAGAACAATTCTTTATTAGCAAATAGTATTAGGTTGAATTGACGTACTAATTACTATTATGTTTTATATTGTTTCACTGCCTTCTATCCTTTACAAGTTCTGCTTTTCTCAAATTCAATCCTTTTTTCTTGAAGTGTCTGCCTATTTCATCATCATATTTCACAACTGGTCTTTCTTTCATGTTCTTTTTTGTTTTCTCAGGTTCAAAACTTTTTTAGCTAGCAGCATAGTTGGTATTTTGAACATATAGACATTCCATTCGACGCTTTTTCCCAATTACAAATTGCACTACTAATCTTTTTCCTATCGCAGGGTTTGGTATCCTATTGAAAAGTCTTAGCTCTGCGATTTTATTCTCATTCCGCTTGCTTGTCTTCTTTTCCTTTATTGTTTACTCAAGCAGAGCCAAACCTCAATGTTTCGTTATGTTCTTTTCCATGAAGTACTGACTAACTTGTGAAAAATTTAATCTTAGATTAGTTTTTATTGTCTTGTTCTACAACCATTTCTTAAACTCCAGATAGCGACGTTCCCAAATATTTAAGTTAGTTAACTAATGGTTTCTCCCGATTTCAAAATTTCATACTAAGTAGGATTTTAATCTGGTACGTAAACTTTGGCGGTCGTGATCCATGCTATCCTCCGGAGGATTATGTTTATATCATTAAATGTATGCAATCTGATTTTGTAATTGTTTATTTATTTTAATAAAGTAAGTCGAGATCTTCCGTTCCTTCCACGTACGGTTGAGATCGTGAGACCGTGCTTCATTTTAACGCATACTATAAAATGTACTAGCCCAACGTCTTTAACCGTACGTGAATAAAGTAAAATCATTCGTTAAGGACTCTACTCACCTAACTGAAATAATCAAACAACATTGCTTTCACAGTGGAACCTCAGGTTTATATACCTTCGGCAATCCTTATAATGTAGGACATCTACATGACTTTCGTCTAAAGTTATCCAATTTTTCCAGTTACGTCAACAAGAATACTGTGTCGCTTCCTTTAGCGGCTGGAAGGACTATGAAGACTGAATCGCTACGCAGATCTTTCGTGGTTAGAAATTCTTGCTCAAGTTATTTTCTGGCGAATTAGATGTTCCTATGAAAATTTAAGGAAAAAATTCTGCTCATTTTGTCGTTTACGCAGCCTTCCTAGTCAATAGAAGTCTCTAAAAGTCGTCCTTGCAGATATTCAGCATCCTTTTTTCCATTAGAACGTCCATAGATCGTCAGGAATTTCAGTCGTCGATTCTTTATCTCTTCCAAAATGTTTAGACCAAAATTTAACTTGAGAATAAAATGGTCCACCTTCTTCGTATAGAGCGATCAACCTTTCATGAACAACTTTTGGGGTTATTGGCATCTTTTGTCAGAAATGCTACGTTTCTGTAATGTTCCACATTAACTTTATTAATTCCGTCAACAAAAAAGATATGAATTATACAAATTAAAAATAACTTGGCACGTATGTTTCTAATTAACACAACTTTTTTAATAATTGTTTCGATCAGGTAGATAATATACAAAATTTGTTCTACGAGGATAGTTTGACAAGTAGTGACAATGACAGATAGGTGGCGCTCTAATTGGTAAAACAAATGCACTGCAATTTAGGTTGCCTATTTGTATGTCTACATTCCGATATTTAGATAAATCGGTTGATTAGTTTATTTTGGACAGCTGATTAAAAAAGAAGCAACACGTCGTTTTGTTAAAATGGAAAAAGCAGAGTTTCGTGCGGTGATTAAATACTTCGTAATTAAGGGTATGAAAGCTACCGAAATAAAAGATGAGTTTCGGGAAATATTAGGTGAATCTGCTCCATCATCCGCCACAATAAGTAGATGGGCAAATGAATTTAAACGTGGTAGAACAAGCTGTGTTGATGAAGCGCGCTCTGGAGCACCCAAAATTGGGACTTCTAAGGAAATGATTATAAAAATCCATAATATTATTACGCAAAATCGACGAGTGAAAGTGAGAGAGATAGCAGACATGGTAAACATTTCAACAGAACGCGTACACCACATTTTAACGAAAGAATTGGGCCTTTCCAAGCTTTCGGCAAGATGGGTGCCGCGATTGCTTACGACCGATCAAAAGTTCACTGGTTTGCGCATTTTCAATGAGTGTTTGGACCTTTATAAGCGGAATCCGGTTGATTTTTGTAGGCGATTTGTTACTTGCGATGAAACTTGGATACACTACAGTACACCCGAAACTAAACAATAGTCGAAACAATGGTTAGAACGTGATTCTGCACCTCCAAAGAAAGCGAAAACCACTTTATCGGCAAACAAGGTGATGGCATCAATTTTTTGGGATTCAAAGGGCATTTTGCTCATTGATTACGTTCAGAAAGGTGCCACAATAGAAGGACAATATTATGCAGAACTTCTACAAAAATTAAATGTTGAGATTCGTGCTGAACGGCCAGGAATGGCAAAGAAAAAGATTCTGTTTCACCAAGACAACGCTCCCTCGCATACCAGCACAGTTGCGATGTCCATGTACCGCATGCGCCTTATTCGCCCGATCTAGCCCCTTCCCACTTCCAACTTTTTCCAAAATTGAAAACAGCACTAGGTGGAAACAAATTTTCGTCTAACAACGAGCTTATAATCTTCGTAAATGAGTATTTTGCAAGCCTTCCGGAATCGCATTTTAGAGATGGCATAAGGGCATTGGAGCACCGTTGGAATAAGTGTATTGCTCTTTTAGGAGAATATATTGAAAAATAAAAATTAGTTTGTATTTAAAAAACTCGTTTTTCTTTTCCATTCTCACTACTTGTCAAACTACCCTCGTAGTACCGGATGTATTAGCCTTTCAGAAGATTATTTTGAAAAGCAAAATTGCTTCTAGCGTTGTATTCTCCCATGTTAAATTCCTTTTGGAAGTTGTTGAAACTGCATCATTTCAAAATAAGCCGCGTAACAAGTGTATCTATTATAAATACGTATTCCTTTACTGAAGAAGTATTAAAGTAATACATTGGCTATAAATGATTTCGGTTTATGTGGAATAATAACACATGGATCAATAAGTCCCGAGACTAACCCATAGATGGCGCTCGTAGTAAACCAGTAACCACGTCTTTCTAGAGTACTAACCTTTGCTTGAAACGTGTCAAAATTTTAAGTCGATCGGACCAGAAACAGCTGAGTTATCGAGGTTGGAGTAAAGCCGTTTTGTAGTTTCTTTAAACAATGGAAAAAACCGAGTTTCGTGTTCTGATAAAATATTGTTTTTTAATGGGTAAAAACACCACGCAAGCAAAACAATGGATTGAAAAATGTTACCCGGACTCTTGTCCATCAAAAGCAACGATTTGTCGGTGGTTTGCCGAGTTTAAACGTGGTCGTACCGACACAAATGACGCGGAACGCTCGGGTAGACCTGTGGAAGCCGTTACACCGGAAAATGTGAGTGAAGTGACAAAAATTATAATGAAAGATCGTAAAGTGAAGCTCCGTGAGATTGCTGAGATGACACAGATATCATATGGAAGTGTATTTACTATCCTTCATGAAAAATTGAGCAGGAAAAAGGTTTTTTCCAAGTGGGTGCCGCGATTGCTTTCGATGGAACAAAAACAGCAACGAGTCGATGATTCAGAAAGCTGTTTATCGCTATTTACTCGCAATAAAAAAGATTTCTTGCGTCGTTACGTGACCATGGATACATCACTACACTCCAGAGTCGAAGCGGCAGTCATCTGAGTGGCGCACAGCTGGCGAAAGCCGTCCGAAACCGCAGCAGTCAGCTGGCAAAGTCCTGGCGTCAGTTTTTTGGGATACACATGGCGTGATTTTCATTGACTACCTCGAAAAAGGTAAATCGATCAACAGTGATTATTATATTGACTTACTGGTGCTTTTGAAGGAGGAAATCGCAAAAAAACGACCGCACATGCAGAGAAAAAGAATCCTTTTTTACCAAGACAATGCACCCTGCCACAAGTCGATGAAAACAATGGCAAAATTGAACGAATTGGGTTTTGATCTGCTTCCCCACCCCCCATATTCGCCAGATTTAGCCCCCAGTGACTACTGGCTCTTTGCTGATCTTAAAAAAATGCTCCAGGGAAAAAGCTTTGGCTCAAATGAGGAGGTCATCGCTGAAACTGAAGCTTATTTTGAAGCGAAAGATAAATTTTTTTATAAACATGGTATTGAAAAATTGGAAAAGCGTTGGAACCATTGTATCACCCTAAAAGGTGATTATGTTGATGAATAAAAAAAAATTTTGCAAAAAAAATGTTGTTTTCATTGTTAGTCTCGGGACTTATTGATCCATGTGTTACTGATCAAAGCGAGCAATATATCTTTTTAATTAATTCAATGGAAAGAAATGGAATCGCCCTCTACATTGAGATAAAAATTGATAGTATAAATATTTGTATTACAAATACTCATTCTTTTTAAAATAATCATCCAGACCCCTAAAAAATTAACGCCGATATTTGACCTCTCGCAGTTTCCAAAGTGTCTTCCTGGCCCTTCATAATTTTACAATGAAAATACACCGTTTCATCTCATTCGAAATTGTTTTTTCGCAGACAATGCTAATACTACATGAAAAGTGATACGCTACTGGTATAGTGCCCATTTTGTCAGTAGTAGGTGTTTGTTTATTTGTGTAAGTACGTGGGTATGGAAATGGAAACGCACGCCGCATCGTCCGTGTTTACTCTAAAGTTTTCGGGGTGCTACTGTTACGATTACTCTGTTGTGTTGACGTGTGCGTAAGGACTGCGATGCGCCGACTGTACGGGCCATATTCGTTCGGTTGAAGCACAACTGCAACGTCTAAATGGGATATGGTCACATCTGGACCGGGACGTATTACAATAAACACAGAGCGCAGTGCGATAAGATGCAATATAGTTTTGTTGGTCATGATGACTCGTCTGCATATGCAATCGAAAACACTTCCCGTACGTGCTAGTTCAACTGGTTTGTTTCATTATGTACATATATACAGTGAAATCCAAAAGAAATTGTTAAAAGTTATTTTGGTCTTTAATTAATATTAAGTAACTTGTATAGTTCTCGACTTCCCCGGCAGTCGTCCAAATAAATAAAAAGATTAATTTATTTTTTTAATGGAGAAGTTCTTGTATCAAATATGTAACATTTGCAAATTCGAGAAGAAGAACCATGTGCAATTGAAACACAACGATCATTTAACTATTTTATTTATACTTTTTTATCTTAGTTTGGCAAGCTTTATTATGACTAAACCAAGTGTAGTTAAATTAACAAATCTACAGGGACTAAATTGTTAGTTCTTAGAAAATCTGTCGAAAAATACTGAAATTGATTTAATTCGTAACAAATAAGATATTTGAAATCATAGTTTAAAGAACCTAGAAATCTGATATAGAGGAGTAGGCATTGATCTTATGGGTAGTCGACTTTTTACTAAGAGACTACTTCGTTAATGGACGGAAGAACTAACTTTTAGAACCGCTTATAGTTGAATAATCTTGACATAACAATATAAAAAGAAACTCTTACAGAGTTATTTAAGACTGCTTTAAATTTAATTGATGAAGTAACAAAATTCATTTTTTCCTAGTGATCTCGTTAAGTACTTTCATGGTAATTTTCATGGAGGCTGTTGTTGATTAACTTAATCACTGAAGGTTGATATATAACCCCTTTCTACATTAATTTTCGTGTTCTGTATACGTATTTCGACAACTAAAGCCAAAACGCTGTGTGCGTTTTGGCTTTCAACGGTACAGATAGTGTGCGGGATTTGTTTCGTACGGGTACTTTCTCGTAGTTTTTCAGGTGCGACGCTGTTTAATTATCTGCTGATGACGACAAATTAGTTGTCGAAATACGTATACAGAATACGAAAATTAATTGTGAAGGGGTTATATATCAACCTTCTGTGATTAAGTACTTTCATGCTTTTCATCAAGGGTGTTAGTTTGATGTTCTGTATTTCAGTTGCTAACTTCCACGATTCTAAAAAAAAAAACGAAATGGTTGGAAGTTCATAACCAAAAGTAATGAAGTCAAATCGATAACACGTTGGTGTATATTCTAAATAAATCTGGAATTTTAGGATTATAAAACCTTCATTTCTAGGGTAAAACGCAAAAGGAAAGAAAAGAAAATTATATAACTCACTGTAGACGTTAAAGGTTTTAATCTCATTATCTTTTCCACAAATTTCATTCATTTTCTATTTTTACTGTTTTTTTTCTTCTATACATTGACTTACATATACATACGTATATATTTATTCCACTTTCGTATGAATAATTTAAGCTTTTTAAATTGTTTACGCGGTTATCCGATATCCATTACTAATTTTAATTTGCATATTATTTTCGTTTTCCTTCTAATTGAAAAGCATTTATCTAATGGGTAAATAAAAATTATAATAATAGTAGTTGTTTACATTCGATAGAATTGTGTCTATACCATACTTGAGTGAGATGGAGATCTGACTAAGTGTTCAGGAGTTTGAAACTATTATATACTATGTGACAACAAAGTAAAACTATATATTTTGAAACCAAATTTTGTATAAATATACACTCTGCGCATGCTTCTAATAAAATGTTTTATGGACTCCTGTGGAAGCTCATTCCAAACTTGTAGGGTTTCATGTAACTGTTGGAGAAATTCTCAATTCTTGTGTGCGTGGTATAGGCTGATTTGGTTCATTTTGAACTGAAGCGCATACGGCTGCGATATTTTCGGTACTTCGACCGGTGCGCTGTCTTACTGGAACAGGAACATCTAATAGTGAATATTTGCAACTAAACAACAAATATATTGTCAAATGTTAAACCACGTAACTGATCTATATCTGATTTCAATTGGTTTACTGCATGCATGTGTTCTAGAGTTTGTCCTTTACTTATAAATTCGATTGAATGACTAGCAGATGTAGAAAGTTGGTATTTTCGCCAACGATATTATGGTAGCAGCATACCTCTAAAATGCAACTATAACATCGCAAAAATTACAGAAAAATTTAGCTAAGATCTAGGAAGAATTGTCTTGCAAAATAGCGAATAAAGATTAACGAAAGTCAATAAGCATTTGTAACCTCCAAGAGTAAAGTTGAATGTTTGTCAGGAGTTGGAAATTAGTATACATCTTGATTTGGCGAAAATATATTTTCATTAAACAAAAGCAACATGGTGTCAAAGTATAACTAATGTATTCATTGGACGCAAATCCTAGTTACCCATTCATAATAAAATGTTGCTAGTTACTATTCAAAACTCTACTTAAGTTCATTTAGATGCATAAGTTTCAATTGTGGAAGTATTACTTTAGTTGAATTTGATGGAGTCTGTGGTTGATTAACTTAATCACTAAGGTTAATATATAACCCCTCTCCACATTAACTTTCGTAATTCTGTATACGTATTTTGACAACTAAGTTGTCATCATCAGCAGATAATTAAGCAGTGTTGCACCTGGAGAACTACGGCAATAAATACCCGTACGAAACAATTAATCTCGCACACGATCCGTACCGTTGAAAGCTAAGACTCATCCTGCTTTCAACGGTACGGATCGTGTGCGAGATTAATTGTTTCGTACGGGTATTTATTGCCGTAGTTCTCCAGGTGCAACACTGCTTAATTATCTGCTGATGATGACAACTTAGTTGTCGAAATACGTATACAGAATTACGAAAGTTAATGTGGAAAGGGGTTATATATTAACCTTAGTGACTAAGTCTTACTGTTGGTTTTAATTTGGATACCATTTAACTGTGTCAACATGTAATTGTTCCTGAACAAGATGATTCGAGTAATGGTAAATGCAGTGGTTTTTGTTTAATAGTATTGTTTAGTGTGATGTCCCATTAGTTTTTATTAAAGTGACTAAGTGTGGGTAAGTGGGTAAACTCAAAAAGTTTAGATTTGTGGACCTAATATATGAATTTAGATAATCTTTAAAGAACGTGCAATCAATTACTTACTAAAATTAACCTCTGAAAGTTAGATTAAATATATAGGGGTATACTTCGCCACTTATTGCTTAATCGTTATTACTTTATCAGTGATGAAGCATATAACATTCGGCCAGATTCCTGCTTTTTGGAGTTTAATAAAAAATGAATACATCGAATTGTTTTTTTGACCTGCAGCGTATGAGTTAATTGTGTAAGTGAATGTAAATATGAATAAGTATTTATTACATGTGGGCACGAACATTGAATGGGAGCATGTATGTATGTGTGTATGTTTGTAATGTATCTAACTGCTTCTACACAGAAACAAACAACGGCCTTATCCTGTGTATGCGAAGCGTTCGGCGTTATGTCTTAATTCCGCCTCCTTTCTCTGCAGTTACAGCGCAGTGACGCGCTGATAATGTTGGAAAGAATTAATGACCGCATTAAAAATAGAGTTTATTAAAATGAATAGCTGTCATTCATTTCCACCACGGTTACTTGAGAATGAAAATATTAATTAAGATGTAGTCTGCAATATACAGTTGTCAGAAATTCATGGATAATCGCCAGGTAGGACGATTCTTTGATTAATTCTGAGTTTACAGACCTAATACAGAAATGTTTATGCATCATTAGTCGTTAAGGTACATTCAATGTGCAACAAAGAAATAGTTCGAATTTTTTGAAATTTTCTGTGGGACCCCATTTTTTTCTGTCAAGTAAAATTATGCAATACTACGTGGGTATAATTAATCATTTTATGGTAACATTTTGTCTTATCAAACGTTTCCTTGACAGCTTTTTTACGTTAAAATACATACAAGAGGGTAGCTGCTTATATTTCGGGAATAGCAAACAAAATACAATTTTTATTATCGAAAATAGTATTATTGCTTTTCAGAATATCCTCCTTGAAAACCAATGCACTTTTGCATTCGTTTAAACCAATCCGAAAAGCATTGCTGCCACTGCGAAGGCGGTATAATAAATATGAGTTTTGAATGCCTCAACTGTCTCTTCCGGTGTAGAAAACCGTTGACCACGAAGATTATTCTTCACGTGTGGGAACAAAAAGAAATCAGAAAGGGCTAGATCAAGGCTGTGCGGCGGATGGCTCATCAATTCAATGTTTTGCCCGGTTAAATATTCAATTGTTTGAACCGACTTGTGAGAGCTCGCATTGTCATGGTGAAGAATGATCTGTCGTTTTCGGAATACCCACACAGTCGACTGCTGTTTACTATCGGGCTCATGCGTATAGATTCAAGATTCATCATCTGTGACGACTTTATAATGTTCTTTGGAGCACCGCCATTGTATTTTTTGTGCATTTCTTGGCACCAATCGACGCGAGTCATTTTTTGAGCGGTTGTCAAGTTGTGTGGTACCCAACGTGAACATAGCTTCTTAACAGCCAAATGTTCATGCAGGATCTTGTGCATGCTGGTAATACTAATACCTAGAGATGCCTCGATCTCACGGTATGTCACATGACTATCTTGCATTATCAATTCAGGCACTGCATTAATGTTTTCCGACACAACAACATTTGTAGGACTACCTTCGCGAAATTCATCGTCCAAAGAACGCCGTCCGCGTTTGAGTTCACTATACCAACGAGGTACTGTAGTTTTCGATAGTGCTTCATCACCATATAAACAATTCAGCTCGTTGATGCATTCTTGTTGAGATAATTCACGCTGAAACTAATGAAAAATAATTGCACGAAAATGTTCGCGAGTTAATTCTATTTTTTCACTGATAAAATTTTCAAGTTACTGTCAACAATAGAAATAGCGACCGGATAATAAAACTATCAAGGTGAATGTATTGCCAAAAGTGACAAACTTCACGATGCAATCGTCAGATCGGAGGCAACACTAACAGTGTTCCCAGCGAAAAAATGATTATTTTTTTAAATTTTACGTTTGTCACTTTAAGGTTCATTATTTTCTCTTCCATTACGTACTACATTTTTGCGATACCCCAAGCAGTTTGCAATATACACTTTCAACCAATACGCTGATATGTATGTAGTATTTTGATTTTAAATATGGAAATATACACAAGACGAATGGTAATACGGTATCTATCTCGACTGCACCCGTTTATCAATAGATTTCGAAGACTGGATTGGAGACTTCGTGAAACAGCCACATTTATTCCCAGTCAACGCGATGGAGGTAGACCAAGACATCTTCGCACGATCCAAGTTTAAGAAGGAATTTTGGATATTGTTCGTCAGGATTCTATTTGTAGCACTAGACAAATAACCTAAGAACAACATTCCAAGTAGAACAAAAATTCTTTCAGTGCTTACTGAAAGCCTTTTAAGATCATTTCATGTTACAAAAGTACAGTCATTATATGAAAATGACAATTTGCAAAGAACAATGCTTCGCAACACAATTTTAAACAAGAAGGTCCAAACCTTTATCACTTATTTTATGCAGTTATGAATGCATGTTCATAAGAGAGCTTAACAGCCACAATATCTATTTTTGGGTGGATGAAAATCCCAGAACTATTCGAGAATTTAGGACGTAGAATAAGTAGGTTTTATCGATCACGCTTTCTTATTATCGAAGTTAAAATCTATGGGTACTTCAACACAACTGCGTTCTCCAATCTACAAATCTGGATCAATTTTCTTCAACATATACACTAATGAATTTTAAAATTCCTTCACATACAGATTACTTCAAAATCTTTAACAGTAGAACATCCTCACTACTTTTGTAAAAAGACTTTTCACTCTTTGGTGTTTAAATAACCAAACTTGCTGAAATACTGATCAATAAGCTATTGTTTCATTAAATACATTCAACTACTATTATTTCTCTTTATATGTACATACATACATTCGTGATATTACTTCTCATGTATCACAGTTTCAAGATCTTAGGTTGCTCTTCGATTTTCAGCTTTCTTTAATGCACATATTATTGTTATTTGTTCCTTCATATATAGATTTTTCGATTTTTTGATGATATTGGATGAGTCGGAAATTTGATTTACTTGGATTTGTTAGAATAAGTTGAAAAACCGTAATATTAGCTAAAGAGGTCATTACATGTTCCTCAATGACTATTTCTCAGTACAATTGAAAAACGAAGGAAAGAATTAAAAACAAAGACGAATATGGTTGTGTGCTTTAATAATAGTGATTTGTTTGTAATGGGTTTTATGTTTATGATGGGCTTTTTTCAATAGCGATTTTTGACAGATAAAGCGTGAGTCGTGACAAACTTTTACGGCATCTACAAATTATTCAACTGTATTATGTAAATCAGCAACTTATGGTCTACGTAATCGGCCCACTGAACGTACAATTCGCTATACCATTGAAAAATTTGAACCGAAATTTTCATTATTGGATAACACGCGACCAAATAGACCACATCTAGCACATAGTAAAGAAAATATAGCTAGGGTAGTTGAGAGTGTATGCGATGACCGTGAAAAATCGATTCGGCATAGATCTCAACAGCTTGGCTTGTCGTATGTCACAGCTTGGCGTCTCTTACGTAAGAATCTTGGTTTAAAAGCATACAAAATTCAACTCGTTGAAGAACTGAAAGAGGGCGACCTTTCGAATCGTCACTGTTTCAGTCTTTTTGTTGTTGAAAAGATTGAAGAAATTCCACTGTTTTCGCCCAAAATTTTGTCCAGCGATGAGGTCCATTTCTGGCTTAATAGCTACGTTAATAAGCACAATTGCCGTATTTGAAGTGAAGAGCAATCTGAAGAGGCTCAAGAGCTTCCATTACATCCAGACAAAACCACGGTTTGGTGTGGTTTATGGGCAAGTGGAATCATCGATTTATATTTCTTCAAAAGAAAGACGGTCGCAACGCAAATGAGAAGGACGCGCCATGATTACGGACTATTTGCTGTCTGAAATTACAGCCCGTGATCTCAAAGACATTTGGTTCCAACAAGACGGAGCTATTTGCTATACAGCTCGTGAAAGTATTGCTTCATAGCGAGAACAATTTGGTGAACATTTAATTTTACGTAATGGACCTGTGCAATGGCCGCCTAGATTATGTGATATCACACCTTTAGACTTTTACTTTGGGGCTACGTAAAGTCCAAAGTCTACATGGATATGCCGGCTACGATGAAGCAATTGGAACCCAATATTACTGGCGTTATTCGTCGAATATCACTTAAAATGCTCGAATGCGTCATCGAGAATTAGAACTTCAGAATGGGCCATGTTAGGCACAGTTACGGTCAATATTTGAAGGAAATAATTTAAAAAAATAGTTGTCAAGAATGATTCTTTTGCGTGATAATAAAGAATGCTCGATAAAATTGAAGTTTTTACTTTCTTTATTTTTGAAAAATGTACCTCCAAATGAGATTAAAAATATATTTAAACATGAAAACCTTGTCCTGGCGACGTTGGAAATCTGAATGCGAATAGAAAGAGACATCAAATAATTTTGTATTCCGCTTTATGGCAATTCATAGTTCTATCTTCGTAAGACAAAGTTGCCACAGCGGATTATATTTTTCATATTAGTTCTGTTTTTCAATACTTCTATCCTATATATGTACATATATATACACAACGTAGAGAAACATATGCGTATGAGATTACAGAAGAAACATTTAATTTGCTTACCAATCAAACAGGCTATTCATTACCTTCCACGAAGTGAACAACGAAATGAGACTGTATTTGGAGTTAGGTTGTGGTTTTTATATATTAATTAATTTCTCGTAATAGGAAAGCCTACCGGTGCAAATGCTACAATTGCAAATATTTGCGCCAGTGTAATTTGATGAAACATGTGGAAGGATAACAAGTAATACAAATTAAAGTCTTTCTAAAACAGAATTACATGAATACATAGAATGGACTGCTAGCACATACGATATTTAATAAAATGGAAGTATTGTTAATTTAAGTTGTTAATTTGTTATTCGACTATAAAATTTTTAAGTATACTGCATAAATTGGCTTTGTAGTTTTAGATATGTGTTGTCAAAAGTTGTCCTGTAATAGGATTGTAAAGATTTGTTGGGTAAATATATACATTATTATTATTATTATTATTATTATTATTATTATTATTATTATTATTATTATTATTATTATTATTATTATTATTAAAAACTGTAGGATGCATCCTTGTCGAGAAGCACGAAAGTTCTCAAAGGAATGCAACGAAAAAAAAGAACGGAAATCAGTGTATTGAAACTAGTGCATGTTAACTTAATGCCTCCATACTATTATGATTATAATGCATGTAGCTTTAAATACAATTTAATGCTATATACGAAATCGAATTAGTAAACAGTAAGCTTAGGCGAGAAAACACAAACTTGTTGGTAAAAAATATTATATTTGTCAACATATTCTCTTAGTAACTCATTGCATTTAGTCTACCGATATTCAAGTCTTTAAACTTTATCAAACTGTCCGAAATATGAGCGAGTTTCAGTAATTACCTTCTCATTCGAGTCAAATCTCTTGCTATCGAGCCAAGTTTCCAGGTTGGGAAAAAAAAGGCTAAGGGGGTCAAAATCTAGTGAATAAGCTGGCTGCAAATGCAGTTCATGAATTTTTGTTACTGTAACAATAAAAGTTTGAGCACATGTATAATGTAGACTTGAACAGTATATGGTGCTCGGTTTCAAGCTTATGTTCAGAGTAGAACCAGTTACTCGTAGCAGTACAATGCCTACACTCTGAAAGACGAGTGCCAACAGACTGCTTTGTTCCGCCAATACGAGGGTTGTCCCACAAATACCCGACCCAACAAAGGAAATACAAAAATTTTAGAAAGAAATATATTTAGTTTTTCAACATAATCTCCTTTCAGCTCTATACACTTTTTCCAACGATGTTCAATACATTCGATATCCTTTTTATAATAAGAACTGTCTTGCTCCTCAAAATAGTCATTAACTGCCGACGTCACTTCTTCATCGTTGGAAAACTTTTGACCACTGAGCCATTTTTTCAAGTATGGGAACAGAATATAATCCGAGGGGGCTAAATCTGGCGAATAGAGTGCATGAGGCAGCAATTCAAAGATTAATTCATTAATTTTGGCCATTGCAATAACGGATTTGTAAGCTGGTGAATTGATTTGATGAAACAACACTTTCTTCATAGCCAAATACAGTCATTTTTGCTTGCCGTTGATTATTTTTTAATTGTTCTTTTGTCTCGGGTGTGAAGTGATGAACCCATGTTTCATCCATAGTTACGAAACGACACAAATTCTGTTTCGTTGTTGTGAAACTTCGCCAAATACTCTATTGAAATATCTTACGACACCGCTTTTGCTCGAGTGTGAGCAAACGCGGCACCCATCTTGCACACAGCTTTCTCATGTCCAAATTTTCAGATAATATGCGATGTACCGCACTTTTCGAAATGCCTATGCTAACTCGCGCACTTTCAGTTGACGATCATTCAGTACCGCTTAGTGGATTTTCTTCACCATTTCTGGAGTCGTCACCTGATTTGCTCTTCTTGGTAGCTTGTACGGCCTGGTTTAAACTCTGCTACCCAATATTTCACTGTTGAAAATGAAGGAGCAAACTCACCCAGAGTAGAATCCAGTTCAGTTTTTATATCGGTTGGGCTGAGGTCTTTCAAATAAAAGTATTGTATCACGCAACAATGACCAATTTTCTCCATTTTTACAAATTTACTGAAAACGTTCACTATTGATGGCTGCCAAACGAATACTAAACAACGTGGCGTCTTCAAACTTGAAGCATATGCTTTATAGTTTGTATACTTTCTAATAAAGTGATATTTTTCAAACATCTACCGCCATCTCTAGGTCAGGCCAGGTACTTATGGGACCATGCTCGTATATACTGCCGCACGAACAAGTAATCCTGTACTCACCAAGCGATTCTAGAGAAACATGGTCTTTTACTGAAAATGGGTCTGAAAGTTTGGAATTAGGTTTGAAGACGATTTTAATGTTATTACATGTAAAATATTACATTTCTCCTCAATATTATATCAGTTTGCGTACGTACTCATATACGTAGTCATATAATAAATAAAAATTAGCTCTTTTAAACTATCTTAGAAACAATTCCAATTTAATATTATGAGTGAAAAACAATGATAGCTTAAATTAAACTGGTTGTTTATTATTATTTATTATTCATTTTTACATTTTTTAAATAATTGATTGACCATATTTTCTTAGTATATAGGAGTATATAACATCCTGTTTTTAACCAGATTTTATTAGATAAAGTGCCAAAATACGTTTGGAATTGATTGCATTTCTAAAATAAAATCCAGTGAAAGAAACGAATTTATTAAGTCTGATAAGAATTGAATTTTCTCGAGAAGAAGAATTTAAACGATTAAAGGAATGTCCGTCTACCTTTGTGTCACTGAGAAAATAGAATACGTGAACGAAGGCGTAATGTTTATGAGAGGAATGAGATTATGTAAAACGAACGACCGAAAGAGATTCGGAAAATTTAATTTTGATTAGGAAGAAGCAACGTAATTAATTTGTAACAAGATTAATTAAAATACAAGCCGATACTCGATTTTATCATTTATATCACGAAAATTTTATAAATTATGTGCGAACGACAAATTGTATAAAATTACTTTGTAATTTCGCTGACTTTTTTTTTGTATAGCCAAACACTCAGATTCGCGCCAAAAAAGCAGGAAGGGAAAAGTAATTATCTTTCGAAAATAGCAATTAGCGTCAAGGTATAATGAAAATTTTAATTAAATCGTTATGTGATTCACAGAATTTATAAAATAAATATTTTTAAAAGTAACGTAATTTCGTTAGGTTAAAAAAATATTTTGTAGAATATTAAACAGAGGAGAATTAATAAGTGACATACGACGTATTTTAAAAAAAGAAATAATTTTTGTTTCTTTTTAAATTAAATTAGTTTTTTATGCCTACATTTTGTAATGTCTTTTGACACCCTAGATTGTGAAAATAATCGGAATGGCTCTGTTTTGTAATTAATTTTGTAATTAATGAAATAATTCACTGCAGAACAAAGTAATGACTAAGACATTGTGTGGCCAAATTCTAGAGTTCGTCAGTTAGTCTGACTTTGTCCGCAGTTATCACATCTGATGAGTATATTATTATCGAAATGACAGCAACGTACGTCCATCTTTCGGATAGTAATATGAGTGCTTTCACTTTTATCTGAGAGATCGACATGTGGTTTTCTCTCGTTGCTCCAAGATTGTTATCAATACAAGTTTTTGAGTGGTATAAATGTTCGGTCAGGTGAATTGAAACAGTGATCGAGGAAAATATTGAAAAAGTACGTGTTTACTGAGAATTTCGAAAAACTCTTCTATGAGATTCATGGAAATGGAACTTGAAACACCCAAGATATAGAGAAACATCGGTCTTTGGAAACTATATTCAAAATTTGTTTTAGATCGTCAATCAATGACAAACAATTTTACTGAATTGGAAATTGCAACTTAAAATGATTGCAATTGGTGATGATACGTGTTATTTTAATATAATTCATAAACAAAGAGTAAAGTGTTGCTGAATGTCGTTTATCAGATGCAGGAAACCCAAAAAAATTTCACGTGGAGATGTCATATAAATCAAAACAATGTTTACTGTACAAAGGATTTGTTCTAAGTTGTACAATGGTTCTTCTTTTCTATGAAATGGCTTTCCAAATCTGAACAAAGTTTTGCACTCTTTCGTTGTCCACGTTCCAGTTGATTTCGGTTTTTAAAGCTTTATTAGGTTTTCTTCCTGGTTGTGGTTTTGTTACGAATATCACTTAATATATAATTTTAGATGATCAAATAGGATGTGGGAACTTGTGACGAATGTGATCAGGTCGTTTATGTAGACCTTGTATAATGTCGGATAAGATTGAAACAATTAAAGAGCTTACATGTTCTTCGATATTTTAAAATTGTTTTGTGTTATTTCTAGATTATAGCCGTGTAGTGGAGGGATGCTAGGGTTGCTGCGGACAAACCAACGAGCCTCAATAACGATTCTTAGGGATTTATTTTTCGAACAACTTATAGTTTCTCCTTAGATGGGTTCGAAGAGGCATAGGCCAATCTCGGCTATGTTGCTACTTTAAATAGCAAAGTTTTAAGTTTTATATTGAATCGCAATTACAATGAATTAACGGGTAGAGCTGCATAAGTGTTCGATTTTCCCGCAGAGTTCATGAATACGTTTCCTTGATGACTTGCTAAAAAGTCTAAGGCCTAGTTATGTGGTATAGGATTTTTGTGGAATTTGCACGTCGAATATCCCTACATTCTGAATATCTGGCTTTCTGAAGGTAATGTTAAATATTATCTTGATCTACTGAAGGATTTGATAGACCATATTCGTCGTATTCGCTCTGGAAACTGAGATCTAGGCAGTTGGCTGTTATTTCACTATAATCTGTCTTACTATCATTTGTGAGTTGTCGCTCGATACACAATTTCTTTTGATTACGCATACCCCTTTTTTACACAATTTGGCGATTATTTTTATTATCGGAGATAGAGAAAATCATTTTATTGGGTTGGCAACTAATTACTTTCGGTTTTGTAGTATAAAATAAAACACTTTTTTTTAAACAAAGAATATATTTTAATCAATTATATATTTTCCATTTTGCTCAATGACCTTTTGCCATTTTTCTTTCAGCTGCATGATTCCGCGCTCATAAAATTTCTGGTCCTTATCAGCAAAAAAGTGAACCAGGTGCGAGTGATGGTCATCGTCATTTGTGAAAGTTTTACCATTCAAAGAATTCTGCAAAATTCGAAATAAATGGTAATCAGATGGTGCTAGATCAGGGCTGTATGGGGGATGTGACATCACTTCCCAGCCAAGCACCAATAGTTTCCCACGAGCTGCCAAAGATGTGTGAGGCCTTGCATTATCTTAGTGGAAAACTACACTTTCCGATTTGACAATTCTGGCCGTTTTTCTTTGATTGCTTCATCCAGTTTTATTAATTGTTGACAGTAAACATCAGAATTGATCGTTTGGTTCCTTGGAAGCAGCTCAAAAAATACAACACCTTTGTAATCCCACCAAACTGACAGCATCATCTTTTTTGGATGCAATTCAGCTTTCGATGTGGTTTGAGCTGGTTTATCGTGTTTGCTGCATGATCGTTTTCGAACTATGTTACTGTACAGGCCCCATTTTTCATCACCAGTGATGATTCTTTTTAAGAAAGGGTCGGTTTTATTTCGTCTAAGGTGCATATCGCAAAAGTTGATTCTTTGTGTTAAATGAATTTCTTTCAATTCGTGAGGTACCCAAATATCAAGCTTCTTAACTATACTGTTTCTTAACTAGCCCAAGACATTTTAAATGTTTTTCAATTGTTGTGTGCGATACATGTAGCCTCTCCGCAACCTCTCGAACAGTTATATGACGATCCTCTTCAATTATGACTTTGATTTGGTCATCATCAACTTCAGTAGGCCGATCAGAACGTTGCTCATCTTTGAGGGAAAAACCTCCAGAACGCAATTTTTATACCAATTCTGACACGTGCGCTCTGTTAAGCAATTAGCACCATAGACTTCACATATCTTTTTGTGAGCCGCAGCAGCTTTCTTTCATTTACAGAAATAAAATAGTAAAATATGTCGAAAATGTTCGTTTCTGCACTCCATTTAAAATTAACCCACAACTAATAGCTTTAATAAAAATCTCGCACTACTTGCTTATGAAGTTACGTCAATGTGACTAGTATCACGCGACAAACGGTAAAGTACAGCACTAACATACGTTATACAAAAAATAAAGCAACGCTCTCTATCAGTAAAAACCCAAAGTACTTAGTTGCCAACCCAATATATCACTTGACATTTGACGATCAACGACTAGCATTCAAAAAACGAAATAATTTTTGTCAAAATTTTTTAGTTTCTTTACTTTTTACTTATCTATAATATTAGTAAATGTTTGTACATTTATGTATTTGAACTTTAACATACACCAAACTATTATTATTAAACGAATGAAAGAAAATTGGAATTGAAATGTAAATTTGTTTTATTTATTATATTGCACAAGCTTTGGAAATTGAACGGGAGTAAAACTTTTTTTTCCAGGTAAATTTGTAGACATGTAAATGATATACTAACTTATTTAAATCGCATAGTAGTATTCAACAGAACACTGAGTCGAGCTATTAGAACAATAACAAATGTATCTGCTTTGTAAGAAGTTATAACACTGCATCGTATGGTATGTTATTATGATAGGATACCAGAAAATATATAAAAATAGCAAGAGCGTGATAGGGATTTATATCAGGATGAGTTTAAGTTTGTGCACAGTGAAGAAGGGCACAACTATAGTCCTTAGAATAAAGATATTGTTATAATACCATAGCACAGATTAAATTTCATGCTGTAAGGAGTATAGTACTGAGTAGTCAAGCTGGGTAACACCCTCCCACCAATTTAGATGAAAAACTTTACTGGACATATTGTTTTACAAAGTTAGTATCCTGAATTTTATGTCTTGTAATTTATTTTACCATCTAACTCATCTTTTGTGATCGACATTTATAATTTTATTTATTTAATTGGTATGTGTCTTTAGTATTTTATATTGCATTTGATTATTTTTCGTTATATGTCCAAAACTTTAACAAGAATGCGTCCTTTCATGTCTTTTTCTGCATAATAAAGTACGATAAATAATTTTATATTATTATTTTAAAAATTGAACAAATCAAACAAGAAATTGCAATCGTTTTTTAATGCAATAACTCAATTCAAGTGTAGAACATAGACCAATTTTTTAAAAATCGACGAAAGAGATTTGGTTGTAATTTGGTTGATGATTTGATTGATGTTTAATTAGATCTCCTAAATGAAATTTCGCACTGCTAGTTTAAGAACAAGAAAGGAGAGCTAAAAAAGTTTTTTAACGAAATAGTATATTTATAAATTTCATTCTAAAATCTAATGAAACGTTGTAAAATTTATTAAAACTTTTGGACGGTGGTGTATATAGTTTTAGATGTAAAATTGGTTGTCTAAATAGTCGCTTTCATGCATATGTTCATATATCATTACTCGCTTATTCCTCCTGTATTTCTACTCCTTTGGGTATAGGACACATATGTATCTACATTATTATCTTTCTACGAAAAAGGGGTGATGAAACGAATTTAACGAACGTGAATTAATTAGTTTATAATTCATTAATTAAGGGTTCTTCTTCATGCCCGTCCTTTTAATTTAGTTGATTCATAATTACGAAGGTGTTAGATATCTAATCCTGGCATGTTCGCAGTCTTGTCTTTCATTTTTATGATAGAGACTTTTCTTAGTTATTACTACAAAGTCGATTTTACTAACGGAAAGTTTGCATAACTTACATCGTATGTAATCTGTGAATAGTTCGAATTAAACTTCTTGTTAACTTGCTGCAAGGGACATATTAGGTTCCAATGAATGTCACTAATGATATCTTAACTGTGAAGATTAGTTTTCAATTATTCTCAATCATCGCTCGTCGCTTATGTTCGTTTTTAGTTAATAATATTGACGTTTTAATAGTCGATATTGTGAACAGTCTTTTGATGAGTACGAAGTCTTATTTGGGGTTTATGGTTTGGAGTTCATGAGTCTTTTTATTCCGTCTCTATTATCGCGGTTATGGCTGATATTTTCTCGAATTATAGGGAGCCAGATATCTTAAATTTCAAGGCTTTTATGTACTTATGGTGACCATGTATGCCGTTTATCTCATTTTTCGTTTACAGCCATGTTTCTTCTTTTGCCAGGATTATAACTTCATTTAGAATCTTCAATCCGGGTTATCCAGATTGAAGATCATAAATAAGCAGAAGGAAATGTGTGTACAATTGTAACTGTAGTTTAACGGTCTTTTAGAAAGGATTAGGAGGATAGGCAGCAACTATAAGTTCAGAACAATTATAAAAACCATTGACACAAGTAGGTCGATTCTAACGAAAACAGTCCGACAACGAAAATTAAAGAACGAAAAATTGTGTTTATAGAATATGGATGTGGATGACTATATGGAGAGACAAGAGTTATATGACTCAAACAATACCAATTACTTGTAAACATAATTATCCCTTACAAACTATTTAAATGTAAAGGAAAGCCAAGCATTAAAAAGGGTTATAACGGAATCTTCTAAACCCTTCCATGACGATGATCACAAATTAACATTTACAAATAAGGTTAAGCAGAAAACTAACACCAATGCCAATGCTCTCTCTCGAATAAAAATACATCCTTTAGATACGTCGGACAATCAATCAATTATAGTAAACGCAGACAGCACAGAACCGCTGGAATTCACACCTGAGGAATTAGACACTATCCTAAACAATACACTAATTCCCGTTCCTCCAGAAGAACAAAAAAAAATCTTCAATGAAATTTCTCCAATCCAAGATCCAGGTATCTCTGACACCCCGAAACCTAAAAATAACGATTAAAGAGAACATCCAAATAAAAAACCCAGACGAATTACCATCATGTAGCAGCACACTTCATACATCCATAGAAAACCCAGTCATTACACTCCCATACGTAGAAAAACCTTTAAACACGTATTACAACCAAATCATTCTAGGAAAATCCCCATGTAAAAAACTTCAAGTTCACTTTGAGAAAATATTCAACAAAAAAAAATACACCTGGCCGATACGTGAAGATTTACTCAAAAACGAAGTCGAATTAGAAGCCACATTCTACAAACTAATAAAAGAATACATGAGACCTAACCGAAACTATTGCATTTACTTTAAATCACTAGACTTCGAAAAACCGCTGGTAAATTCCCTTCAAACACACTTTCAAAACAAAAATGAACAAATATCTAACTTCATTATAGAACACACACGGTTACTCGAACTTTTATCAGATCAAATGCATGCAAAACTAGATAGAAAACAACGACAAGACTTAGAGCGTAAAAACCGCCACCGAAAACGATCCTTATCCCTAAACATGGACCAACCATTGTATTCAAAAAACAACACAAAAACCCAGAAAGACCAACAACCCTTTGTTAAACTACAAAACCCTAAAGAGTTAGCCGAAAACAAAATAATAGCCAACCACAAGGTAACACATCAGAGACAATTAAAACCACAACGAAAACCTTTTGTTACAGGAAACCAAAATGATGGTGATAGTGCCACTGACTCTGATGACGACATTCCTTTGTCACAGCTATTCAATCAAAATCAAAAGTATAGAAAATCCAATCCTACCATTACAACTAGGTAAAGCCCATATAATTGAAACAGAACATACATTCCTATATCACGTAAACGTTACCATACCAGCCTCACTAAATTTAGATATCAAAAACCATATACATTCAATAAAAAATACGCTAAACAATAATACGAACCACTTCAAAATACTTTTATCCCAAAAATTATAGATCGCAGAGATATTGAATTCAAAAATCCAAAACAAATTATCGCCTATACATAACATCCGCCATAAAAGAGGAATTTTCGACGGAATCGGTACGGCCTCGAAATATTTATTCGGCACGATGGACATTAACGACAGAAATTATATAAACACATATCTAGACACTATTAGTAGAAACGAAAACAAATTACAAACCACAACGTCACAACAACAATCAATATTAAGAGAAGTAATTAGCAAATATACAGACGCGTTCGAAACCATTCGAGATAATCAAAACAAAGTGCTATCGCAACTTAATCACCTCACCAGAAATAATAACAAATTTGAAGAACAACAAGAAATAGTTTCGCTAAACCTAATAATAGATAAGCTCATATTAGAATTACAAATATTGACAGATATCATTAGCAATTTGGAAACGGCTTTATCGTTTGCCAGATTACACATTCTGCATACATCAATTGTACAAACGTCAGAAATCGAAAAAATACTAGAAACATTGAATAATGAACTAGGCTATCAATATTTAGCAAAATTTAGTCACTTAATCTACTATTACTCTCTTTTTACAACGAATGTCATTGTTGCAAATGACATCATACTGTTCAAAATATACGCACCCATAACTTCCAAACCGTACAATTATTTCCACCTATTCCCAGTATATCAGAACAATTACACAATAATCCCGGAAACATCCTACCTTCTGTTTGACGCAAATGATTTCTGGAATTCGGAAAAGAAATGTCAAAACATCGAGAACATGTATTTTTGCGAACGCGAAAATTTGGTTAAAAGCGACCTATGTCTAAAAGAACTCCTCATGAATGGAACAAACAGATGTCCAATAACTGCAGTCAACCTGACAAGGACGCTAGTACAGAAAATCAGCCCGAGAAAGATCCTAGTAAACCCCAAGAGGTCAACTACCATCTACTTTACATGTCCTGAAGCCGGGTTCTCGGTCATACATGTACCATCAGTAATAGAATTGAAAAACTGTAGTGTAGAGATCGAACATCAACACTTCGCACCAAATGAACGCTTGCCTGGAGAAAACGTATTCGACTTACCTAGTTTAAACGTAAGTCATTCACCATACAAAAAAGGAAACATTATACAAATATCCACAATCAACGAAAAAGAGCTGAAACATATCAAAATACTAGCCGACAGCCTGAAAAGTGAAGAAATGGTACCGTTACAAATCATACATAATTCGTGGGCCAATACGACCTTACTCATCATCGCCCTACTCGCAATATTAAGTCTCTTAGGGCATCACATCTGGACCAAACTCAAATCAGCACGGAATGCGGATATAGAATTGGACCGAAGACACGAACCAACACCGGATCCCCTGTTCGCCCGTCCTAATGAGGGAGGAGTTATATGACTCAAACAATACCAATTACTTGTAAACATAATTATCCCTTATAAATAATCTTTATTTAACAAACAAGTAATTATTGATAATGTATAATATATATACCCCCGAATTATAGTATTAGGAAGATTATTGTATTATTATTGTAGTGAGATGTATCTATGTTAGTTATAAACTAGAATAAAGTTCTTGTACTTGTCTCGTTCGTTCTTTTTAAAAACGCCGAGTGACGGTCAAGAAATATAATTCAAGCAGACCCATCCAGTTTAGGATTAATGAACACCAAAAAATTGTTCGACAAGGGGAAACTGATAAGTCGCGGCTGGCTCAACGTGCTTGGGAAGAAAGACATAGCATCGCATGGAACGAAGCTAAACAAAGTTCACAAAACCTTGGGATTAAAGATGTCTGTCTCTCTATGATTCGAGAAAATATCAGCTATGACGATAGAAACAGAATAGAAAAACTCAAGAATTCGAAACCATAAATATTTCGCGCAAATAGAACTACGTATGCACGAAAAAGGTGGTTAACAGCCCAAACACAATTCAAATTACAATCCATCATAAAGAATTACACGACACGAGTTACTAGACCTACAAAATTGTTTTTTTTTGAAAGCAAAAACTAATGTATGAAAAAAAGTTTCTGTTTGTCAACGCCTATAAATCATTTACCATCGCATAATAATATCCAGTACTGTGCAAAAGAAAGAAGCACCTAATAATATTTTCCAAAACTTATTTAGTAAAAGGTTTTTGCTAATAATTATTGGGTTAATTTAATTTATAATACTTAATACAGATTTCCAAGAACGATTCACTTATTGGTAAAAATATAATCACTGGCAATTTTCAAGTTTATAACATCATACTTCCGCGTAGAGGTTATATCGACCGCCTGGTAAGAGGACTAAAGTAATAAATTTTATTGCACCACAATGCTCTGCAGTAAAATTTCAAGGGAGAGTTATTTATCTATAAGTTTTTGTTTTTAATTTAGTGGTAGAAACGATACAGAGCGGTTCCACAATCGAATTTATTTAGATTCCTAAAAAAGAGCGCATACGAGTGAAATTTTCATTTTAAGAAAAAATTGTGATCTGTAAATAGTTATAGTAGATAAAAAATGCCTAGAATAGCATTACTAGACAGAAATAGAATTATTGTTTTACACCAAAAGGGTTATAGTCAGGTGAAAATATTAAAGAGAGTGGAATGTTCCCGGTATGCCGTGCAACAAACAATAAAAAGAATGACTAACCGGCAGTGTAAGTGATAGACCAAAGAGTGGACGTCCAAAAAGCTCAGTAAGGCTGATGCACAGTTATTAAAAGTTAGTTTCTTAAGAAATCGTGAGAAAGTTAGCGCAGAACTAGCTCAAGATCTTGTGCGAACAACAGTAAGGCGATACTTGTTCAGATCAGGGTTGAGGGGATGCGTGGTCATGAGAAAACCCTTACTGCGATGAGGTAATAGAGGGAAACGATTAAAATATGCTAGAGACTACGAGAATGATTGGCGACAAGTACTATGGATTGACGATTCTAAATATCAATAATTTGGAACGAACAGATGTCAGTATGTTAGACGACGCCCCGCTGAATCGTTATTGAAACCATGTTTACACACTACCATAAAGCATGGAGAAGGCAATATACTAATTCGGCAGCAGGTGTGGGTGAAATTGTAAAAACAGAGGGTAAATTAACTGGTGAGAAATACAGAATACTAGTAGAAGAACACGCCATACCATCAGGGCAGCGACTTATTGGCAATAATTTCATTCTATAGCAAGATAATGATTCCAAGCATACCTCAAAACTTGTGAAAGCTTATTTAATATAGCAGGAAGCAAATGGGGTATTGCAGACTGTGATATGGCCACCTCAAAGTCCTGACTTAAATATTATTGAGCATGTGTGGGATTATCTTGACAGAAAAAAGTATGAAAGGGGGTCAAAGAATAAAAATGAACTGTGGAACATACTACAGGAAGAGTGGTACAATGTTCCTGTAAATTTAATTAATTCATTAATGGAAAGCCTACCAAGGAGAATTCAGGATAGCATTAAAAGTAAAGGTTGTCATACAAAATATTTAAAATTTAATTTGTTTATGTTTAAATATCGATGTGTGTTAGTTTTTATACATTAAAAAAAATTTTAATTTGTGTAAGATTATTATTTATCCTTATATTGTAGTTTCTTGTAATATTTAAGAAGGTGCTTGTTTCTTTTGCACAGTACTGTATATATTACATTTTTTCATTTCATTTTTTTCTTGTACTAAACGAAATGTATGTTGATGATGTCGGAGTGT
The DNA here is from genome assembly GCA_031893035.1 of Dermolepida albohirtum. Lineage (NCBI taxonomy): Eukaryota > Metazoa > Arthropoda > Insecta > Coleoptera > Scarabaeidae > Dermolepida > Dermolepida albohirtum. The sequence continues at coordinate 58,997 of JAVIWB010003083.1, forward strand.
TGTCTCTGTAAATGATTTTAAAATTCTTGCACAGGTTTTCTTCTATATGACTGTATTGTAAATCTATTTCTTACATTGTTTTTTAATTTGTAATTTAGTTTTCATAATTTTGACCTAACTTTCTTAGCCTATTAAAATTCCATCTTCTAGTTGTTATTCTCGAAGGATAAATATTGAGTTTGAAACGAGTATAGGCGTCGTGGACAGCTTTAGAAAGAATATTTTAAAAATAGCGGAAGAAGTTTTCAAAAATGCATAAAGAATACATATATAAAGAAATACAGTGAATAACGGCCAGTTTACTAGATTAACTAAAATGTAATCTTTAAAATGTTTGATTTGATGAGTAAATTTTAAAATCACTTAAATTACAGAAAAATAGAAAAATAAATTTGATTAACGAACGTAAATTCCATCAGCTTGAATACAATATGTAAACGACCAGTAAGTCTATTGCGCCTGTATCTTATTCCTTAAGAAACTAATTTTCTTTTAGGAAAGTAGCATACAGTTTAAAAAGTGTTAATATGCTGGAAATAAATTTGTACTAACTGCCATAGTTACCATTTGCAAGCGCCAATCACACTGTAAAAGATTAATTAATTGGCATAATTTGGCATAACATTGGGCAGTAGTTCTGCAAATATTTCACACGGATCGCTCAAACGAATTAAAAAAGTTGGAATAAATTACATAAATTTGAGACACAAAAAAAAAGGATTCGGCAAATATTTTATTCCTAGCGGGGGATTAATTTACAGGAATCAAGGCCTTGAGCATTCGATACGCGAAAATTATATCGGAATATTTTTACAATCGATATTTCTTTGCGCCCACCTACACACTGGTAAGATTGCTTTCTAAATATGGACATTTTTCATTAGAACCGAGAATGGGTAAGACATTTATATTTCCGTCTGGAACGCGATATACATAAGTACCTTTACTCCTATACACATAGGTGGGTAAGATCGTTTTCAGTTTCGATTCGCTTTTTAGTGACTATTAATGTAGAAATGTCATGGAATTTTTGCTTTGAGAAATTATACGAGTGGGTCGATGTAATATAGTTAGTTTGAAAGTCAAAATAAAAGGAAAATATAGAGAAATACGGAAGTATTTAAATTGTTCTTGTAGACATTGTGTAACATAGGGAAATATAATCTTATTTAAAACATTTTCGACACAATATAAGTATAAAACTCTATATAACCTTGTTAATAATCTAATTTAGAAAAGAAATAAAATAGTTCTTGTCTAGAGGTATACTAAATAATAATAATAATAGTAATATTTATTTCCAAACAGTATACACCAGCTGCAGGAAATAATAGGTGTTTAGAGTATCAATGAAAGTATATAATACATCTACACTATCGCTCGTAAGTTAAATTTAAATACTAAAATCTTTTTATTATTTACATATATGAAGAATATATATATTTACAACTAAAATAAATTGTTGTATAATATATTTATCTAAATTTTAGACTCGTCTATATGCCCTCCTTTATTTATAATCACTGCAGCACACAATCGAGGCATTCTTTCGATTAATTTTCGTAATGTCTCGAGTTTTATTTTACCCCATGCCTCTGCAGGTTTTTCCACATATTAACACCAGGTGTGGGGGTCGATTTTCTCACCTCACGGTCAAGTCTTCCCACAGCAACTCGATGGGATTTAAATCGGGACTCTGGGGAGGCCACGCCATAACTTTTATGGTGTCCTCGTTCTCCAATTGCTGCAAATATTCCCGGCATAATTTGGAAGTGTTTTTCTGGACGTTATCTTGTTGGAAGATAAAATTCTGATACGAAATTTTAATTTCAGAGGGGATTGCGTTTTCCTCTAATATGCGCTTTATTTAGTATACCTTTGATGTTTACGAGAACGCTTACATTTGATCCAGAAAAGCAACAATATATCATGACTGAACCTCCACCGTGCTTAACATTAGGGGATATACATTCTTACTGGGCACGCTCACAGACCTCTTCACGAAAACACGTCTTCGTGAACTGAAAATCTCGAATTTGGATTTATCGGTCCACAATACTTTATTCCAGTCTTCTATGCTCCAATTTTGGTGATCGCGTGCCCTCCTTAAACGTTTTTGCTTGTTTTGCTTACGTAGAAGCGGCAATTCGGCTATGAAGACCGCCTTCTTTTAGCCGCCGTTTAACTGTGGAAACACTTATGGGTTTTCGACGAACGGCATTCATTTCTGCTGTGATTTCTGGGGCTGTTTTTCGTCTATATCTCTTGCTTGTTACCACCATTGCAAGTTCTTTTGCTGAGGTCGTTTCCCTTGGTCTGCCTTTTTGAGTTCTGCTCAGCACACTACCACATTCGCGGTATTTTTTGATGATATAATCCACGGTGGATTGATTTCATTTAAGTTCTGTGGCAATTTCGCGGTTGCTTTTGCCAGTTTTATGGTATGCGATTATAAACGATCGTGTTTCTACACTCGATTCTTTCCGTTTAGGCATTTCTAACCGATTGAGCTTCTTCGAAACACACGATGTTATCACTATGATCATTTCACAAAAACTAACTGCAATTTTGCCAAAATATTCAAGTGTAAATACTTAATGGTTTACAATAACACCCTGCCTTAAAATAAAATCATAATAATCGAAAATTTCCAAGAATTAAGAGATCTAATCCCTTAAGTGCAATTATTCTACCTGGAGTTTTATTAGAGTATTATCACTCATTGTGAATAATAGGGTAATTTCATAATTATGTTAAAATAAATTTTTATAGATTTTAATGTTTACTATGAAACTATTTCTCACTACAGAAATAAATTTTATAATTATAACTTTTCTATAGAAACTGTAACGAAGCAACTGTGACCAAATACTTATGAGAGATAGTGTATGTAATAAACATCTGAAAACGTACGTTTATTATATAATTGAGTTTAAACAGTAAATCGCTATAGCCAATAGTCTATTTACAAGTTACCAAAAAAATATTGGTCGATGGTTCCTCACCGTTCAAGAAGGAATTGGAAACCAATACGTTTATTAGAACAATATGTAAACGAAATCCTATGGAAATCGTCTTACATCTTTCGACACTTAATTTCAGATTATTTTTGCGTCACCATTGTGATAAGACATATGTATACCTGCAAAACTCCAACGGGATGAATTAATACATTTTAATATCACCGGCATAAGCCAATGCAGGAAATTTCAAGATACTAAGAAGATCATTTATATATAATAGTCCGCAATTAGAGGGGGTATTGGTAGACCATGAGTTATTATTACGCCCGCGCTTGTTTAAGATATTTGGCTGCCAGCATTCCCTTAAACGAGAAAAGGAAACCACGAAAAAGTTTCGTGGCGTCGGACTAATATCCTAAGATCTCCAGCGTGATAAGTGGGAGGTTTTGGGTAACTTATTACTATCAACCGGCTAATAATACAAATAATAATGGACCTAAATTAGAGCCTCAAGGTATGTCTAATATTACCAAATGATCTATTTATAAGAAGAGCACTTCAAATGTCAGTGTAAACAATATCAGCTTGGCCTTGAGAATTAAGAGCTTCCCTTATACGTAAGGTAGATAAATGGTAGTTAAAATTGTTATAGTGGAATAAAATCTGATAATATTTCAGATTTGTGTCGATGTAAACAAATATCTTTTCAAAATATTTCTTCGTAGTCAATCGTAAAAAATGTTAGTATAAATATTAAAAGATATGAACGTAATAACATAAATAAAATTTTAGATGGTAAACCAGTTAAATTGAGAGAAAATAAGAAAATAGTATTTATATTTTCTTGTGAATATTGTCTCTATTAGACAAATAGATATACTATAATTGAACTTCATATAGTACTACAAGTTTGCAAAGGCATTATTAGAAGAAGGGTGTACATAATGGTTTCTAAATATATATCCAGAAAAAAATTTCAGAATGAAAAAATAAACTGAAATATCTCCCCCTATACATACAGGTAGTTCTTTAGGTAGCCTTGCTAGGTGGATTAATTTTTACATCATCTTTAGACTACCATCAATTACTTTATTGTAGTACTTTTACTTTGTTTTTTTTTGCTTTATTTAAATTCTTACCCTCGCCATTATTTTAAGTATTAATAGAGGTAAAGCGATGTTAAAATGTATTGAATTGTGTGCTTGTCATCTACTTTTTATTACATTTTTTGATCTTAACGTCTTTTTAGTAACAAGAAAATATTTAAATCATAAAATGATGCGGATAGTGGACTGTTACCAAACTGTAAAAAGATGTACAAACTCAGTAAGGAATTTATATCTCGCACTGGTACCCAAGAGTGCTATAGTACAAACAAATTACAGTTTATAATGATTGCGTATTTTAAAACACATCAACGGAGAACTGTTAATTTTGAAGTTGTTATTCATTAAATTGTAATTGAAAAAACATATATATGTATATATATATATTAGATCAACCGGAAAGTTCTGTCCGTTTTTAGAATAAAACAAATAATAGATTTTTCATACCTTGAATAATAATATAATTTCCATCACTATTTATGGTTTCTTGCTAGCTTGATGGCATTTTTATATCCCATTTTTAGAAAATTCCTTATCCCTACAGGCGAAAAATTGAACCAGTGCTTGTCTGATACACGCCACTGTATTTTTTACGAATTCCAACAAGGAAGAAATGCTTGAGAAGCGTTGGTGTTGATGAAAGTAAAGTTTCTCATAAAACACGCTGAAGATGGTTCGCAAAATTTCAAATAGATGCTTTTGACCTTTCTGATAAGTCACGTATTGCATCTTTGATCGCCCACGATATTGTCAAGATTGTGTTAGAGTAAAATCCTTTTTTTGACAACATCGAAGATTGCGAAAAGGCTTGATTTATCTCAATAACCCATTTTGGACTATATTTGGAAACTAGGATTGATGTGGAAATATTTGAGATGGGTGCGAAGAATTTGAATGATCAAGTCATCATATGCACATCTCTGCTTGCATGGAACAAAATCGAATCCTTCTTGGACAGGGTGATAACTGGGGATGAAAAGTGGATTTCCTATGCAAATATCGTAAGCTACTATCTGGGCGATTATCTTTGATTGACGACGATACCGCCAAAATCACGTTAGAGCAAAATTCTTATTGACAACATCGAAGATTGCGGAAATGCTTGATTCAGCTTAACAAATAATTTCGGATCATATTCGGAAACTAGGGTTGGTTTGGAAGTATTTGAAATGGGTGTCATATGAGTTAGTGAAAAGAATTTGAATTATCGAGTTATCATATGCACTTATTTGCTTGCACGGAGAAAATCGAACCCTTCTTGGACAGGATGATAACAAGGGATGAAAAGTGGATTACTTATGAAAACATTATAAGAAAAAGGGCATATTGTGAATTCGGAAAACCTACCCCCTTCACCTCTAAACCGAAGTCGAGGCTAAGTAAGAGAATGTTGTGTATGTGGTGGCACATTCGAGGATCAATACATTTTGAGATGTTGAAACAAAAATAGGACTCCAAGAAAAGAGGTCGGCAATGTTCAATAGGAAGGTCATCGTACTGCTTCGAGATAATGCTAGACCTACTTTGGGCACTCGTCAGAAACTCACAGAGCTAGGCTGGGGAATTCTGTCACATCTACCATACTCTCCGCACTTAGCACCCTTTGATTATCACATGTTTCTGTCCTTACAAAATTTTTTGCAGGGCAAAAAATTCAAAAACGGATAAGATGTCAGAGGAGCGCTGGTTCAATTTTTCGCTTCTAGAGATAAGGCATTTTTTTAAAATTGAATATACAAATTGCCGTTAGGCTGGCAAAATATACATATATATATATATATATATATATATACAGCACGACCATCATATCCTTGGACAAAAAATCTACTGCGCATCGTAGGCGTGCCGGGTGGTACACTCCGAGTCATCGGTAAGCTGTTTGTGTCCTCAGTGTGCTTATGATCGTTGCGTGGTTAAGTTGTTAAGTTACGGTTAGTCAAAGTGAGTAATTGAGGTCTTGCATTATAATTGGTTATTATTTGTTTTATTTATTATAATTAATAATGTCCAACTTAGGAGGTGGAAAAGGACTGCTTCACAAACCCGTGAAGTCGTGTTTAATGTTTTTAAGTTTTTAAAGACAATTTCAGATAACGAAACAGACATAAGAAATTGTACAAAAAGCGAATTAAAGGAATACGTAGCAAGAGCAACTGGTGTTTCAAGAGCTTCTGTCTATAATATTTTAAAAGAGGGGAACGAATATCAAGCAAAACCAGAACGAAATGAGAAAGAGAACACAGAACAACTACCACTTTTCAAATCGCCAAAAAAGAAAAGATCGAGGAAATGTTTAGTAATGGATTCAATAGACGACATTGACCTATACCAAATAAAACATATTATTTATAATTTCCACAAGACAAATAATCAGCGGATTACTATTAAAAATTTACTACAAAAACTTAAAGAAGATATAAATTTTCCGGGCGGCCGAGAATCCTTAAGAAAAATTATAAAGAAGCTTGGTTTTAGATTCTGTGCTACACAAAACAATCGCAAGATATTACAAGAAAAACCAGATATCAGAAACATTCGTACAAATTTTTTACGAAAAATAGATGTATATCGACGGCAAAATCGTCCAACTATTTATATGGATGAATCCTATATTCATAGCGGCCATACAAAATCGAAAAGTTGGACAGACAAGTCAAGAAATGGGTTATTTTCGACAATCTCCAAGGGCCAGCGTTTAATTATGTTGCACGCTGGAGGTGAGAACCATGGATTTGTAGAAAACGCTTTGTTACTTTTTAAATCCGGAACAAAATCCGGTGATTACCATCACGAAATGAATTTCGAAAATTACCAAAAATGGCTCGTTGAAAAACTAATACCAAATTTACCAAAAAATTCAGTACTAGTTATTGACAATGCTCCATACCACAATGTTCAGATAAATCCAGCGCCTAATTCTAATGCAAACAAGCAAAAAATGTTACACTGGTTGACCGAAAAAGGTATTGCCTGTACATCTGATATGACGAAAGCCCAGTTATATATGTTAATAAAATATAATAAACAACAACACTTACGATATAAAATAGACGCAATTTTGGAGGCACACGGTCATACAACTTTACGATTGCCTCCGTATCACCCTGAACTAAATCCAATCGAAATGATTTGGGCGACTGTGAAAAATGTTGTGGCATCACAAAATGTCACATTTAAATTAGAGGACGCTAAAAGGCTAGCGGAAGAAAAATTTAAAAGCATTACAGTAAATGACTGGAACAAACTTTGCACTCACGTGAAGGAAGATGAATATAAACAAAATGAAGTTTTTATGGATGTTCTTACGGAGTCACTAATTATAAACGTGGGTGCTGATACATCTGACAGTGATTTTGGTTTCAGCGATGATTCAGAATAACTTAGTAATCATTGCTTTGTGAATGTGTTTTATTATGTAATTATGTAATCATTTTGAAATAAAGCTATTTGCTTCTAATTATGGGTATTATTAAAAAATTTTGTAATTACATTATCTACCTAATCATATTAAGATTTACTTTCATAGTACATCCTCAATAGAACACTATTAAATAACATATATATATATATATATATATATATATATATATATACCGAAAGTGTGCGCAGATTTTTCTAAGGATATGATGGTCTTGCTGTATATATATATATAGTTTATTAGTTACAAAATATGTAAATGAAAGAAATATAATCGCAAGAATAAATCAAAATGTGCCTATTATTGAAAGTAAAATGAAGTTCATTTATATGAAGTATATGTATCCAAATTCCATTATGTTAGTTATCAATATTCTTCTGAATATGGTCCACGATATTGTTTGTGATCTAATTAGCCTTTATAGTATAAATGAAATTAGAATAGATAATATTGGCACAGAAAATCTAAAAACTTTTTTAATAAGTACGTGAAAAGAATGGATTTTTCGTTGTCATACACGAAAATTATAAAAAATATAAACAAAAATCTAAAAAGTCTTTATTATGTACGAATTAAATTACAACAAACGAGTGTTTTAGGTCTCATTATTAACATAAGATACAATCAGCTGGGAACCCTTCGACACTAAATTATTAGTCTAAACATATATATATATATATATTTATATATATATAAATATCTAATATTTATTTTTTAAATATTCCTACTTAATTACCACACGACGTGCATGTAAAAGGTTCCGAAACCGATTCTTTTACAAATGTAAAAATAAGGCTATCTATGTTTCGGCTACGGAAGTATTTAATTTGATCCCTTCCTTCAATTACTACAAAAATCTTAGAGGATAACTGAGTGTATTGGTTGTGCCTGTTTAAAATGCATACGTTTAAATCAACGTGTCACAATTTCTGTAATGGAAACTTTTGTTTCAAATGAGAAAGTCCTACCGAATTCTTTTATTTGCGAAAACGATCCGATTACTAGACTACAAACGACAGAACGAGGAAGTTTGGATGAAAACGGAACATTCTAATGGTATTTCATCCATATGAAGAAACGTGACAAGCACTTTGAAAAGCTTCTCAGACCAAGATTTTGTATAAGCGCTTCAGAGGCTCTACGAGTGTTTGAAAATTATAAGAAGGACACTGCGAATATTAATTAAGAGCGTTTCAATTATTTATTACTAATCGTAAAATGTCGGTCTTGGAACTTTTCGAATGCACCTTGTATTTAATTTCGAAAAAGAGATTAAATCATCATTTTAGTATATTTCGTTCCTAATATTCTTACCTTTAAAGACTTTTCCGAAGCAACCCTCTCCTATTTCGCTAACGAATTTTAGGGTTTCCCTCTTTAGTATCGGGACAGCCGTACTAGGGCACGTGGAATATTGAGGGTTTGGTGCATACCTGTCTGCCACCAAAAAATTCCTTTTCAAAGCTATTGGCGACGGCTGAAACATTTGTTTTCATAAATAAAAATACTTGAATATAGTTTTTGTTTGACTTACTGTGGAAGAATTTTTATTTTTACTGTTGCAATATTTTCGCTTCATCAAAATGATTAAAATTAATAATATTAAAATTAAAGAGGCTACGGATCCGAAGATGATGAGATTTTGATTGGGCAAGCTTTCTGAAGTAATTGAAGATGCGGCTTTACCAACCTGAAAACAGAAAAATAATAGAAAATATTATTAAGCATTTGTTATTTTGTAAAATAAATGTGTACTATATGCACATTGTTTGGAAAGATCAAGGACACATTTTAGCAAGAAATAGTGGAAAAATATTTTAGTTGATCGATTCGCTTTTATTTAGAAGTTAATAAAATGCCATATAAATTACTGGGATATATTCTATTTGAAGATCACTAAGTTACAGTTCTTCTTCTATATAATAATAGTAATAATAATATACTTTATTGTTCAACAGAAATATTTTCATTTACAAGATAATTCATAAATTATTATTGTATTTAGACACTGACTTAAGTAGTGCCGCGATAATGGTTGACATAAAAATTGACCAGCGAATTAACTTGTCAAATTTAGACAGTCGATAACAGAATGTTTACGAGTGCTAAAGGAGGTGTTTGGTGATAATATTATGTCACGTGCGTGAGCTTTTGAATGGCACAAACGGATCGCCTAGGCAGAAAAAGGCCCGAATGAACAAGTCGAAATTGAAGGTAATGCTGATCGTTTTTTTCGATATCAAAGATTATTATCATAACTGACTGGGTACCTGAAGGTACTAGAAATACTACAAAGATATTCTAATCAATCTGAGGGAAAAGTAATGAAAAATGACCGGATTTGTGGAAGAACGACTCGTAGATTTTGCACCAGGACAACGCACCAGCTGACAATGCCGTATCTGTGAAGCAGTTTTTAGCGGATAAGCGCGTTGCTGTGCTTGATCATCTTCTGTATTCACCAGATTTCGCATCACATGACTTCTACTTGTTCCCAAAAGTGAAAAGTGCATTAAAGGGAACACATTTTCAGTCTGTTGAACATGTTGAAGGAGACAAAAGTTAAATATAAGTTTATTTGCAATAAGTAACATTTCTGACAACAGTCTTGTTATTTAATTGCCACACCTCGTACCTTATTTAAACTTACATGACATTAGCGGCAATTAAATGTAAGAAGTTTAACGAGCGAAAGAGACTGTCAGAGCGTGAGATTTATGGTATTATTAAACTATTGCATAATCATGTCATAGCATTTTAATGTACCCTGCTTTGCAATTTGTCTTAATGTTTCATTTTATTCGTCTACACTCGTATTAAATGGGACCAACTATTTAACTTGCGGGTCAATATGATAATATAAATATTATATAAAGGTGTTTTTAATTGCAGTATATGTGTAGTAGATAATCTTTTGTTTGAAATAGTTTTTACTGTTAATGGTATTCATTTACATATTATTGTCGTTAGATTGCTTGGTGAACAAACAATTTGTATTACTATTATTAACATAATAAGAAGACGAAATTGCTAGTTATACATATTTTAGTTTAAATTACGATTTTATTATTATTTATTATTATATTTTATTTATTAATTCTAAAAAATTATACTTTTATTACGTTCCGTGTACTCCCTTTTCTGGTGTAATAACCCTTATCTAACTGTGTCGTTGTTCAAAAACATGACGGAAAACATTCTCTGAAAGTTTCTGCAAACTTGCTTCTAAAACCTTTCTAGCAATTCTATATGAAACTCTCGTCTTTTTTTGTTTGAGGATTCTAAGGATGCAGTATGCACTTGACATTTTTACTATTCAAATATTTTGTCGCAATAGTCATTTGTGGATGGGCCCTGTTATGATGAAGTTTCTACTTCCCAATTAGTTCAATTCGTTTTCTGGAATGTAATTTTCATCGACTCAAATTTTTTTTATAATAATTGGCGCTACTGTAGTGTCATATGGGAGTTACTAACTTTTTTTGGTGATGGTTCTTCGTTTCCACTCACCACGTGCTCTGCTGTTTCATTTCTGGATCACAACAACACAACCAAGTCTCTTTAGCAAGAATAATTGTCTTTTATTATTCTTTATATTCTTCTTAAATACACCGTTTCTAGTAGCCAGTAAATAGCGAACATAAACTCTAGGTATTTTTATAACAAATACATATTATATGGGAAAAATTGTTGCTTCAGTGTTGAACGTTTCCCAACTTAGCACACTTGGTACATTTGCCTTGCAAATTGTAGCTTCTCTGACTATCCTGAAACTCTTTATGCCATCAGAAGCAAGTGGATTCCACCATAGACGATTCTCTAAAAATCGTGTCAATCAGGGAAAAATTTCGATTACGGACTTTCACAGATGAGCATAAACTTTAATTGCATATTTTACTCTTTTATTTTATGCATTATGGATGTTAGAGGCGCGATAACAATTTAATACTTTTGAGCTCTGTCAAAGTCAAATAAATATTGATTGTCATTTTGCAAAATGACAAATGCTTCCTTGTATAATATATTCTGCTTTTTCATGTTTTGTGATCTCATGGTATAAAAACCACAATCAATTAAGTACTAATCACTCAAGGTTGATATATAGCACCTTTCCACATTAATTTTTCTATTCTGTATACGTATTTCGACAACTAAGTTGTGATATTTTCGCGATTTTTAATATACATAAATGCAACTTGGAAGATTTCGTCAAGCAATTAAATTCAAAATTTCCGATGATTAAATTTTTAGTAGAAAAAGAAAACAATGACAAGTTGCCTTTTTTGGATACTTTAGTTATTAGGAATAATCTTAAAATAGAAATTGATTTTTCCGAAAAGAAACCATTGTCAATAGATTCATCACGGCGGACTCAAATCATAGCATGCAACAAAAGATGGCTTTGTTCAGCTTTCTTATCAATCGTTTGCTTAATTTCCCACTAACAAAAATAAGATACGAAAAAGAATTGAAGTTATTAAGAATATCCCGAGATACAATGATTTTGATTCGGAAATAGTCAATGGATTAATTACGAAGGCTAACATAAGAAAAACAATCCGGGATACCACATGTCTGTCACCTCAAAGCAATCGGGATGAGCAGTTTGTATGCGTACCTTTTCACCGTTTGACGATAAATTTAAATAGTGTATTTTTAAGATCGCGGTTTTCAAGTCACATTTTGGTCCACTAACTCCATCAAATCCCTTTTAGGAAATGCAAAAGACGGAGTCGAGGGCAACAAAAAATCGGAAATTTACGGAATTAAATGTCTAGATTGCAGTAAACAATACAAACAAAACGATCGATAGAAACCCGGTATAAAGAACATATTCCGCACAAAAAATTCAATCGGCCAGAAAAATCTGGTTTAGCAAAACATGTGTTAGAATGTAATCACAGTGTTAAAGCCGATTGTTTGCATTTGATAAAGAACGTGTGTAGTTATCGCGAATTAGATACGTATAAAAGCAGTATCTTTTCTTTCACTGTTTCCTTTTTTCTATTTGTCTTTTATTTTAGTTTAGACTAGAACACAATTTTTAAAAATAATGTGAAATGAATATACAGTGTGGGTTTTGGCTTTCAACGGTACGGTTCGTGTGCGGAATTTATTTTCGTGCGGGGATTTTGCCGTAGTTTTCTAAGTGCGATACTATTTAATTATCTGATGATGATGACAACTTAGTTGTCGAAATACGTGTATAGAATACGAAAATTAATGTGGAAAGGGGTTATATATCAACCTTCAGTGATTAAGTTAATCAACCACATGATCCATCAAAATTATCACCACTTAAGTGCCACTCTTTTTTGAAAAGACGCGATTTTGTCATGAAAAATTTGTTTAATTAACGATATTTATTTTATATATTAACTTCATGTATGTATACATGTATGTATCATTGTAATCTTTTAAATTACACTGAAAAATCGGACACAGCTTATTGTTTTTTACTGTATTGGAATTGAACATGGTACACATATATTTACAAAAAAAAAGAATCGCTGTATACTTACGGATATAGACGTTTTATTCGTTGTGATCTTGTTATTTATCGTCGTGACATTATCAACAGGTGGTCTTATGTTCTCTATCCTGCTCGGATTCAGCGGTACTGCAAGAGAAGTAAAGAAATATAAGCAAAGTTAATATACAAATATTCTCATATTCTCGTCTCACAAAGAATGGATTTTAGTGCTTCGGGCAATTGTAGAGTTTATAAAACCCAAAACCAGACGTAACATTATCGAGGTGCATGTACAAAGGTTAGTCTTCGGAGGATTATGGAATTAACTCGGTAAAAATGAAAATATACATCTAGATATGTATCACTGTAAGCTTATACATACGAAAAAGGTCGTCGAAAAAGAATGTAAAGAAACAGAAAGAACAGAAAAAGAGTATTGGAGATTTCTGCACAAAAATAAAATAAAATTTGCGCTTTAAGTGATTAAGAAAGCACTTTGTATTTTATCTGATACATTTAAAAGAACACCTAATAATTTAGTTTCACTTTTGAATTAAAGTAAAATATGTAATGCAGTCCATGTCATGAAAACCTGAGTCGTTTCTTAAGTAAAAGACGACAGCTTCAAAACATGTTTGAAAGTGTTTTCATCAATATACGAGGGGTTCGTAATAAAGACTAGAGTTAGTGCTATCAAAATTTATTTAAAGTTATTAATCTTGAATAAAGATACTTTCATCACGTTCTACGTAGGGCGTTGCCGGATAGGTGTAGCAAGAGGTAAAAAGTGATGTATATTAATTTGTTTATAAAAGTTTTTGCTTGTTCTAAGGAGTAATAAACAGCAGTTGAATTTATGTAGTATTTAACAGGACATCTTGAAAATTAAGAAACAAAAAAGTGCCTCTCAGTAAAATACTATTAAAAGGTGGCATAAAAGTAATGTCATAATTTGAACTGGCTGCCATTTTGTTATAAATGAAAAAAAAGAGCACTGTTTTCATAAACTCGTTTTACGGCATTTTGAATTGTTGCTCGCAAAACATCTGGCTCCAAATTGGCGATTTCTTATTCAATGTTAGCTTTCAAGACTTGCAAGGTTCGTCGTTTGTTGTGCTAAACGCGAGATTTTAAAAAGCCCCAAAGGAAGAAGTCTGGTGCTGTCAGATCTGGCGATCTAGACGGCCAGTTCAAATCTCCAAAACGGGATATCACTCGACCTGGAAATCGGTGTTTCAAAATCTCCATCGTTGGCCTAGCTGTTTGAGCGGTTGCTCCGTCCTGTTGAAATCAACAATGATCGAGATCTAATGTAGCAACTTGTAGCAAAAAAAATCGTTTAGCATCTGCCTGTAACGCTCACCATTTACGGTTACGGTGGTGTAATCGACGTCTTCAAAAAATAGGGCCAATCACTTTTTCACGGCAAAAGTCGCATCAAACAGTCGCTTTAAGGGGATGCAATAGCTTTTCATGCATTTCATGTGGATTCTCTGTGCCCCAAAAAACATAATCACTGAAGTGGAAATGGACTTCGTCGCTCATTATGATTTTTGATACGAAATCATCCTCTTCTTGCACCAAGTTTAATAGAGTGCAGTAAGTTAACCGTATCCGACGGTCAGCAGCTAGCAATTCGTGAATAGTTTGCACTTTGTAGGAGAACATTTTCAAATCTTCCACCGTCGTTACAACGAACGTCTGCTGATGCCCAATTGTGTGCATCGTCGTCTCGTTGATATTCGTGGATTCTCTTTTACGTTGTAGGCAACAGCAGCGATGTTCTCGGTCGAACGAGCAATACGAGGTCGACCACTTCTTGCGACCTCTGTAGTGGACCCAATTTGCCGGAGGCGCTCAGCCAAACTCTTAATTGTCCGAACACATGGAACACAACGACGAGGAAAACGACGAAGAAATTCACGCTGCGCTTAAACAACAGACTGAAAATTTGTCAAATAAGCATTAATAATAATTCCACCTTCTTGAGGTGTGTATCGCTCCATGGCTTGTTGACAACTAATTCTCTGTATATCTACTCGTACATCATAAATGTCAAAGCGCAGTGACATTTGGCGCCATCTGTAAAAATGGCAGCCAATTCAAATTATGACAGTACTTTTGCGCCACCTGTTATTTTATTTATTTTACATGTTATGTAAAGTACTGTCCCGTAACTTTAACGCTAGACACCTGTAAACCATATATATATGGGGACAATTTATTGGATATGCAAGTTATTTTATGTTTTAACAAGTACTTGCCTGCTCATTTATCGTGTATTATTATTATTATTATTATTATTATATTATTTTTTTCTTTTTTTGGGATATCTAGTACTTTGAGTTAGTTGTACCTAAACTGATATTTACATTTTGTTTATTATTTCAATAAACGCTACATCATTACTCTAGTTTTGTGTGTATCAACCAATTAAGAACCCGTGCTGCCGAAGCACTGTAATAGCATAACAATTGAGTGTTTTTTAATTATTTTTACGTACAGATTTTGATGCGATTGTTCGAGTCACCCTGTATATTTTTTAAAGATGTATTTCGGGAATTTGTCATACCTCTTAACCTCTACGTTTTTATATGAAAACGGTAACTGTTACAGATCTCGTTTCAGATTGCATAAATGTAGCAATTTACGATATTTATTTTTCACGTAATTGGTTTATAAATATTTGTGCTGTACTTGATATCTAAGCATTTTTAACAAACAACAAAGAGATATCAGAACACCCAAGACTAAAACCAGATTAAAACTGTACATTCAAGACCAAAACAAAATCTGTGGGGTATTTGCCACGGACTGTATTACCCCACACATGATGCATTTTTATAAGACGGAATTTTTATTTTTAAGAGGCTTATTCTAAACGGTGCGAGCGGGACGACCATTGTATTCATATTATTCGAAAAGTCTCATAAGGCGTATGCATGTAATATAATCATAATAGAATTAAGAGTTAGTTCTTTTACTTCGATCTTTTATCCTGTCTACCTTTTTTCGCTTGTCGTGATTGTTTAGAACTGTGATGAACATGTGTCGTGTACAAGCAAGTAACCAATTCCAATTCCAATTCCGTTTCGTTAGATGAAAGCTTTATGTATGAACGCATCTTTATGTGGTTATTCATCAGGTATTATCATCACAGTGAAATCAAGTATACACATATGTAACCATCTAGATAAGCGGTACATCTATTTGTTCTAAAATGTGTTACGCCTCTGGTACGTATTGTTTGAGCTGTGTGGGATTTTGAGTCAAATTAAGTTTATCCTGCTGGTGTATCTTGGGAAATAAATTGTACTATATTGTCGCCTTGATGAAATCAAGTTACTGCATCTCTATATGTTTATGAAAGAACTTTTTTTTGTTATACTTTGGTACCAGAATCTATGAATACTCGCTAGTGATGTTACAAGAGAGCTAAGCATATTTAGGTATATTTTTCTCGGTTTGGTTACGAAAGTTATGTTGCTTGAAAACAATTAAGCAAGCAAAGAGGGAAAAATACTAAAATATGGGAAAGGTATCGAGGGGTTTTTGTAGTTCTTAATCCTGAATTACATAATAAAATTATTTATTCATTAATTTACAAAATATAACAATATATTCTATTCTTTCTAATATGTATTTCTTTATATATTAACTGCAAATTTATTTTATGTTTGAGCTTTTTGCCGACCATTGTGAATAATAAAATATTTAATTCGTGTTTAAAATGATGTTTCGAGAGATTTTTTTCTCCATTTCAAGCTACTTTATTTTTACTTACTTGAAAATATGTGAGAAAAAAATATCCTCGAGACATTTTAAATATGAATTAGGTATCCTATTATCCCTAATGGTCTATAAAAAACTCAAATATAAAGAATATATTTACAAAATATAACAATTTTATTTATTTAAAATAGAAATATTAGCACTCATTTACATGTTAAATGTACAGTTATTGAAATTAATGTTACAATTATTTTTATTTGCCAAATTTTGATCGTTGTGTCTCCTAAATTATATTTAGATCTGTAGCATCCATTTGTGAGTATAACACAGGCCTGCAAGAAATGCTTTTTAAAAATTGCTTTAAGTTTAGTCACTTTTTTTTGTGTGTTCTTCAGTGCTTTATTCAAAAATGAAAACTGTTTTTTTCTATTAAGGTTTTCTCACAAAAAACAGATGTATTTTAGGAGTAGTAAACCAAGTACAAAAAATTATGGAATGTATATTTTGTTTTACATTTCATTAAAATCATAAGTACGAGGATAGTTTGACAAGTAGTGAGAACGACACATAGGTGGTGCTCTAATTGGTAAAACAAATGCACTGTAATTTAGGTTACCTATTTATATGTTTACATTCCGATATTTAGATAAATCGGTTGATTAGTTTATTTTTGACAGCTGATTGAAAAAGAAGCAACACGTCGTTTTGTTAAAATGGAAAAAGCAGAGTATCGTGCGGTGATTAAATACTTCGTAATTAAGGGTATGAAAGCTACCGAGATAGAAGATGAGTTACGGGAAACATTAGGTGAACCTGCTCCATCATCCGCCACAATAAGTAGATGGGTAAATGAATTTAAACGTGGTAGAACAAGCTGTGTTGATGAAGCGCGCTCTGGAGCACCCAAAATCGTGACTTCTAAGGAAATGCTTATAAAAATCCATAATGTTATTACGCAAGATCGACGACTCAAAGTGAGAGAGATAACAGAGATGGTAAACATTTCAACAGAACGCATACACCACATTTTAACGAAAGAATTTAGCCTTTCCAAGCTTTTGGCAAGATGGGTGCCGCGATTGCTTACGACTTATCCAAAGTTCACTCGTTTGCGCATTTCCACTGAGTGTTTAGGTGATTTTTTACTTGCGATAAAACTTGGGTACACAACAGCACACCCGAAACTAAACAACAGTCGAAACAATGATTAGAACGTGGTTCAGCACCTCTAAAGAAAGCGAAAACCACTTTATCGGCAAACAAGGAGGAATTCAAAGGGCATTTTGCTCATTGATTACCTTCAGAAAGGTGCCACAATAAACGGACAATATTATGCAGAACTTCTACAAAAATTAAATGTTGAGATTCGTGCTAAACGGCCAGGAATGGCAAAGAAAAAGATTATGTTTCACCAAGACAACGCTCCCTCGCATACCAGTACAGTTGCGATGTCCAAAATCCACGAGTTGCATTTCCGATTAGTACCGCATGCGCCTTATTCGCCGGATCTAGCCCGTTCCAACTTCCACCTTTTTCAAAAATTGAAAACGGCACTAGGTGGAAAGAAATTTTCGTCTAACGACGAGCTTATAATCTTCGTAAATGAGTATTTTGCAAGACTTCCCGAATCGCATTTTAGAGATGTCATAAGGGCATTGGAGCACCATTGGAATAAATGTATTGCTATTTTAGGAGAATATATTGAAAAATAAAAATTATTTTGAATTTAAAAAATTCGTTTTTCTTTTCCATTCTCACTACTTGTCAAACTACTCTCGTAACCAAACATTTTTTATGAAAACGACACAAAATTAGTAAAACTGAATGATCTTCTTGTTTAGTAGTCCTTGCAGTATCGTTTTCGCTTCCAATCAAAACTTCGTTTTGTGCTTCGTTCTGCTGTAGGATCACTGAGAATCGTCTCTATTCAACATCCAGCAGTAGTGCGCCATTATGTTAACATTCCACCTTCCTAGATATCGCTTTTTCATTTCCTTTATATCTTGGTGAAATTTTTCACCTTGTTCCTCGCTGACCTCTTCAAGATTGTCTGGAAAGTAGTCTAGGTGTGAGTGGAGAAAATGTACTTTTAGGTTCATATTACAGCCTAAATTCTTGAAGCTTTCCACCATTTCAGCTTCAATGGCTTTGTAGTCAGGATTCTTTGTAATCGACAGTACAAAATATAAAATGGGGCACTTGCCAGTTCAAGAAAACTCAGAAAACACAAGTGTACAGCACAGAGTCAAGAGACACACTGTATGTGGACAGCAAACAAAGGTTTGACACCTACTCAATGTTGCCACCCGATCAAATTAATATTCCCCACGGCTAATCTAAGCCCAATTTTAATTATTAAGATTAAACGCCGTAATGCTTACTTTCTAAAACTATATAAATCACTGATTATATTTTAAACAATTTTTCCATCGCAGGCCTTTGTAATTTAATGAAATGAGAAGAGACACGTTTAATAATTTAGAAATTTCTTGTTCACTAAGTTCAGCATTTGGAAGCTTACTTACGGTTATTAATTGATTTAAATAATTGATAATTTTTGCCAATTGGGTACTTAATTAGCAAACGTCTTTGTCCATTTGCTTACTTAATTTTTAACGATTGGCGTATTTTTGTACCAAGTACCATTACTTTTCCAATTAATACTGATGGGAAAAGTCTGTCTGTAGTTACATCACTTGTTCTCTTAGAGGTTAATTTCTTGAATATCTGAGAATCATTAGGGAAGTCATCCAGATAGAGAAGCCTTCAAACTTCCACCGTGAGGGCGGTTATAGACTTAGTAATGCGTGGAAGAGCCTATTACGAAAGTTCGTCACGGCCAATGGGGAACGATGGACATGCATTGGTGAATAGAAGACATATGTAAGGAAGAACGACAACAAGAAGAATTAGTCCAATAGTAGATTTGGAAAAAGCTGGCAGTATGAACAGCGAAACGCCGATAGAAACTACGACGGCGAAACCTACAAAAGATTGTAATTACAAGTAACATTAGCTGTAAAAGCTTACGTAATTTGAATTTTTTGGAATAGTCTCACCAGAGAGAAAGCTTGTTACTGCTTGTTAATCAATTCCTTGTGACGTGTAAACAAAATAGGTTGTGTTGAGTTCTCCTAGTGATCTTCCACCTTTATTAATTTATTTTTGAAAATATTGTATTCTAATATTACAGTTCTGTCATCACGCCAAGTAAGTACTATAGTTGTAATGTGATAAAATATTTTTCTAAAGTCATCTGGTGGATTTTCATCTAAAACTTTAATCAAATCTTCTGATGACAAATCTATGAGGCCCTGTTTTCTTGTCTTCTAATTGCATTGTTAGATTTTCTGCAGATCGAATAACAATAAAATTAAATTGTTATTTTTTTACTGTTGTGTTTAGCATGATATTTTGTTATAAAAGCTTTGTAATATTATACTATATTTTGATTGTTGATTTCTTGTTATCCGTTCCATCAGTTTTCCTCACATGGACAACTTGGTCTTTAAATAATATTGCTAAGTCATCACTAAAATTCTAATTCAATACATATTTTTTATTTACTTACTTAATTCAGGGAATTCGTGCATATTTCGGTGTCAAATTGTGTTGGAGTTGAGTTTTAAATTGTTTCATTTCAGATTTTCTCCATTTTTTTGTATCGCTTGCTAACATTTGTATATATTCCCATCATATTTCTTTTTTCTCAGCTGGCACACACACCCCTTTCTTCCGGGTTCTCTTTGGTCCATTCCTCTTGTTTTTTCCTATTTTTTTTTCTCGAATATTTGCCTAAATAATCTGTTCACTCTTCTCTGTACGTGACTTAACCACCTTAGTTGACCTTCTTTTATCGTTGTTTCGACAGGATTATGTTTAAGTTTTCTCTGAGTACCTGGTTTCTAATTTACCTTTTCTTGTTTTCCATTCTATTCTTTTTAAGAACTTCATTTCCAGATTAGTTAACCTACTTTCCTGTCTTTGTGTTGTTATCCAAGATTCAGACGCATATATTAGTATTGGTTTTTACAATTCTTCTAACTATTCCTGTTTTTATTTATTTGCTTTGGTACTTTTTTTTTACTTAAGAAGTTTTTCTATTATTATTGTACAATCTGTCGGTTTTGTTATTCTCTGGTTTATCTAGTCTTCTAGTGTTTGTTTAGTATTACTCCTGAGTAGGCAAATTTATCTGTTTGCTTTGTATTTCATGATTCATTTGTATGTTGTGCTTTTTATTTTGTTATCCTATCACCACTGTTTTATTTCTTCAATTATTTATTTTCATATTTAGTGAATTTGATCCTTCATTGAGAATATTAATATATTCTTCGAATTGTTTTTCTGTTTCCCTTAATATTATTAGGTGTGCAACTAAGTTCTCGTTGTTCAAGAGATGGCTCCAGTAGTAAGTGCTGGTCGATTGTGACATAACCAAAACGTCATGAATCAAGCTTAGACATATGGTAAACAAACGGCTTTGACACATTAGCGATTTTGTTTTTGCGTTATATACTTTTGGTTGTGTGAAAATGTCTGATTTTGTGCCAAATAATCGTCATTTGCGGGAAGTGTTTCTTTTCTTCTTTCATTCGAAGAAAACGACGGGTGAAGGGCATCGTGAACTCCAGAAAGTTTACGGAGATGCTGCTCTAAGTGAAACAACGTGCCGTGATTGGTTGCGTCGCTTCAAAGACGATGATTTCGATGTTGACGACCGTTTGCGTGAAGGAAGACCAAAAACCTTCGAAGATGCTGAATTGGAGGCATTGCTGGATGAGGATCCGTGCCAAACACAAAAAGAGCTTGCTTCAGCATTAGGAGTTACCTGCCAAGCCATTTCCCACCGATTGCGTGCGTTGGGAATGATTCAAAAACAAGGAACTTGGGTTCCTTATGATTTGAAGCCAAGAGACGTTGAGCGTCGTTTTTTCGCCTGTGAACAACTGCCTCAGCGGCAAAAAAGGAAGGGTTTTCTTCATCACATCGTTACGGGTGATAAAAAATGGATTCATTACAGCAACCCAAAGAGAACAAAATCATTTGGACTGCTCAGTCATGCTTCTGCGTCGTCGGTTCGGCCGAATATTCACGCTGATGTGTATTTGGTGGGACCAGGGTGGTGTTATTTATTTTGAGCAGTTGAAACCGAACGAAACCATCACTGGGGAACGGTATCGAACTCAATTGATGCGATTGAGCTGAGCACTGCGCGAAAAGCGGCCACAATACGGGCAGAGGCACGAAAAAGTGATTCTACAGCATGACAATGCTCGGCCTCGCGTTGCCAAACCCGTTAAAACCTACTTAGAAACGCTCAAATGGGAGGTCCTACCCCACCCGCCATATTCCCCAGATATTACGCCGTCCGATTATTACTTATTCCGTTCGATGGCACATGGTCTGGCTAATCAGCAGTTCCGCTCATATAAAGACATCTCAAAATGGCTTGATTCGTGGATAGCATCAAAAGACGAACGCTTCTACCGTGACGGTATTCGAACTCTGCCAGAAAGATGGGAAAAAGTTTTAGCGATGGGCAATATTTTGAATGAATCATTTGTAAACATTTTTTCACAATAAAGTTGCATTTTCATCAAAAAAGCAGCGAGAACTTAGAGAGAGAACTAATACTTAACATTTTTTCGTTAAAACATTGTTTTGTATTAGATTTTTTCCATTCCCCTACTTTCTAATTATAATTTTTTTTCGCAATTAAGTGTTTTTAACGCATTTATTGGGTACTTTTCATTTAATATTATCATCGATTTACATTAAACTATTGTCTAAAAATTATTTTGTACTATATTTGATATCTTTCTGGTATATGAATTACATTTAATAAATAAAGTAACATCCATTACTATTACATATAATGCAATTAGATGTATGGATGAAGGAACAAGGGAAACATCAAGTCGAATATATTGCGTTTCAGACAAAATTGATCAATGTAAACATAAAAATATTGCTGCGATTTGTTCAATTTTTAAAAATCCTTGATAACTATTAGTTTAGTTCTTCACGACGGATATAATCCCTATAACATTTATCTAGTTACTTAATTACTTTGGGAAATCAAACTTTTTATTATTTTGTTAATTCTCCTATTTTTTCTTTCTTGTTCCCCCTAATCTTCAATTTCTATTCTTAGACACTGGAATGTACTAACTTGTATCTTATGTATTTATAATATCTAGATATATGTTTAGTAAATGACGTACAATTTCACAGTTCAGCCGAATTTACTATTATGTCCATATTCAACACTTGTTGCGAGGCCAATAAACGAAACAAGTATTAAAAGCTCGTTATTTTTCATGTGTATTCTAATAAATTGAATTTTTTATATTTTCGTATATATGTTTTATGGTATCGACTAGTTTTGGAATGATATTTCTGTTTCGTAAGCTCCCCTATACTTTGTTCGTAATACATCAAAGGTCTTTAGATCGATAAAGGAAAAAATATTTGTTATTTTCTGTGTAGTGAATACGTGATCCTAGATAATCTTTCCTTTACGAAAAGCTCTTCGCCCTTTGTTTGGCATATACCTATACATATATATGTATAAATTTCTTTCCTCAATATTTTATGTAAAATCCTTTCATATGTTTTTAAGATGCACAAAGTAGTTGAATTTGATGTAGCCTGTGGTTGATTAACTTAATCACTAAGATTGATATATAACCCCTTTCCACATTAACTTTCGTAATTCTGTATACGTATTTCGACAACTAAGTTGTCATCATCAGCAGATAATTAAGCAGTGTTGCACCCGGAGAACTACGGAAATAAATAACCCGTACGAAACCATTAATTCGGCACCGTTGAAAGCCAAGACGCACACTTTCAACGGTATATATTAGGTGCGCAACTAAGTTGTCACTGTTTTTTTGATGAAAATGTAACTTTATTGTGAAAAAATGTTTACAAAAGGATCATTCAAAATATTGCCCATCGCTAGCGAAAACTTTTTCCCATCTTTCTGGCAGAACTCGAATACCGTCACGGTAGAAGTGTTCGCCTTTTAAGGCTCCCATTTGAGCGTTTCTAAGTAGGTTTTAACGGGTTTGGCAACGTGAGGCCGAGCGCTGTTAGGCTGTAGAATCATTTTTTCGTGCCTCTGCCTGTATTGTGGCCGCTTCTCGCGTAGTGTTCGGCTCAATCGCATCAATTGAGTTCGATACCGTTCCCCAGTGATGGTTCGGTTCGGTTTCAACAGTTCATAATAAATAACACCGCCCTGGTCCCACCAAATACACAACAAAACCTTCGCAGCGTGAATATTCGGCCGAACCGACGACGTAGAAACATGACCGAGCAGTCCCCATGACTTTGTTCTCTTTGGGCTGCTATAATGCATCAATTTTTCATCACCCGTAACGATGCGATGAAGAAAACCCTTCCTTTTTTGCCGCTGGCGCAGTTGTTCACAGCCAAAAATACGACGCTCAACGTCTCATGGCTTCAAATCATAAGGAACCCAAGTTCCTTGGTTTTGAATCATTCCTAACGCATGCAATCGCTGGGAAATGGCTTGGCGGGTAACTATTAATGCTGAAGCAAGCCCTTTTTGCGTTTGGCACGGATCCTCATCGAGCAATGTCTCCAATTCAGCGTCTTCGAAGGTTTTTGGTCTTCCTTCACGCGAACGGTCATCAACATCGAAATCACCGTCTTTGAAACGATGGAACCAATCACGGCACGTTGTTTCACTTAGAGCAGCATCTCCGTAAACTTTTTGGAGTTTTTGATGCGCTTCAGCCGCCGTTTTCTTCGAATGAAAGAAGAAAAGCAACACTTCCCGCAAATGACGATTATTTGTCACAAAATCAGACATTTTCACATAACCAAAAGAATATGACGCAAAAACAAAATAACTAATGTGTCAAAGCGTTTGTTTACCATATGTCTAAGCTTGGTTCATGACGTTTTGGTTATGTCACAATTGACCAGCACTTACTACTGGAGCCATCTCTTGAAAAACAGCGAGAACTTAGTTGCGCACCTAATATATAAATAAGGTTTAATGTGCAATCATTAATGGAATTTATAGGACAGAGGCGATTCAATTAATTGAGATATTTCTAGATAATTGCGATCAGTAAAATATGATTTTGTTCAAAAACAAGAGAACAGAGAGATCGTTAAAGACCTATGATAAAGGTATTGCAAATGCGTTGTGGAAGAAGAGAGAATAATTGGAATAAAGCTAGCTAAAGTTTAAGCCAGAAAAAAGTAGAAAAGAGATAAAATTCATTTATTATTAGAAGGCTGTGAAGCAGATATTATTAATTGGTAGATGTGGGTTTTACATTTGTAAAATAAGAAGTTTTGCGTATTGTTTTTTGATGTATGTATTTATCTTTACAGTAAATGGGCTTGTGCACTTGACGAAACCAGTCATCGAAGTACTGAATCTTGTGTTGTTGGGATAGTTGAAAGATCAGTTGCAAGTCTACTACTGCTAGTCGTTTCTACATTATAGAACGGCAGTTCACATATTTAGTTGAAAGAGGAAGAAATCGCAGTGTCAAATAGGCATCGTAAGACGAGTGATTGAGTTAAAGTCAGAGGCGATTAAAAACTCTATTATTTAAACGATGAGCCTTTGGGTTCAATTTGAATTTACTGTCGTTGAAAACTGTCGCCGACCAAATGGTGTACCATCGCAACGACATGATTATTTTCTTGTCGGTGCTTTTTATTTGGTTAATTATCGTGTGATTCTCCTTGTGTAGTACACTTGTAGAATCAATCATCGTTTATTGTTCAGTTTATATCATTAAATACATATGCTACTCCCAAGAAGGTTTGTCGTGAATTGAATACAGTATTCGATTAATAGTTATTAAGGTTGTCTTTTTCGTTAAATACTATATATTCCTTTTAGATCAATGCATGATGGAACGCAAATACCCCTCTTAAAGAACGAACGATCGCTTTTTCTTCAGCATAATGTGCGAATTTTTCAATAGCAAAACTTCATGTAGTATAATTTGAACTGCTTCCATATTCAACTTATTCTGGAGATTTTCCTCCCTCAAATTTTTGAAGAGGAAATCACTAAAACTAATGCATACTTTGAATAATTTGATAAAGTTTACTTTTCTGAAGAAATGAAAAAACTTTGAAAGTCTGCGGACTATACAACTATACATAAAACAACGAGAATGCATTGAAAAACAAAACAATTTTTAGCTAAGAAGTTTGTATTTCCTGGTCTAAACTCATTCCACTCTTCACTCGTATATTGAATAGACGTAAGAAAATAACAATTAACTAATGTGGCATTTACTTGATGATTAATATAGCAATTAATAAAAACATAATTTTGTTCTGAAAATTTTAATTTTAAAGAAGAAAAAACTTTATTTTTGATCTCATTATGACTTGTTGGTAAATAGTTATTCGAATAAGATTTTAGACAGTGATATGTTCATTTTATGAAAGACAAATATTGATATGAAAATATTGGCTATCAAAAGGCTTACAATTTTATGGTTTGACACTTGATTTTCGTTCCGGAAGATCAATGCTTTAGTTGTTAACATCACCAATGTCTTTAAAAGCGCGCTGGTTAACTAATATATTCATCTCGCAGCACGATGTTTTAACGGACTATTCATAAATTATGAAATTTAATTACATGGTTATTAAGAATGAAATATTAGTAGGTAATCGGAAGGAATTCCTCATAAGACAAGAAGATACAATAAAAATGATTAATTGTTTGTACGTAAAGGAGGCTGATTTATGGACAAAAGTCGTCTGTATAAATTTAGCATAAAAATGCATGGCCTGCATGGAAAAAATGAGAATCTACAGTACCATAAACGCTTCGTAATCTTGAAAAAGTGTAGGGTCTGGGCATTTGTTTAACGTACATACATTATTTTTACAATATGAGGGACATTTCTCAATGTATTTCGCTCTTTATACAGTCCGTTAAGAACATTTAGTGGTGCAAGAGGATCTCGAAATTTATTCAAATTGCCCGGATACTTAATGAGCACAATATTACTTGACGTTTATTATGCTTATGTTTTCTGTTAATGATTGGATTTTTAACCTATTATTCTTCTCGGACATTTCCTGTCTTTGGTGGGCGGCGCTGAATCATGAGGACATAGACATGTGTAAGTATTGTTGTCGTACTGTTTGCAGGCGGCTTCCTGACCACATACACCTTTTTGGCAAGAGCCCGGGATTAATATTGGTATTCTCTCTGAGGAATCTGCAAAAAATATTTAAGAATTAAAATATATTTTTTTCTGTTTTTAACTAAAAACTAAAATAATAAAAATGTAGTTGTGGTAGTGTAATAGTATCTGTGATTTGAAAAATAGATTATTTTAAAAGGAAATAATGTCTGAATGGACATGTTTATTCATTTCTCTTTCAAGTTTATTCGAACTAAACTGTTAGATTAATATAGTAAAAAAAGTTCTTGTAAAATTTCAAACACTACTAAATTAAAATATTATTCGCTTTGAACATTTGGCTAAGAAATACTTTCAAATAATATTTTTATATTGTTACATGTATTTATAATTATAGGTGTATATTTCTCCAACTTTGTTGTTATTATCAGTAACACATATAATACATACATACATACTTAGATACATACATACATACATACATATATACATACATACATGCATACATACATACATACATACATACATAAAGTCATACACACATAACCCAATAGGGACTTCCGGACTTTGACAGTTGATAGCGGCCATATTGTTGAAACTACATCTGTCGAATTGACTGTTATTTATTCAGTTTGTTTTGCCAAATCACAATGGACGGATATAGCATTCAACAACACGTGCGAATAATAAAATTGTTTTATTAAAATGGGTGTTCTGTTCGGGCAACGTTCCGTGCTTCGCCCATTTTACGGTCCCATAGTCGTCCTACCGAGACGACTATTCGCAGTGTGGTCGATAAATTTGAGTCCACTGGTAATGGTAATTTTGCGTATTAGATCAACCTTTAAGCCAGAAGTGAGTTTCGTTGCTGATGATAATTTTCTTATGAAATTGGGATAATTTTCACGTTTCTCTAAAGCACAATTACTGAATCTACAAGACAAAAAGTGATCGTCACGTTCGAGTTTTTTAGTTAAAGCAATATTTTCGCAAAATTCTTTCTAAATTGGTGTTAGAAATGTGTAATGCATGAGATCGACGAGATATTGACAGATTTGCATCTCATGAACATTTTGACGTACAACTGCAATATTCTCTCCTCGCCTAGCATCTCATTGTCTCGTTGACATGAGAATGTTATGAAGTGAGTATATTAATTCTAATTTTTTATATTGCACAAGACATTCGAAAAAGTTCAACAAATTATTGGAGATTATAACGATCGAAAATTGTAGTTAGTAGCTGCGACTGAATGTGAATTTTGATAAAACATCTGAGTAATTTGTAAACATAGTTGAAGCCTCTATCATTTTATGATGAAGTGGAGATCACAGGCAAGTACAAATGTGTTGTTCCTAATAGACAACCACTGACTTATAATAAAGTAATAACTAGTATGTTTTCTTCTTTTCTTTAATTTAGTTAGTTCTTTTTTGACTTGAAAGGCTTTCGCATTGACTTGCCCAATTATAATGGTAAATTTTCCATTTATTAGGTCAGAGTTCAGATATTTTTCTTAGAACGGAAACTTGTAGTCTCTTCAGCATCTACAATTAGAATTGTTGGTTGAATATTTGGTTCAACATATTCTTGGTGTGCGATTTCCTTTTGATTAAACAAAATATCTAGAAACATATACTACTGTGGGCAAAAAATAGTAAGTCTTTTTAATTTAAATTTCGCGCGAAAACCCATTCGTCGAAATATTTTTTTTCTAGGTTGGTATGACTGTCAGTGACATATATGCTAAATGTCGCATCAAAATAATCATTAGTGTTTAGTATACGCTTGTCTTTCTGAAGTACAAAAAGTGCATTCGGCGATTTTTACAATGAGTGAAATTATTCAACAAAGAAGTTCCATTAAATTTTGTGTACGGAATCAAATTTCTGGTGCCGAAACGGTCAGAATGTTGCAAAAGGCCTTCGGTGATAATTGTTTGTCGCGAGCAAGTGTTTTTGATTGGTACAAATTATTCAAAGAGGGTCGAGAACGCGTTGATGACGAACCAGGTCCAGGATGGCCATCAACATCAATTGATGTGATCATCAGTGTTGGTACACGTCAATAGAATCAAGGAATTGGTGCTTGAGAATCGACGATTAACAGTCAGAGACCTTACTGGCATCGTTGGAATATCGGAAGGATAAGTGAAAACCATTTTGAAACATCATTTGGGCCTAAGAAAAGTGAAAGCACGATTTGTTCCAAAATCACTCAATTTTTTCGAAAAACAGCGTCGCGTTGACGTCTGTGGAACAATGCTTTCCGACTATCAAGACAAAATGAAAGGCATCATAAGTGGAGATGAGACTTGGATCTACGCTTATGACCCGGAAACAGACGATCAATCGGCCGAATATCGTATCAAAGGTGAGCCGAAGCCAAAAAACCACGCAAAGCAAGTCAAAAATCAAGGTTATGTTGACAATTTTCTTCGATTATCGTGGTGTGATGCACTCCGAATTCTTTCCGACCGGCCAAACTGTCAACAAAGAATACTATTTGAGTGTTATGCGTCGTTTGCGCAATGCTATTCGTAAAAAGAGGCCAGAATTATGGGCCGACAACTCTTGGTTTTTGCACCACGATAATGCACCGTCGCATACTGCATTATTTCTTCGTGAGTTTTTCGCCAAATTTTCAACCAATATCGTGCCGCAACCACCGTATTCGCCTGATTTAGCTCCGTGTGACTGCTGGCTATTCAGCAAACTCCAACGACCGCTCCGGGGAAACCGTTTTGAGTCAATTGAAGACATTAAACGTGAATCACTACGCGCATTGAAGGCTATTCCTGAAATTGACTTTAACAACTATTTCGAGAATTGGAAGAAACGTTGGCACAAGTGTATGGGGCCAGGGGGATTACTTTGAGGGGGACGAAATAGATTTGGAAGAATAAATTAATAATTTAAAAATTATGAACAAAGTCTTACTATTTTTTGCCCACAGTAGTATATACATATATGAAATATAAAAATTTAGATTTGGGATGTACTTATAAAATATATGCATATCTTTTTCTTCTCACCATATCTATTGGCTATCTCCTCCATTACAAAATTTCGTCCTTGCAATGCATAAAATTTTAGAATTAGTCGGAAAGCACGGGGAATTATTCCCGATGAATAGACAAAATGATCTAATTGCGAAATAATTTTTATTTCCAGAAAAGTCACTATCATAATTCATATCCACTTTTCGAGGCACAATTTGGATCTTTTCCTTCGGATAGTATCTCGTAATCGCTTTAGAATCTTTAAATTGTTCATTGACCGTTTGCTTTAGTAATTTCTTGACAGACTATTTCCTTCTTATGAAGCTCCATTATAATCTTGAACCATATGTATGATATGCGTGTTGTTTAGCTTCTAGTTTCGTCAATCGAAACTATACATTTCTTTACCTATACATTTCACACTTACCTCATAACCTCTCGGTTTGCATCTCATACACTGCTAATATTATTGTTCGTCGTTGCTACTTTTGACTGAATGCTTCTGAGAGTTCATATTTGGATCTTTTATGCTGCTTAAACTCACACCCCACTTACGCTTTCACTGTTGCCAGTGCAAGTTGCCGATTTTTATATCAAATTTAATATTAATGTGTTGCTTAAAATTTTGATCGTGTACATTTACGTCAGCGTGAATATGCGGGTATTACTTATCTTATCTCAACAATATTCCCAAAAAATTATCATATTTCTTATAGAAACTCTGTTCTTCTAACAAACAGCTAAAAAGTATTATTATCGTTTTTTTTTCATGAGGGAATATTTTTATGTAATATAAATAGACATGGAAGAAAAGAGGGGCAGCGAAAGAGATTGTTTTCTGCATATGTTTCTTTAACATCTATACACTTATCTCAGAGTTTTTGCAATAACCAAATTCTTCAAAAAATTTTTTCGACAACTCCTTAAAATAACTAATAGTAGCAGCTTGTAGTTCATCGTTAAAAGAGAATTTCCCCTCTCTTAGTTATCTTTTCAATTTGTGGAGGAGATAGAAATTCCTGGGTGCTATATCTGATCTATGGGGTAGATGCCTTAACTTTTTTGCAATAACCAAATTCTTCAAAAAAATTCTTTCGACAACTCCTTAAAATAACTAATAGTAGCTCATCGTTAGAAGAAAATCTCCGCTTCCTTAGTCATCTTTTCAATTTGTGGAAAAGATAGCAATGTCTGAGTGCTATATTCGATGTATAGGGTAAATTGCTTAACTCTTGGAAACTATATTGCTCAATAATTTGTCGAACTTTTTGAGCCGTATAAGTCCTCTAATTGTTATATATCGATATGGCTTTTTTTAGCAAAATTTAGTCTTAGATAATAGCTTTAAGATGCTTAATAGTCTTTCTGTATACAACACCAATAATTGTAGTAGCCTTCTTTATATACTCAAACAACAAGCAACAGAACCCCTTGTAATTCTGTTGCTATCAATTTTTTCTTTTGATAATGCATTTTCGCCTCCTTTTTTTGGTAGCAGAAACCCTTTACGCACGTTTTTTGCTTCATTGGAGGGTGCCAATTGTATACGTAGGTTTCATCACCAACGATAATTTTCGAAAAGAATCATATTGTCGTTTTACTGCATCACATTTTCCTGCTTCATGTACAATTTTCAAAACTGTTGTCCCCGTTATCTAAATTCCTTTAATACCCGACTCTCAGTTTTGTGATGTATAATAAACTTTAGAATTTCTTTATCGTTTTTCGTGGTCTTATCTCGAGAAACCTACTAGATTTTGGATCATCTTTAATGGATTATCGATCCTTATAAAATTGCTTCAATCAGACTGTTACTTGATGGCTACCGTCATATATGTACAGCAATCATTTGATTGTCGATAAATTATGAGCCGTTTCTCTGTTTTATCAAAAATTTTATAACATTTCTGTGTTCAAGTTTTAAATCACTTACTAAGCTATTAAAACTGTTACCAAAACTACAATAATCTTTCAATTTCAACACCACGTGGTCAGTAGACTTATGAAAGTTGACACTTAAAAATCAATGCCATTGTTTTAATGACTACATAGATTATATACAAGGGTAGCCGTTTATATTTCGGGAACTAGCAACATTGTTAGTATTGCCTCCGATCTGATCTGAATCGTGAAATTTGTCATTTTTGACAATATATTTACTTTGACAGTTTTATTATCCGGTCGCTATTTCTATTGTTGACAGTAACTTTAAAATTTTATGTCTGTGCAAAAATGGAATTAACTCGCGAACATTTTCGTGCAATTATTTTCCATAACTTTCGGCGTGGATTATCTCAACAAGAGTGAAGAATGCATCGACGAGCTGAATTCTTTATATGGTGATGAAGCACCATCGAAAACTACAGTATATCGTTGGTATAGTGAATTCACACTTGAATGGCATTCTTTGGACGATGAATGTCGTGAAGGTCGTCCTACAAATGTTGTATCGGAAAACATTAATGCAGTATCTGATGTGATAATGCAAGACCGTCATGTGACATACTGGAAGATCGAGTCATCTCTAGGTATTAGTAACACCGGCGTGCATATGATCCTGCATGAACATTTATGTCTGTGCAAAAATGGAATTAACTCGCGAACATTTTCGTGTAATTATTTTTCATAACTTTCGGCGTGGATTATCTCAACAAGAATGCATCGGCGAGCTGAATTCTTTATATGGTGATGAAGCACCATTGAACACTAGAGTGTATCGTTTGTATAGTGAATTCAAACTTGGACGGCGTTCTTTGGACGATGAATTTTATGAAGGTCGTCCCACAAATGTTGTTGTGTCGGAAAACATTAATGCAATGTCTGAATTGATAATGCAAGACCGTCATGTAACATACCGTGAGATCGATGCATTTCTAGGTATTAGTAACACTAGCGTGCATAAGATCCTGCATGAACATTTAGCCGTTAATCGTTAATCATAATTTATCATATAATTTGATAACCGCTTAAAAAAAGACACGCGTCGATTGATACCAAGAAATACACAAAAAATACAATGGTGGCGCTTCATAGAACATTTCACAGGTGATAAATCTTGGATCTGTACGTATGAGCCCGATACTAAACAGCAGTCGACTGTGTGGGTATTCCAAGATGAGCCAAAACCAACAAAAGTTGTTCGCGCTCGAAGCACATCAAAACAAATGGTCGCTTGTTTTTTCGGAAAAACCGGTCACGTTGCAACCGCGCCTTTAGAAAATTGTAGAGCGGTCAATTCCGAATGGTACACAACTATTTGTTTGCCAAATGCTTTTGAACAAATAAAGAAAACAAACCGAAAACGACAGATCATTCACTACAATGACAATGCAAGCTCTCACAAGTCGGTTCAAACAATTGAATATTTGACCGGGCAAAACACTGAATTGATGAGCCATCCGCCGTACAATCCCGGTCTAGCCGTCTGTGATTTCTTTCTGTTCCCACACGTGAAGAATAAACTTCGTGGTCAACGGTTTTCTACACCGGAAGAGGCAGTCGAGACATTCAAAACTCATATTTTGGAGATACCGCCTTCAAAGTGGCAACAATGCTTTTCGGATTGGTACATTGATTTTCAAAGAGAATATTTTAAAAAGCAATAAAACTATTTTCGATAATAAAAATTTTTTTTTGTTTGCTATTCCCGAAATATAAACGGCTACCCTCGTAAAAAGCTCCCTTCTTACAATAATCAATACAAAGAAAAGCATTAAATCAGTTTATAAAATCTAAACCAAACCAATCTCTTGTATGGTTAAGTATTATTTATTAACTTTCACAATGATTACCATATATATTAAATCACTTAATTTCTCCTTCAACTCATTATCATTCTTTCTTATTATGAGGAGTGGTTAATTTCTTGGAAATTAATTCTCTGTATTTACATTACTTCCTTTTAAAATGAGCTTAAATCATCCGCAAAATATATGTGGACACTCCGAGATAAATGGTTTCAGTTGATTTTTAATTTTCAATAATTTATTTGACGGCGGCCTTATCTTAAAATATATTAAGCCGTTTTTTAATTCCTCATCTCTCTTTTCCCAAGATGTTGGTAGTCCCTAAAGTTTTAAATAACCTCTAATAACCGTAAAATAGAGCGCGTCCATAAATAATCTTTTCAATAACGAGATCGAACGAATAGATAGAGTGATACAGGAACACCAACACCGTACATGGCGCACAGGTATGAAACTGATTTATCATCGTCATTCACCTCTCTCGCTCGAAATTAATTCGAAAGCGGCACCTCTACATTATCCTAAAATGCTTCGAGTTTGTTATCGGCACCATCTATCGGTCGACGTCAGCAATTACCATTCGGACAAATGATACCATTGGCTTTTGCCTAACGAACGGTTGCTGTAGTAAGAAATAACAGCCTAACGAATCGTTTGTCAGAGCTTACCGTTTCGTTTGGTCGAAGTCGAACGTCAAAACGATTGATGTTTGTTTGTCTTTTGTTTCATTTTTTTATTATTGTTTTTTCAATGATTCACATACTTGATTTGTTTATTTTGTCTTATTCTAATTGTTTTACTACAAATTTTTCCTATGTTATTCTTACTATTTTAAGTATTTTGCACTTGATAAAATGAATTTTAAGTATTATAGGAAATATTCTTTATATTAGTGGTATCTTGGCATTTCAACGATCGACAACGACAAGATAAATAAACATTAGGGGTGAAAATAGAAGAGACGGCCGCCTAAATGTGCGCTATATGAAAGTACAATGTATGTGTATCTAATGGTTTAAATTTAAACCAAAACAATTGATGTTGATGCTTTCGTAACGTTATAACAATTGAGAGCTTGCATCTGGAGATATTTTCGGAAATTGTTTTGGTTTATCGGTTCCATTCTTTCTTCTTTTGTTATCTTTTTTTCCTTTCGTTTTCGGTCTCGGCGTCTGTGTTTTTAGGTCGGTCAATGAGCTTGTTTGAGAATTCGTACGTACAAATAATATGTTGAATTCGAGCTATTTTATTTTAAGGAAATTACTGTCAAAGGAAAATGTTTAGGATTGCCTTGAGATTGATTAGGGGAAGTTTATAGTATAAATATTTGACATATTAGAGAAAGTGCAAAAAAATCCATTGTTTTCCGGAACATTTTGTTTAGTTGGAATTTATTAAGCACTAATTGTTTGTATAAGTTTGAAGTTTCAAATACCTCGTTACTTCCGTTCTTTCGTTTGAATAAGATTGTGTTTATTTCTTGACAAATTTTAAGTTTCTGTTCAAAAATGTTTCAAGTATTAGAAATTAGGACCAATAATTCATTTGTTATTGGTCTTTATTTCTACTATTCCTATTACTTTTCCTATTTACATAATTTTATTAATATGTATTTGTAGCCACAGTTTCTTTCTACTTGCTTATTATATTAATCTATAACCTTTTTATTTTTGGGTAAAGAAAGAAATAACGTTTTTATTCCAAAAAATCTTATTGTACGAGGATAGTTTGACAAGTAGTGAGAATGGAAAAGAAAAACGAATTTTTTAAATACAAAGTAATTTTTATTTTTCAATATATTCTCCTAAAAGAGCAATACATTTATTCCAAAGGTGCTCCAATGCCCTTATGCCATCTTTAAAATGCGATTCCGGAAGATTTCCAAAATACTCATTTACGAAGATGATAAGCTCGTCATTAGACGAAAATTTCTTTCCACCTAGTGTCGTTTTCAATTTTGGAAAAAGGTGGAAGTCGAAAGGGGCTAGTGGATTTTGGACATCGCAACTATGCTGGTATGTGAGGGAGCGTTGTCTTGGTGAAACATAATCTTTTTCTTTGCCATTCCTAGAGGTTTAGCACGAATCTCAACATTTAATTTTTGTAGAAATTCTGCATAATATTGTCCGTTTATTGTGGTACCTTTCTGAAGGTAATCGATGAGCAAAATGCCCTTTGAATCCCAAAAAATTGATGCCATCACCTTGTTTGCCGATAAAGTGGTTTTCGCTTTCTTTGGAGGTGCAGAACCACGTTCTAACCATTGTTTCGACAGTTGTTTAGTTTCGGGCACACACAGCTTGTTCTACCACGTTTAAATTCATTTACCCATCTACTTATTGAGGCGGATGATGGAGCAGATTCACCTAATGTTTCCCGTAACTCATCTTTTATTTCAGTAGCTTTCATGCCCTTAATTACGAAGTATTTAAGCACCGCACGATAGTCTGCTTTTTCCATTTTAACAAAACGACGTGTTGCTTCTTTTTTAATCAGCTGTCAAAAATAAACTAATCAACCGATTTATCTAAATATCGGAATGTAAACATATAAATAGGCAACCTAAATTACAGTGCATTTGTTTTACCAATTAGAGCGCCACCTATGTGTCATTCTCACTACTTGTCAAACTACCCTCGTATATTGTTAATATATTCTATATTACAGTTAATGTGCTTTTACATTTGAAGAAATTAGTTTTAAAAAGCATTTTTTCAAATTTTTGGAACGGCATTCATCTCTGCTGCTGCGCCAGCAAGAATAATATTCAAGCCAAGTGAATAAACAAAACTTCAGATACTAGGCTCAGAACAACCCTTATCGAACACGAACGACCCTTGCATACTCATCGGATGACTCCATGGCGCATAGCAGTAGAATTTCGAATTTGGGGCCAGTACTTCTTCGAAGAAAACAATGTTGTAATAACTGTGAATTCAGATCGATATTGCTAGATGTTAGAAATCTTTCTGAACTAAATTAAATGAACTCGATAATAGGGACAGTGTCTGAATTCGCTAGGATGAAGCAACAGCCCACACTTCTCGTGTGTTTTTTTTGTGGGTTTCAAATCAACGATATACACCCATCGCCTTCAAACTATTGATTGATTATATTATGAATATGGTGTTCGTTGAGAAATTGGTGCCATCCCATATGTAAAATGACTCGCCGACTGAGGGACAACTTACGTGAACTCCTTCAAAAGTGCGTAGACAGTAATGGCAACTATGTGACTGATATTATTTTTAAAAACAAATGAAACAAAAGGCATTATATGTATAATATTTATAGAAAATGAATACAAAATTCTTGTTCTTTATTCTATTTGGTTTTTTATTAACACCGTAAATGTGTCAATTACTTTCGTCACACCCTGTAATTTATGCAGTTTGTGTACATGTTAATCTTAAGCTAAGTGTTAAAACCTATAGTCTGTAAGTAAGTTTTAACATACATAGAGGTTACAACAAAATTGCTTATTAGTTTTCAAAGTTCAGATAGTAATATTAAAGTGTCCATTTCATTCAATTTAATAAAAATATATGTATATATGAACATATATACCGGGTGTCCCATGAGATAATTGCCACAGTTTAAGTATGTGTTACTGAATCAATTTCAAATTAAAAAATGTCTAATGATCATATGTTCAAAACTCTATCGTAATTGAACTGCCATACAAGCATTTGAGTTTTATATAATCTGATAATTTCGTTGTTATTAAAAAGTCGGGGTGGCTGTGACTCATCAGTTATTATTCATTGTGACAGTAAACGTTAATTAAGTCAATTTAGACAATAATTCATAACATTTTAACCAAAAACATTGGTCTTCAGTAGGTATTTTCAAAGCCTGTTCCACAGCAATTGATGAATGAGAAAAAATTATACTGAATTGGGTGTTGTAAGAAACTTATTACAGAAGTTCGAAAGGATGCAAACTCGCTAAAAGCAATCGTAGCGGTAGACGAGAGCTGAAGTTTTCAATACAACAGCTGCCATAAATGTCAAAATGCTGACTGGTGGTCACTGATGAAGTAAATCCTAGAAATTTCGTTTGGAGAAATCAAGAATTAAAATAATTCTAATTGCTTTTTTGATTTTAAAGGGATAATTCGCAAAAACTTCATTCCAAATAGTACAATGGATTATTAATAAGTATTATTTAGGGTATTGTACTGTTTGATAAGTCGTATTCCTCGTGTTCGCCCTAAATATTCAAAACAAGGCAGTTGGCGATTGTTGTATGATAATGTACCTTCTCGTCGTTGCTCAATTGTTACTAATTTTTCATATTCTGTTACTTCTACGTCGATTGTATTCACCCGATTCGATTCTGTGCAATGTTTATATGCATGCGCTACTAGTTACTTCAGCAACAGAAGTGTTTTATATTCAGTAACTAAAATGTGACATTAGTGCATTCATTTTCAACTGAATGATGGACGTATTTCATTTGTACTACTTTATCATTTCAACAGAAACATCTACATAATGTTTACAAGTGCCAAAACAGTTCACATTGCTTAATGAGCTTTAGAATTTGCGAAACTCTCCACAATTAAAATTTAGTTGCTAGACAGTTTTATTAATTATTTTTTATTCCATCAGCTCCATTTAGGGATAAGAGAAAAATTTTGCATCAAATAAAGACATTAAACGGTCAACAATGAATAGCTCATCACCATCACACAAACGATATAAAAAAGTCAATCAATGCACTTTTTGAACGTATGAATCGCTGTACTTCCGTTGAAGGAGAATATTTAAAATAAATAAAATAATTTCCTTCAAGATTTCTTAATTATTTTTGCTTTTTAAAGTCATTCCATCTTAATCAATTAAGGCTCATATAACCTCTTTTGACAATAATTGTTGTATTCTGTGTACGTACTTCGATAACTAATCCGTCATCTTCAGCAGATAATTAATCACAGTGTCGCACTAGAACCACGGTAAAACCCGCACAGAGACAAAGTTCTTACTAGACTTACGCCGTCAAGAACCAAACACACTAGTATGCAGTATGTATGTGGGTATAGTCTAGTACGGACTGATAATGACAAGTTAGTTGTCGAAATACGTATACAGACTACGAAAATTATTGTGGATTAATTGCATAACTGAATTAACCATAGTCTCCATTAAAATTTACTTTCATTCCGGCAAAAATCTTTTTATTCTTTACTCTGGCAGTTGAAACAAGTGTTTTATAAAGTAAACATTAATAAACAAAATATCTGGAGTCTAATTCTTAATGCAAGATGAAAGTATTACGTCGTTGGAAGATCCGAGAATAAATAAGCCAAGAAAGAAAAATTTTGCACTGCCCGAAATTGTTTGTTGAACTGAAAAAACATTACAACGGATTTGCCTCAATATTACGTAAAGTAATTTATGCTGCTGCTACATGTTACATAGATAGCATATTACAATGTAACAAATTCGCGAATTGCGAAACGCTCGCTTGTTCCATCCAGGAATAGGAATGGAACGGGTCGCTTATATTCAGTTTACTTTCGGACAGATGTTCTAGACGATAAAACGGAAAATTAAAAATTTATTGAAGTAGAAACTTACATACATATACATATATATGCGTATATATTCTTTGCGACTGCGGCGCAGAATATTTACACAAAGATATTTTCGGAAAATATGTGGGAAAGAATAAAATGTTTTACTATTATATACAATACTTGCTTGCGTCTTTTCAAAAGTAAGAATAAAACAGTAAACTAAGAAAAGAAAAGTAAAAAAAAAGAAAAACATTAAATAAATAAAAAGTAGAGAGCTTTTTGAGATACATCAACATTATTTTATGCTGTGGAAAAAGGTGCTTTTATTTCGAGAGAGAAAAGCATACATTTTCCCATCGCTTTTTAAATATTTCATGTGAGAATGTAAACGTTTTCCGTCTTCGCAATTCTTGAAATTGCAATTGTGATTTTAATACAAATGTGTATAAATTTGTAGGATTTATTTTTAGATGCGTAAAGAGGTTTGTTGAAAAACATTTTACACAATGATTTCCCTAAAACCTAATTGCCGTACGTGTACAAGTTTACTTTCATTTAAAATAATATAAAGTAGATTTTGTAGTTTGAAGCAAATGGAAACATTTATATAGTATCTATAATTATAATTTAGTTAATTAAAAGAGAGGATTTCCCATCAAGCCCAAAACATTTTATATTAGATTGCCCAATATTGTTGTTATCGACTTTTAAAATTTATAAATACGTAATTAATAAGCAATCAATTAATATATATATAATCATCCCTTTCTACCTTAGTAGGTGTAAGGGTTGCACTGTATACTTTCAATCCCCTATTAATCTCTTCCATCTCTCCCTATCTTTAGCCAACTTCTTTGCTTCCGTCCACGTTATTCCTTTTTTCCTAATGACTTGTCCTACTATATCTTCCCACCCCTGTTGTGGTCTTCCCCTCTCCCTCTTCCCAAAAGGTTTGGTCTCCCATACCATCTTCACTTGCGTTCTGCTCGACATTCTCTGCATATGTTCCCACCAAGCCATCTGTCGCTGTTCAATAAATTCGTCTATTGGGTTTATCGATAGCTCCTTTCTTATTTCCCCATTTCTGACTGTCCATCCTATTAACTCCAATGACTCTTCTTAAATACTTCATTTTCACAGCATTCACTTTACTTTTTTCCCGTTTATTTAATACCCACGTTTCAGCTCCGTATGTTAGCACTGGTCTGTACACGCTTTTATATACCTTTACCTTAGTCTGTCTACCAATTTCCTTCTTGCTTATAAAACTTCTATTCAAGGCATAATATAGTTTATTTGTTTTTTCGATTTTGTTATTTATATCCAATTCGTGATTTCCATTATCCTCTATCATGACCCCCCAGGTATCTAAAGCCCTGCACTTGTTCTATTGGATTCCCATCTATTGTTATGTTTACTTGTTTCCTATTTTTTGGGATCACCATTACTTTTGTTTTTGCCACATTTATATTGATTCCCCCTCTTTTCAATGTTGTATTCCATACTGCCAACGTTTCCTGCAGATCTTTTTCTTTCCCACATATTATCGCTATGTCGTCAGCAAACGCGCATTCAGATATTTCGACTCTTGTCAGATTCCTGTGCCCAACTATCAACGGTTTTCTAATTGTTTCTCTGACTTCCCTCATTATCTCGTTTATATAGACAATAAACAATAGCGGACTTACACTACCCCCTTGTCTCATTCCTAGATGTGTTGTGAATTCGTCCGACATACCATTCTTGCTTATCACTCTATTCCTAGTCTGCTTATACATAGCCTTGGTTACGCTAACTATTTTATTGCTAGCCCTTGTTTTGTATAGGCTTTCCCATAGTCTGTCTCTTGGTACTTTGTCAAAAGCTTTTTGTAGATCTATATATGCAAAATATGCCACTTCGTCTCTTGCTATGGTCCTGCTTGTAATTTCCTTGATCGTTAAAATGTGATCGTGTGTGCACCTCCCCTTGCGGAATCCGCTTTGCCCTTCCAGAAAATTTGGTTCTACTACCATTCTCAGCCTCTTTTCAATTATCTTTTCCCAGACTAGTGTGCTCATCAAAGTTATGCCCCTGTAATTATTAGTCTTTCCTGTCGCCCTTCTTAAATATAGGTACTACCGACCCTACTTCCCATTCTTTCGGTATTTTCTCTTCCTTCCATGCTGAGTTGTAAATGTCCAGAAGCATTTCAGTTCCTTTATTCCCCATGTTTTTTATCATTTCTGCCGTTATTTTCTCGCTACCAGGTGCCTTTCCATTTTTTAATTCTTTTATGGCCTCTTCTAATTCATTTTTATTTATAGGGTCTTCTACATATTCGTATTCTTGTTCCTTTGTTTCTTCTTGTACTATTTCAACAATACTATTAATTTTATCGGTTTCCAACAGTGTTTGG
This sequence comes from Dermolepida albohirtum, assembly GCA_031893035.1. Taxonomy (NCBI): domain Eukaryota; kingdom Metazoa; phylum Arthropoda; class Insecta; order Coleoptera; family Scarabaeidae; genus Dermolepida; species Dermolepida albohirtum. The sequence goes on from JAVIWB010003083.1 coordinate 100,524, forward strand.
AAATATTCTTTCCATCTCTCCATCACCCTTGTTTCACCCACAATTACTTTTCCCTTCTTGTCCTTAATAATTTGTGTATCCACTCCTCTGTCCTTTCTAAGATATCGCAGGACTCTGTAGAACAATTTTTGATTTCCACGGCTATTCCTTTCTAGCTTGTTTCCGAACGCAATCCATGCTTTTCTTAACTATATTTCTCTGTTCCTTATATACCTTATAGCTCGTTTCATTCTTATTACTCAAATATGAACGCCACTTTTGTTTTTAATTTTAATTTGTTTCCTAATATCTTCATTCCACCATTCCGTATTTTTCACTTTATTATCGTTTTTAATTGTTCCACATACTATCTTTGCTGTTTCCAATATAATTGTTTTAAACCGCCTCCACTTTTCCTCTATTGGTTCCGCACTGCTTACGTCCCCAAATTTATGTACCCTCCACTTTCTCTGCATATTTTTCAGCTGTTTCGTTGTTTCTTAATTTATAGGTCTTAATTGTCTCTGTTTTTCTTTTAGTTCTCTCTTTATTTTCTGTTCTTTTGTCCATGCTCATTCGTAACTTCCCTTCTACTAAAAAGTGGTCACTAAATATATCATATTTTCATTTCACTCTTACATCTTTAACTATCCTTCTATTTTGTCTTTGTATCAGTATGTACTCTATTATAGACCTCTCCCCTCTAGTTGGTTCAGTTCTTGTATATTTATGTATGTCCTTATGTTTATAAAATGTGTTTGCTACTATGAGATTATGTACTGTACAAAATTCTATTAGTCTCTTCCCGTTATTATTGCGTGTGTCTTCCCCATGCTCCCCTATGACTGAGTATTTTCCAATGGTTTTCCCTACTCTACCGTTAAAGTCTGCTATTAGTAGGCACCCACTATTTGCCTCTGCTGCTACACTAAGGTCTTTCCAAAATTTATCTTTATTATCCACACTATCGTCTTCCGACGGCCCATACACCCCTATTACTGTCATCGTGTTTATGTCACATTTTAGCTCTACTACCAAAATTCTTTCTGATACTGACTCCCATTTTTTGATCTTGTCTTTTATATCCTTATTTATTAAGCATCCTATTCCTGCTTGCACTCTTACGTTCTCGTCTACACCACTCCATATTAATATATGCTCACCATCAGTTACTTCTGCCCCTTCCCCCTTCTTTTTTGTTTCTGGCAGTATCAATATATCCAATGCTGCCTTCTCAAATTCATCAACTATTTCTTCTTCTTTACTATGTATACTCCTGATGTTCTAGGTCCCCACCTTACTAATTCCCTTCCACTTATAATGCTTTGTCTCATTACTATCATTTATTATCGCATCCATTTTTATTATACTTCTTTTTAGTTTTATTTTTGCTTTGCCGTCCTTCTCTTCCTTACTATTTCTTATATTTATCTTGTCGTTTGATTCTACCTCTCTATTCGTATCTCTTATCAATTAATCAATCAAATCAATTAATTTGAAAGTTTAATCTTTTTTTAATGCGTCAATTCCTTGCTCAGTACTCCACAAACACTGCATTAACGCAATTTATAAAATAGTGTTCTAACATAGATCAAAAAGCTCGTTTAACTTTATTTATTGATTAAACTAAAATATTCGATACTGTTAATCACATAATCTAGTTATGTAAATTAGATAGACATATTACTGACGTGGCTTTGATTTAGTTTAGATAATTCTAAATAAGCGTCAGTAAGAGTTGTTTGTGAAGGTAATGAAATGTTAATGTTACGCTTTCATCCAGAGGTCCCACAAGTATCTACACTGGAATCTACTTTGTTTTTGATTTACGTAAATGATATCTTTGATATTTCAAATGATGACTGATTACATTAATGTTCATGAAACCTGTTTACACTATTATATTTCTAAATCCAAACGACAATCTCAACATCTGTACCTTACAGAAAGCCAAGACGTTTCTACTAGCGGTTGAGGTAATGGAATTTTTTGAGATTCAAAAGAGGTAATTTTCATAGACTAGCATGCAAAGGACAAATCGAGGAAAGCCATTTTTGAAAAACGAATTGGAACGATCTATAAAATACCTCCTTTTATCAAGACAACGCATCTTTTTATTTCAGTCGAGTTGTTTGTGGAAAATTGGATTAATTGCGATTTCAGGCTACTCACATATTCGCTTGATCTAAGCTTAAATTGACTTCTATTTATTCCCCGAAGTCAAAATTTTCTTTGTCGAAAAGAAACTTCAGATGAATGAAGAAATTTTTGCAGTAACAGTGCAGTATTTTGGGAGATGTTGAGAAAGATCATTGTGAAGGAGGCTCTTCGGAACTGTTGGTCTAATTTACTTCATTTCTAGCCTAATTTTCGTCAAATAATCCTCCTACATCGTATATATATATATATATATATATATATATATACACAATATAAACAGCGTCTTTATGGTCAGCGGTTTGCTTGTCGGATGTCTTCTTTGAGAAACTAGTGGGGATACGTGCTATCTATGTGAGCTACGTTTTGAACGAGCTATGACTTTTCTAAATTAAAACATCAAAATTAGTAATAGGTCTTTAAAGTACAAAACAAGTTTTTTATGAAAATATGGATAACGAAATCATTTTGAGAATTGGTAATATTAATTACAAGATTAAAGAAAATACATAGTTGTATACTTAAAAAAGACAATAAATTTCCACATATACAATATATAAAAAAAAATTCAATATTAATTTCTTTCGAAAAGCCAAAAATGCAAATGTAAACTCTTGTAAAACTTAAGCGTATTTTCTGTAAGAAAAGTTAAACCAAAACAGAATTCTGACCTCCTATTTTAGTAAATGTTTAAAACGATCTCTGGATGCAAACGAACAATATTCTAATTTAAATTGTAATTATAAAAACTTCTTTAAGCATTTGTAATTGTTTTTTGTTGAATGTTTCCCATATAATTAATAAATCTTGCTTATAATTCTTCTGCACCTGTTACCTGGAAAACTAATAATTGACGTTTTGGAAGGAATAAAGATATTTGGAGATAAATCAGGCAAGACAGGTGAGCCATAAATATTACACAACTATTTAATAAGCTACTGTCAAAGATGATATGCCTCCATTCTCTGACAGTTGCAACATTATGAGTAGGACATCCGTCTAACTGGAACCAAATTATATTTGATATAATAGATGCATGTAGATATTTTGCAGCATTTAAAGTTCCTTCTATGAAAAATGGACCGATTATGTCTTGCGCAATGAACTAACTAACTTAACATTTAAATTTTATGAATACTGAGCTCGAGCAACGAATTAACCTGAAATTCCTGAAAATGTTATGTGCCGTTGGTGTCGCCAAGATAGAAAAAAGCACGAATTAGCAAGTCGAAATTGAAGGCAATGCTAATCGTTTCTTTCGATATCAGTGGTGTTATCATGCCTGACTGGGTTAAACCGTTAATCAGAAATAGCAGAAAGATGTCCTAATCAAGCTGAGGGAAAGAGTAAGGAAGAAAAGACTGGATTTGTGGAAGAACGACTCGTAGATTCTGCACCAGGACAACGCACCAGCTCCCAATGCTCTGTCTGTGCAGCAGATTTCCCAAAAGTGAAAAGTGCATTAAAAGGAACACATTTTCAGTCTGTTGGACATGCAAAATCAAAAACGGCAAAAGCTAAATATAACCTTATTTGCAATAAATAGCATTTCTCACACCAGTCTCGTTATTTAACTGTCACACCTCGTAAATAAGGTGCCTTGAAACTTTTGGATTATGTCAATCATCTAAAGCACATTAAGTTTCGTCGGTAAATAAAATGTTTTTAATAAAATTGTTGTCGTCACGACAGTCTTTTAAAACGTTCTTGCAAAATTTAAAGCGTTGCAATTTATTATTGGAAAACATTTCAATCGACTTTTTCAATTTACATTAACGATACTTGAATTTCTTGAAAACACTACGAAGCTGAGCCATTAAATTCTTTTATAATTTTTTGGAAAAACAATTGTGGTTGCCCTTCCACAGTAGCACAGATTAAAAGATCGTTTTCTTCGCTTTGTTGTGTCCTGTCTGTTTAAGTTGATATAAAAATCCATAATCAAAAACCAATAGTACATTCGAATTTAATTCGAAAGAAACGTACAATTTCTCTGACGCTCTGACCAATATGACGTTATTTTATAACAAACTTTTTTGTCGAAGAGAAACTATCTACAATGAAATGTTAAAGCATTTCATTTATAAGAAAGAAGCAATCACAAATGTGTAGCGAAACGAAGAAAAAAATTAATATTCAATAATGTTGAGCAAAATAAAACGAAATCAGACATGAAACAAAACTTAATTGGGAAAAGTTTACGAGGTCTGACCTGACTTCTTTCCTCTACAAATAATATGTAACTACGATCTATTCTGTCGACCATTGTATATGGCGAGAGAGTATCCTCACTTCTTTTCACGTGAAAGAATATCCTCCTGAAGACAGAGACGATGCTTGTACTGTATATGGTACATGTATTTTCACATTATTATATATAAAATTTAGTTTTAGGTCAAATAAAATTTATTAAATTACTAAATCAATCTTTTATTTCTAAATATAAGGGCTTTGATGAGAGAAAGTTTTTTAAAAAGGAGCAATTCATCCTGAAGAATATTGTCAATGCTAAGCAAATGTTGGTAATGTTTCGGAGAAATAAAAAAGATTCTTTTTCCATACTTTTTTGATACTTTATTTCGAAAAGTAAAGAATAATATATTTTTGAAATATAATCAAAATAAAATATTAAATCGCTATAGAACATCTTTAATTTTTGTTCGATAAATAGATGAAATGTAATTAGTATCATTTGCTTGTTATTTCCGCGTAAAAAAAACGTTGTTCTATAATTAACTCATTTTTATGCCTCGTTTCAAAGAGATTGCCATCGCTGCAAATCTATTTTTATTGGCAAATATAAAATGTATAATTCCCATATGCAGAAATGGACTCGTTATCACTCCCAATAGCGAAAATAGAGTTCTGTATGAATCCCGAGAGAATAGTCCCGACGTGTTTTCTGCATGCATTTGCATATAGTAAATAAACTAATACAAACACACTCAACTTCATAACACTCCCACAATGCAATATTTCGTGTTTACCAAAGATTTATGGTATTCAAAGTTTCATATTTTGTGTATATTTATTTTACAAAATCTCGATACTATTTTCTTATCCATAGGTTACTTAAATTACCCTGCCATCTCAATTAATAATCAATAATGAGGATATCAAAACAATTTAGCAATCACTTAATTTTCTGCCATATGCAAAGGCAAAAATTTACATATACTCGTACTTATCAGGTGAGCATAAAACTTGGGAAAACAACTCAATTTTGTGAAGCAATGAAGTGAGATTCGAGTTTCTCGTGGGTGATAGTTAAGGTCCGGTCATAAAAACCAAACAGAAAATCTTTCACAATAACTGCCTTAAGAAGAACGTTAGGTTTCCGACTTCCGTGATCTGAGATCACGTGTTGCTAGAGAGGATGGCAGACTGCATTTTGTAAATAGAATATTGAACAATAACAACAAAAATGTTCTACAAAATAACTTAAGATCCCTAATAAAACATTTGTGTTTGAATAATGTTGCATGTTTTTCAACAAAATGGTGCTGCTAGTCATAAACCTACAATAGTGAAAGATTGAACGTAGGAAAACATTTCACTCTTGAAATGGATATCCAGCAGTTCAGATCTCTCACCAACAGAAACCTTGTGGCATATCATGAAGAAAGAGTTACACTTATAGTTCGCAAGAATCGTTCCAGAGTTATGTGCTAGTCTTCAAAAAATTTGATACGATTACAGTCATATCTGTAGAATATCAAACCCTAACACTATGTCGAGAAGTATTAAAGTGATAATATTTCAAAAATTCTTATTAGTTTTCATTTAACTCAAAGGAAATACTACGCGACTTATAACGGGTGCTGCTTCTACGATTTTACTTTGACGATTGGTGACACCGTAGGTTAAATTTAGATCCTTTATTATGTATTTTGCTTATAAATGATTTGCTTTGTCGCGTCGATTGTCCTGTACTTGGGTATTGGGTATGCTAAGGATTTAAAAATTGATTCAATTATCTGTACCGACGATGCTGATAAACTTCGACGTCATCTCGATTTCTTATCTGATTGATGTGAAAGCTTTGGCTTGAGGTCGAACATTGAAAAATGTTCCGTAGTGATCCTTATACATTTTCTACACTGCTCGAATCATACAATACTGGAAGAACGTGAACGAAATGAAGGATCTTGGGTTGACACATGACTCGAATCTTATTCTAAGATCGCACGTTGCAAATACTTGTTCCGAAGCTTTTAAATCACTTTACTCAAATCATTCTAGTATGCTTACATATGTAACAGGTTAAATCGAAAACGCGTCATATGGTATTCCACAAACGCTTGTGAATCGTTGGTATTGGAATATTATCTGAGAGTTTCTTGCTTGCAAGATCGGTGGAGTTTATCCAAAGATGCTACTTAATTTGCATTTTCCAAATATAAATGTAGATACTAATTTTCATAATGGAGCTTTTAATTAATATAAATACATTGTGATATTTATATGATTTTGTTTAAGTATATTTACATAGTTTTCCTTAATGTATTTTTAAATTCCCGGAATGGTTTTAATTATACAAAGGATATATATTCATTGTAATATTGGAATGCAATACTCATTTTCTTTATATTATAGGTTTTTCCCATTTTTAATGATTGTTTATTCTATTTTATATAATCCTTTAATTATATTTTAGTATAGTTCTTTTTTGTATGGTTATTGTATCTATTATGTGCATTGTTTCCATTTATGACGTCCACTTACAAGAGTGTATGCATTTAATAAAACAATTATCCGTCCCTGGAGACGAGGGTGTGTGGAAATTAGGATAACCCATTTGTGTACATGGTGGGTAATAAAATTTGTGCTTGTATAAGTAGACAGGGGATTTTAATTAAAGAGGCAGAAGATAAGAGAGTTAGAAGAGAGTGTGATCTGGATCATATCGTGTCAATCTGTACAGAGTGTGTGGTGTGTCAGAAGCTAGGCGTAGCAGTATTTTCCTGCAAAAAAGAAGAATGAATTCAATAACGACTCGAAGTGCAGGGTCAAGGATTATAACAACTTCCATAAATTTTCTTTCTAAAAGAAAGATTTGCTTATAAAAACATTTTCGTTTGTTGGGCCATCTTTATTGAGACAGCGCTTGTATTTGTAAATCGTGAATGCATATTGTCGTTTCTCACTGGAAGAAGGAAATAATCTTTAATATTTGCTAAAAAGACAAAAGTAAGCGAAGTGAAAAGCCAATATCTGACTGTATTGGATTGAAATTTTTCACAGTAATAGTATTTTTACCACTTGTACTTTTAAAATAAATCGAAAAAAAACCAAAATTCCTCCTGCCGCATTAGAGGTTTGAAACTACGATTAACAATGTGTTATTCTTTTTTTATTTGTCAATTTATAAATTCTTATCAAAATAAATTCCTTTTGAGAGGTTAATGTAACAAAATTTGTAGAAATGTGAAATGTCGTAAGCAATAGATAATTAGAATAACAAACGAGCCGCCACGCTCACAATTGTGTTTTATTTTTATATTCAAAAGACATTAAATACACATGATACTGATTACGCATACATGTAAAATGTAACCTTTGTAATGTCGACATCTGTTTTTGCTAGAATAAGGAAGTCAGTAAAATTATTCTAATAGACACAAATATGTAAACATATGTTTCGATGGAATCAGAAATATAGAGCATAAACATGTACATACGTATGGATATAAATATAAAAAAAGGAGATAGTAAATAATGAGAAATTATATTATAGTATCATCGATCGGACAGTCTTAAGTCCTAATGGGTGTCACTGATGGCCCAAGACTTCATTTAAATTAACAAAATTATATTATGAATTCGCAAAACTATTTATAATATATTTGTTGCAAATAATTTAAATTTAATTTTTGTATTTATTTAAAATTGAAATTCCTGAAACTGTAACTTAATTCAATTAAAAATTATTGCAAACGATCAGAATAAAACCATGAAGCGTCAGTTTGGTTTTTGAGACATGAACCATTGACTCGTTTCGTAGAATCTTTAACAAATAACGAAGCTTGGGAGGTAAAAGCTATTGCTCGGTAGTATTTCTAAATATCTAACAGATCTTTTGTTTAGCATGCACGGTTGCACAACGAATGAAAGAAAAATTTACAATAGGCATTTATTTGTTAAACAAATTAATCAATACCATCCAATATATTCTGGTGTACCTCAAGAGAGCGTATTGAGACCTATGCTTTACCTTCTATACATAAACAACAACTTACAACTGTAACAATGTTTCTAACGATATTAGTGTACTTGCCTCTATATATAACATCGGCTTCGAGGAACATTCAGATTGATCTTTATAAGATCCTGGACTGGTTAAAGAAATGGCGAATCAAAACTTATGAATCCAAATCTGTTCATGTCACTTTTACAATGCACAAAGAAACGTGCCCGCCAAAAACTGCAAACTTCCATTTTCCAAGAAAGTTAAGTATTTAAGTATGCACTTTTTCAAAGCCCAAACAATTAAGCCTCAATTTCAGTCAAATGTATTCGATCTTGGGTAAAAAGTTGCTACTTTCTAACTATCCTTTGATGATCGTATTACTGCAGGACAAAGTTATTTTAAAACCATTTCGAACTCATGGAATTTGACTATGGAGTACGGCTATAAACTTCAATAACGCCATCCTGCAAAGAATCCAGAACAAGGTTTTGTGTATCATAGTCGATGTCGTTCGCTATTTATGCCATCCTGTATTACATACATTTAGTCTCAAAAAAAGGGGTAATCACCCAGTTTGGTTTTAAATTTCATCAAAAAATATTAACGCATCATTGGTAAAACAACGGTTTTGGCAGTGTCGTAGTGGTTTATTATTTATAACTATATACATATTTATATTAGAAAGTAACGGCTTTAAGTTAAGAAAGATGTAGGATGTATCATTAAAATTAACCTATAAATGTTATTTATGGTCAAAAGTAAAGCTGCCCTAGGGAGATTACTGAATAAAGAGAGTTAAAAATATTCAAGCAATTACAGCTGCTAAAGTTTACTGTCAATGTTTTTACTTCATGCTTTTTGGACGAATTAAAAATTATGAATTTAGAATGTGATCACTAGCTAACTTAGCTGTCGATATGCGTGCATATTGTTTTAATTATTATACATTGAACAATAGTATGAGCACTTAAAATTTAAAATATTTTTTATATTCCCGCTCTAGGTTTGGAGATAAAATGCTAGGGAAATAAGCACATATTTATTTTTCAATATAAGGTCTCTTTTTTTGATGCAATTAGATTATATAACAAAATTATAAAAATTAGTTGCCATTATTTTTCCTGCAGAAAAGATTTCCTTAAACTTGTAAGGATTGAAGCTGTTGACATGCTGCTGAATTGAATTTAGATCATAATAAATCTTCTACTAATTCATCTCCTCGGTTAATGTTTAAATTTCCTCACAAAGTCCCAAAAATGATTTACATATTTACACTCGAAAACATATTTGGAATGGCGGAAACATTTGTAAAGTCTGCACTTAATGTTACTAATTGTCACTTCGCAAAGTTAAAAATAGCTAATAATGAACTCAGGTGAGTGGAAAGTATGAGTCTCTATTTAACTGTTGCCGTTACGAAGAAACTTCTGAGTAAGGGTCGCCTGGTTAGCAAGAACGTTGTCTTGATGAAAAACCACGTGCGCAACTATTGCGTTAATTTATACACACTGTATAAATTGCTTTCTACAGGATGATAGAAGGAGGAATAAAATATTGTTTGTATTTTTATGCTTGACGTGACGTCGTATGATACTAAAATTCCCCCTTCTTCTAATTTACAATCTTTAATTCTTTGAATAAATTCTATTGAATTAGTAACTGATAGGCTTTCAAGTTTTTCGGGCAAATTTTTGTATTCATTCACTAAATTGAGTGAGTAGGGGAGTTGATGCCTGAGACAATTGGTCTCATTGAGTTGTCTGGTTTATGTATTTCAGGCAAACAGTGCAGTATGGGGATCAACGGATTACTTACACTTAATCTATACTTCTTGTTCGGGGTTATTAACTTTCGAAAATTTTTTAACGCGTTTTTTGTATCCCTAATCATGTTTGCTAATGGATTTTTGTGCATATTTAATATATGGATCTTCTAAAATTAAATTTCCTACTCTTTGAAAATAATCGCTTTTGTCCAAAATTACTAACTTGTTCCGTTTATCTGATTTTAAGTAAAAGCAGTCTTTCAACTTGAGACTTTTAATCGAGTTCCATTCATGTTTAACTAACTTTTGGTTGTGTTCTTGTAAGTTGTGTTTAATTTGGATCTTACAAGCCTCTCCAACGAATTTTTTTGTACTTGCTTCTAAATTCTTAATAGCTGTTTTAATGCCTGCGATTACTTCCTCGGTAGAAGCATCACGGTTGGATGAACAATGTTTTAAACCTATGTTTGACAAGTCTATTTCTTGTCGATTAAATGTCTCGGATGAATTATTGACGACGAGTGTTTCTTTTATAGAATTTATATTAAAACTGTTGTCTGATCGCGGACATAACTCTCTAAATTTCTCTTTTAATTTGTAGTTTGCGTTTTCACAGATTTGCTTGAAATTTAGGATGATTTAAATTTTTTGTTTTAAATGTAACTCGTATAATTATAGTTCTAATCTACTTCTTTTAATGTGCAGATATTTCATTTTCGAGTATTAAATGACTTTATCATTCGTTATACAATTCGAACATTTCTATTTTTATACCGTTTCAAGAAATTAATATCTGTACTTAATAACTTAGCTTTACTGTATATCTTGTGAAACGTGTTGCACTCCTTTGACCGGGAAGTCATCTTTAAGGTAATTTTCATGGAACTTAACCACTTAAGGTTGATATACGAGGGTGTCCCATAGGTACCCAGCCTGACCTAGTGGCGGTAGTTATTTGAAAAATATCACTGTATTAGAAAGTACACAATCTATAAAATATATGTTTCAAGATTGAAGACGCCGCGTTGTTTAATATTTGTTTGGCAGCCATCAATAGTGAACGTTTTCAGTGAATTTGTAAAAATGTAGAAAATTGGTCATCGTTACGTGATACAATACTTTTATTTGAAAGGCCTCAGCCCAACCGATATAAAAGCTGAACCGGATTCTACTCTGGGTGAGACTGCTCCTTCGTTTATAATAGTGAAATATTGGGTAGCAGAGTTTAAACGTAGCCGTACGAGCTGCCAAGACGAGCATCGCAGTGGTCGACCAAATGAAATGACGACTTCAGAAATGGTGAAGAAAATCCACAAATCGGTACTGGATAATTGTCGACTGAAAGTGTGTGAGCTAGCATTTCAAAAGGTGCGGTATATCGCATATTATCTGAAAAGTTGGACATGAGAAAGCTGTGTGCCAAATGGGTGCCACGTTTGCTCATACTCGAGAGAAAACAGTGTCGTGAAGATGTTTCAGTTGAGTGTTTAGCGAAGTTTCACAGCAAGAAAGCAGAATTTTTGCGCCGTTTCATAACCATGGATGAAACATGGCTCCATCACTTCACACCCGAGACAAAAGAACAATCAAAACCATGGATTCAGGAAGGAGAACCGATTCCTAAGAAGGCGAAGACCGTTTCATCTGTATGCAAGGTCATGGCATCGGTTTTTTGGGATGCGCGTGGAGTAATTTTCATTGAATATCTTGAAAAAGGAAAAACTATCAACGGCGAGTATTATGCGAACTTATTGCAACGTTTGAGCGAAGATGTCAAGCAAAACCTGCCGCATTTGGCTAAGAAGAAAGTGTTGTTTCGTCAAGACAATGCACCATCTCAGAAATTCGTTTCCCTATTTGCCCCCTCGGATTATTTTCTGTTTCAAAACTTGAAGGGAGATTATGTTGAAAAATAAATATATTTCTTTCCAAAATTTTTGTGTTTTCTTTATTGGGTCAGATACTTTTGGGACCACCTTCGTATAACAAAGAAAAATATTTTCGAAGCCAATAAAATTACGTTTAATTAGTTGGTTTGTGTATTCAATCATTTCCATGTCATGTTGTTACAAGTGATATTTTATCTAATGTTATACTTTTGATTGTTAATTAATATATTAGTTTTCAATTGATTTTGTTTGCTAGTATTTAATCTTAAGTGAATTTAATTTAATGTTCATTATTTACCTTCTAACAGGAGCTATTGTAGAACAGATAAATGTTATTATTGTTTTACTTTGTTAACTGTTAAACTGGCAGTTAACTGTAAAATGGATGAGGCTTATTTTGAAATGGTAATGCATAAGTAAAGGTTCCATAACTTACAATTGACATATATACAAAGGCATAAACTACATTACTAATTTTCTGACTACCATGAAGAACTGTGTGCAATTTGGTTCTGTCACGCTCTTGACGCTTTCCGCGTATAATTTCCAAGCGAATAATTAATCACCAAATTTAATTTATGCCAACATGCATTTACTACTACATTCATGTACTTAATGTAATGTACACGAGAAATGTGCTGCTCGCGTCTCGCTAAGATGAGACCGAAACAAACAAACAAAACAGAAAAAACGACTAACGATCACAGTCGGCCCTGATGACAAGCGAAGATCGACACAATGTCTCCTTTCAACAAGTCATTACCAGCCGCCCGAGATTAATTCGTTGCTCAATCAAGGATGCCCGCAAACGTTCTCTGTTCTCTTTGCTTTCTTTCTTTTGTAGTTGCTTATTGGTCAGCTTCTACATATAAAAGAGAGCATGCACACAAACGTATTCGTATCAACAAAAATAAAACTCTTAATTGGATTCTCCCTTTCAGTATTTTCATTAATATTAAAACACAGGGCCGGTTTATGAAGAATTGGAAGTGTAACAGAAATTAAGATGTAAAACTGTTCGTAGGTTCGTAAATTAACTCGCATGGCGTGGTTTATTTTCAAATAATTACAGAAAATAGAAATTTATTTATTTTGCGAAGTTGGATTTGTTAAAAATTTAAAAAGTAGACTATATTATCTAACTAAGTGTCATTAACTGACATGACAATATTTGAGGTTCGCAGAGCTCCAAATTTGTGACATTGTAATAGCGCCTCTAAAAATTGTGATAGATGATAATAGAGCAAAGATTTACAAAGAGTACTATGAAAGTTTTGCAATACAGCTTTGTTTATTTAATTTTTTTGAAGTAATTACCTCTACACTCAATACACCTCTCCATCCTCCGAAACCAATCTTTAAACCAGTTCTGCCTAGTTTCACTAGGGAGTAAAGCACACTCGTTGTCCCTCGCAGAAGGTCCTCATCACTGGAAAACTGCCTCCCTTCTAGCTTCATTTTCACATGCGGGAAGAGTGCAAAATCGCAGGGAGAAAGATCTGTACTGTAGGTAGAGTGCTCGAGAAGTTTCAATCCTGTGGTTGTCAAATATTCGGTGCAGGCTTAGGCGCGGTGAGCTATAGGATTATCGTGATGGAAGAACCAGGTGTTCATTCTTGACTTTGGCCGCAGGTTCTTCATAGATCCAATGACTTTAGGCAGGCACTGTTCCATATACCACTTAGCTGTGACTGTCTTCTGTGTGTCCAAAACGACGCGTTCCACAATTTCACTCGATTTGAAAAATATAGCTATCATTTTCTTCTTTACAGATCGGGATTTTCTGACAACTACGAGTGTGTCCTAATCATTAAAGACCCAAACTTTGTTTTGAGCATTGGTCGGCACATCCTAATAGTACAGCCAAGTCTCGTCACCTGTCATAATGTTGTTCACATATCGAGATTGTCCCTTATTAAACTCACAAAGTCACATGTCGTGTCATCTGCTCATCAGTCAGTCGATGCGGCACCCAGAGAGAACAAAGTTTCTTCACGTGCAAATGATCAAACCAACTACTGGTTCATTTAGGCTTCTATCTGTTGGTAGGTCACTCGCCTATCCTCGCCAAGTATTTTTTTTCCTCCGTAACTGACAGTCGTGGCATTCCCGGCCTCTCAGCATCCTCCACAGTTAAATTACCCTTTGGAATTCTCTATACCATTTGAATAGCGTTGTACAATATGGACAAACATCACCTAGTGCCAGAGTCATTTCTTCGAAGCACTGGTCTACGTTTTAGTTTCGCGTTCGCCTGAGAAAATTCGCAACAGAAACTTTTTCTTATTGAGACTTCTTAGAAATCATTTATGGTGGAATCTGCTCGTCTTCAATTACATAAAGAATTTTAAGGAAACATGAAAGACGCATTCTACCTAGTGTTACAATTAAGGAAGCCATCAGCGCTGAACCAGTAATTATTCATAAAGATCAATGTTTTTACTAGCTCATAACTAATGATTTTGAAATATCAGTTGGAAATGTATTACCCTCTTGTACAAACATTTAAACAAGTTTAGAGTTTGTGATTACTGGAGTCCATGTTTATTACTGAATAAGAATGTGATTACAGTAATAATTTACGAGTACTGAAAAAAAAAGGATAAGACTAGTGGAAGACCGTGACTACTGCGTACCAAACTTGGGTGTATTGCTATGATCTGAAGATGAACCTACAAAATATAAATTAACCGCTAGAGTCATGGTCATAACATTTTTTGATTATAAGAGGATGTTGTATATGTATAATGTTTCAAGTCGTATTACTATATCTTCGATTACTATAAAGAAGTTTTGCGTCGTTTAATGAATGATCACATTCCATATGAATATTTTGGCCCTACAAGAAACTCGTGTCATAATTAAGAAACTTAGTAACTAAATTCGAGTATGCACATATTTCAGCTCGAATATGCTGCATAAAGACTTAAAATAAAAGAAAATAAGGCGGCAATGCCAAAAATTGTTACTATATGTTAATAATAATCCTTAAAAGAATTATAGTGAATGATAAAGCGTGCTTTAATTTAAACGGATATGTTAATTGACAAAACATACAGCTCGGAGCAAATAAAAAATTAACAAATTATGTATGAGTCACTTTACATCTTGAAAAAGTAACAGTGTGTTGCTACATTTCCTCTGGACAAGTTATTGGAACATTCTATTACAATAATGGATATGGAGTCACCGCGGTAAATTGAAAGTTTTTCTGTTTTTTGTTTTGGTTGTTTTGTTGTTTGTTTGAGAATGACCTAGCTGAATAAGTGAAAACTTCACCACGATAACGCCTGCCCTGCTATTATTGGGACACAAAAATATTAAAAATGTATACAGCATTGCGCGATTTCTTGCTATACCCTTAAATTAAAAAAAGTCTTAAAGGAGGGCAGTTTCAAGCAGAATAGAATACCGTTAAAGCTAGGAAGCTCTCAAAGAATGGCAGCAACTTTTAGGATTATTGCACGACATGGAAACTATATATGTAGAACGCGATGAAAATGTAGTTTGAAATTAATTAAGTTTTTCTAGTCTTTTTTGAAAATCCCTCGTACCTCTCAACGAAGGCAAAAATTAATGAAAGACATAGGCAGAATCGTAAAATATTGCATATATATTTAGGAATTAACTTGTATTGAATAAGTATTATATAATAAATATCAAAAGTGTTGCTGAAATATTTTTAAAAATTATTATTTCTAAAAACTTGAACATTAATAATAACAGATATATATGCAACATTTTACGTTTTCGCCTCTGCCTTTCATTAATTTTTGCCTTTGTTGAGAAGTACGAGGAATTTTTAAAAAAGACTAGAAAAACTTAATTAATTGCAAATTACATTTTCATCGCGTTCTCTATAGCTTCCATGTCGTGCCATAATCCAAAAAGATGCTGCCATTCTTTGAGAGCTTCTTAGCTGTAGCAGTATCCTATTCTGTTTGAAATTGCCGTCCTTTAAGGTCTTTTTTTTTAATTTAAGGGTATAGAAAGAAGTCGCACAACGCTATATATATTTCTACTATTTTTTGTCTAAACAATAGCAGGGTAGGCGTTATCGTGGTGAAATTTTCATTTACCATTCAGCTCAGGTCATATTTTGGAATATGATCATTTATTAACTGACGCGAAACTTCTTTATAGTAATCGAAGATATGGTAATACGACGTGGAACTTTATACGTATACAACATCTTATACTCAAAAAATGTTATGACCATTACTACAGTGGTTAATTTTTGCTTTGTAAGTTAATCTTCAGATCATTGCAGTGCATCCAAGTTTCACACATAGTAGTAACGGTCTTCCACTAGTCTTTACCTTTTTCCTGAGCACACTCTTTTCAGTACTCGTAAATTGTCGCTGTAATCACATTCTTATTCAGACTTGTTCAAATGTTTGTACAAGCGCGTAATACACTTCCAACTGATATTTCAAAAACATTAGAGATATGAGCTATTACAAACATTGATCTTTATCAACAATTACTGGTTTAACAATAGACTTATAAACAGCATTACTATATGTTCTTATGAAAGTATCCTTAATATCTATTTCCATATATATTTGTTTAGAGTTTCATATAAAAGGTACTATTTACTTCTTTGCAATGCTGGTTTTATCTTTCGCACAGAAACAGGGCACAATATTGTGTTATATGTAGTAAAAAAGAAATTGGTAACATGAACGAATACACATTTACAATATACAGATATTTTGTTCAACTTTTTGCTTAGGCATATTTTTTAGAATGCTGCCATATGAGCATCAGTATTGTATTGTAATGGGATATAAATTCAACCTTGGACTGGATCAATTTTTATAGAGAAACAAGCTGAATCAATTAAATGCGCATTTTGCACATGAAGAGAAATAATCACGATTCAAGACAAATTAGTGATATGTGATGAAAAACGAATATACGACAATTGAAAGAGAACATCTCAATAATTAAATAAATAGGAAGCTTCGATATAGATTTTAAAATCTCTGCTTCATTTACTACAGAAATCTGTTTAATATTGTGATGAGGTTCACACGGTATGATTGATTATTCTTTTTAACTCAATAAAGAAAGCATAATATGCAACGGCACTGTCAATATGTTCAACACAATGTCCAACTCCTATAAACTAGTTGGTACTTATTATATCCGTTATAAACATACGAGGCAGGGTCAAAAATCCATGGATTGAAAATAAAAAAAGAAATTTGCAATTTGAAATTGTGTTTATTTTTCAATGCAATTCTCTGCCACACGATAATTTGGGCCAGCAATGTTCCAAAGTCTCAATGGCTGGATAAAATTCATAACTCTCAAGTCCGTTAAAATAAGCATTAACAACTTTAATTTCATCGTCTGTTCAAAATTTCTGAGTTGCAAAACATCTTGCAAGTCAGAAATTTTAGGCGTGGCGGAAGGTCGTAATCCGACGGTGTTGAATCCGATGAATAAGACGGGTACGGTAACAAATCGAAGCATAATTGGTGCTTTTACCATAGCGTCGACAATTGTGCGGTGTACTGCATTGACTTGGTAGATAATGATATTCCCTTTCACAAAACCAAGATATTTTTCATTAATTCTTTTGCATGAATTTGTCTAAAAGACGTGCGTAATATGTACCTGTGATGGTTTAGCATTTTGGAAGGCAATCAATGAGAAGAATACTTCTTGCATTACAAAGAATGAAAATTATTACTTTCCCCAATGGAACAACTATATTCTTTTTTGGAAGAGGAGAACTATTGTGGGACCACTATTATTGTGATGCTTAATCGTCTCGTTACTCTCTAAACACTTACGAGAAGTTTGCATTTGCACCAATTTTTGATTAACACCGGTTAGTAACGGTATCTTCATTGCAAATATCTGGTGCGTGTTCTTTAGAAATGTTCATTGTCTCCATTATCTCAGGCATTTTCAAACCACGACGTTTTAACATCGCGTAATATAGCATACGCTTTTCCAACAATTTTCGATATAGTGGTAGATTTAGGACATTGGTGGTACATGGTTAACCTTCAATGTATGACTCCATTTGAACTCACAGACCCATATATCGACAGTGAAAAATAAAGGAGTCGAGTTCTTTAAAACAATTCTCATTTCATTTAAAGCACTTGTTCCTGAGAAGCTTTTCAAGAGCAATTACTTAATGGTATCGCGAATTTAAGCATATCGTCAGCAACTCAGAGACGATGTTATTTAAAAATCACAGCAAAACTAATAAACGTAGTGATCTGAAATTGGACAGATGACATTGTGCATTGCTCTATTTATGCGTCACTTCACAGACTTTTCAAACCATCCCTGTATTATCATTTTTTAAACATCCGAACGTAGTAGAAAAAGAATTATTAGTGAAGAAAAGAATTTTATATCAGCTCCAGAGATTCAGGTTACTTTCAAAAAAATATTTATTGTTTTGCGAGTTATAAATAATCTATTTCATTTAATAGAAGTTCGTTTTATAGAAAATAAATTGCTTAGATTTTATTAATTTAATACCACATTTCATATGCATCGTCCTAATATTAATGACGACGTAAATTAAAACGTCTGGATTACAAATCTTTCGAGGCCGAATCTGATGTTTAGCCGTCAAATAACCCATAACGGTGCAACAGTACAACTTTTATCTTACCATTCTGTTTCTGTTTTTCGTTGTTAATTTTTATTATGCCCTTTCTGGTGACAAAATTAAGTATCCGATTTCCGTATACCCCACTATACTTAATTCATCTGATTACTTTATTACAGAAATCGTTAAATATGGTTCTCATTAGGACATAAATTAGTATCGTCCTTACATTCCGTAACATTAGATTAGAACGTTCATTTTTTTCCGATTCTAAGATCTCCTTGTATGGAAGTACAACACACGTACGTTTATGTGTGTATAGTTGTTGTTGTTGCTGGTTTAAATGCCATAAGCCAGATTCTGTCACTCAAGAGAAAAGATTTTTCGGTATAGACATATATGTGTGCATGTACTTATAGACAACGCGCCATATGGGAAGAGTTTTTTTCATTCTTCGGCGGTGTGTCGAAACACTTCTCCAGTTATAATTGCGTTCCTTTAGCGCATACACATCGAAAGTGGATGTGTGTACCTAGTCTTGATTAAACAAGGGACCCTGAGGTAAACAAAGTTCATTTAATTAAACGTTATGGCTTTATGGCTCCAGTCTTCTACCAGGCACCTTATTAATACGAGCGAGGGTAAATATTTGTTTTTATGGTGCATACTATCGCGGATTAGATAAATTAGTCAAAATAAAGATTATGTACGAGGCTTAGTATCATATTACACGTTCGTACTTTCTTTATAGTTTATTTAAGGCTAGAATAAATACTAGAAATTACAGATTTAATCATGTCTATATTGACCTTCCTCATTTGTTGGAAAGTATTTCAGTTGGGTTCTAAACACAAGAAAATAGACAACGTATATACGAGGGCTGTTCTACTTCTCTGAGCTAGTAAAGTAATACATTCGTTTATAATTTTTCAAGGCAGTTCTTTCCACCGTCGATGTATTTTTATGAAAAATTAATTTTCAAAATATTCTTCAATTTTCCGTTGTTTATTTTTTTTATAAATTTGTTAATCGATTTTTCGGCTGTTTAAAAACATAAACCCAGTGGTTTATTCTTGTTAATTAAAGAAAATTTTCTTTTTCTTTTTAACTCCATTTATGCAGCAATCTACCCAGGAGTAAGAAGCTATTGATTTGATATTAAATGACTTGAGTAGATTGATTCCATGGAACCCATCCACACTATACTAATATTATAACGTTATGACTAAGCCAGGAACTAATTATTTATTGTTTTATTTATTTATATTTCGCCCAACAGAATTTCTTCCATTAATAAGACAAAATCAATTACACATACACGCAAATGTCCAAGAAGAACAAAAAGTAAATATAAAGTTTCCTAAATAATAACTAAACATAATAATTCTTTACATGTAAGTACTTGACTAAAGAAAAAAAAATTACATATAAAAGTAGAGAAACAAGCAGAGAAAAAATTAATACTTAGCAATTTCCCCTACCTGTCCTCAATTGCTAGTCTGAGTAATGCTCCCATGGAGTCATTATGAATGTCTCCTACACAAAATATTTTATTAAAATTACTACACATTACATATAGAGGCGACTTAAATTTGTTCTAGAATGTGGGCAGAAAAATGTAGTGTGATAACGAACCGACAATTGAGGAATGTGAAAATTCAGTTCTTGAAGGAATGTAGGACAATCGACGTCATTATGTATAACTTTATATAAAATATTAAACCAGTAGAAATGCGTCTGTTTTTATCGAGGTGACATCAAACCGTTGCAGCAGTTCTAACTGGTTAATACCCTGTGCTGGATAAAAACCATCAACTCGAAAGGAGAGATATTTTAAAAACTGTCGTTACACAGCTTCCATAATATTCTTATGGACACACACTTTAGAAACTAATTCAGTTTAGTTACAAGATCGGAAGATGTGATTATCTTTAATCTTCTCGCTTCCTGTGTTGGTTTCAATAATTCTTTTGGTCAACATATTGGGATGCTGAAACAGTCTATCATGGTATATAAGGGAATTTTGCAATATGACATCTTTAACAGAAGCAATAGAAATATCTCGTTGAATAACACAGGTAGGCATATACCTTAGGACATTGACCATGACACATATTATCTTGTATTAAAACCGCTGCAAGTTCTAAATCTTCGAATTACTGGCAGTTCCCAAGAGTTGAATACGATGTGAGAATAACGATTTTATACAGCAATAATTTATTTTCGATAGGTAATTATGATCTGCCTCCGATGAACCAAAATATTTGATTCAATTTAATGCCTGACTGTTTTCGTTTTCTGAAGATATGTGTCTGCCAAGTAAGTTGTCTATATAAGTGAATACTCAAATATTTATTATTCTTAGATTGACGAAGGTGCCATCTGTTGATTTTAACGGGTGGACATGTACCTAGGTGCAGTAGTGAAAAGGTGTTATTCACATATATGATTTCACTGGCTCTCATGTGCCAATTTTGGATATTATCCAAATTGGTTTCGAGATTTCTTCAAACAATTTCTGGGTAGGCGTGCGATGCGAGAATTGCCTTATCATATAGTATATAGTTGTAGCTGGTAAGTTCTTGGGGAATGCCAGATAAGAGAGGATTATGAATTAGAATATATATTACTTTGTTTTATAAGAAAATGTCGATCATTTAGATATCTTAAAAGTTAATAGTAGGTAGATTTTACTTCGTGGAAAAGTTTGTCAAGCCACGTCTTATCAAAGGATTGAGAAATGCCCAAAAAAGCCTCAGAGCAATATTTTTTAGCTACAAAGTCTATGTTCATTATGTTTACAAGCCTGTGTATTTGTTCTACTGTTCTAAGTTTATTTCGAAACCTGAATTAATGTTCTGGAATAATGTTTCTTTTCTGTATAACGTCCTCTAGACTTTTTGCATAAATCAATATTTTCTACAGCATTGGTAAAAACTTATTGGTCTATGGGATGACGCAGCTTTGGGATTTTTGGCAAGTTTTTAGGATTATTATGATCTGGGCTACTTTCCAGATATTTGAGAAGTAATGGAAGCATGTCATTGTAAATGAAAGTACTTAATTAACTTATAGTCTTTTCTGATAATTCTTGTAGTATTGGTGATAAGATCAAATCCGGGCGCTTTGTTAACGTTAACTTTCTTCATAAGTGTTTCTTTTATCTTTGAGTTTGCAAAAAAATTTGATAAATAATCGAAGATCGTTTTAGAAAAAAAGTTACATGAGTGATGAATAAATTTCAACTTTTTGGTAAGCAAGCAAAGAAGAATGTATGAAAAAAATCGTTCACTGCCTATCAAGATAAATATATCATTAAAGTCATGAAATTCGGTGGCGGTTCGATAATGAAATGAGGTTGTTTTTCGTAATATAAGCAGGAAATTTGTTTGGAACTGAAGGAATTACGAACCCCCACACGGCCTCTTTTATAGAACTAATTAATGTAAATTTAGAGGAGTCTGTTGTAAAAATGGATTTAGAAGATCAATTTCTTTTCCAACAGGAAAAGTATCCGATGCATACCGTTAAGAAATTAATCTGGCTCGTAGACTTCCGCGGTCGTTATCTGTACTTTCTTCATTTTGGCTTCCGGGCTGGAACTGCGTCATTGTCAATAATGACAATGACGTTTCGTTACCACTTATATGGGACATCTTCAGGACTTAACAGTCGCGCTGGAACTGGTGAAAATCTGCAGTGGGGGAGTTTGTGTAGGGATATTGGTCACGGGTTAATGGAGCGTTACAGTTACGGTTGAGAAGTTCGGAGATCCAGATTTGTCAGGCGTTGTGTAGAGGATAACCACCATCACGGTTTTAGTAATTGGGGTGTTTAAAGATCTCTATAGATTCATGGACTTTTCTGCCATAGTAATGACTATTGAGGAACAGGAGTTTTGTTGAATCGAACTAGATATGGTGCCCGGTTTCAAATCTATGCTCAGCAAGTGCAGAACCAGCTACGCGCAGCTCTTTACTACAACGCTCATGCTCTAAAACACTGTGCTGATAGACCGCTTTGTTTCACCAATACATATACCGCCGCACGAGCAAGGAATTCCGTACACACTCTACTCAGACTCTAAAGAAATACGATCTTTTACTGAAAATGGGTCTGAAAGTTTGGAATAGAGTTTGAAGATGATTTTGAGATTGTTTTTGAGAAGTATTCTACCGATGCAGTCAGTTGTATATAGGGTGAATGGGCTTTAGAGAGAGGGGGTAGTATGTAAGCTGGTTATTGGGTTGTGAAACTCCAGGGCGTCAGTATTGAGAAGACATGGTTCCAGCCCGGAAGCCAAGATGAAGCAAGTAAGGAATTGTTCGCAGAAAATAATTAGTTATTAGAACAACCACCTTAATTGCCTGATTTAAGCCCAATTTGTAAACACTTGTACGCCAAAAAGTCTAAATTATAAATAGGAGAAACGAGGTACAGTTTTTTAGAGCATTCTAAGAAAATGACCCTGAGTTACTCAAAAACTTAGTGGAAAGTATCCGACGACGTTTACAGGCTATAATAACAGCAAAAGGAGATAATACGAAGTATTAGAATTCGTTTGCTTTCGTTTATTTCTTTATTCTGCTCTTGTTTTATTATAAAATTTATTATACTTTTTAATATTCTCGTGTTTTTGAAATTTTATTATTTAACGTTTTACTCTATTAAAATAATATATGATTTTGTGATTTGTTAAATAAATATAATTCAAGTTTATTCATAAATTGCCCGGTGTCCACTCAATTTTCTCGCTTGCTGTATACTTCAAAATTCTTAATAATTTCTTATGAAACGTACAAGTTACTAATTAAAATAGAATATTTTGGAAACATTTCGAGCAACATTATGCAGATAGTACAAAGTTACACGTGATTCGCCTATTAAAACAGATAATTTCTACATCCATACTTCTGTGTTTCTGTTGTCAGACATGACATGTATACATTATGCAGCCAATAATTTTCAGAAATGGTTCTTTACTTTTAGCACGCAATTAAGGACCGTCAATTACAAGAACGAGCATACTGTTACTTGTTTCTCGAAAGCTTACTGTTCTGTACTATTATATTACACACTCGTGTGTGCGCAAATGCATGTTGCAACATTGCCTAAGTAATTGTGTGCGTATATAAATTTAATTTGCTCAGATAACCGTTATCACTAGCCGTGCACCAAATTAAACAATATTAACTGTTGAACATCATATTAACTTTTGAATGTAAATTTATTAGCTCCGATGCTTCTTCGTAAATACATAACACGTTTACTACTTGGCAATAAAAACATGAAATAACGAAACTGAAACTATGTACGTACATACGACGACATTATTATGTTGGTACATATCTGGTTTACTCTTAAACACTGTACAGAGTGAATCGAATTCGAAATTATATTTTATAATTACTCTCGGTCAAAGAGAAGCTAACTCTTCTAAAATAGGTAATTTTTATGGAGTCTGTGGATGATTAACTTAATCACTGAAGGTTGATATATAACCCCTTTCCACATTAATTTTCTTATTCTGTATACGTATTTCGACAACGAAGTTGTCATCATCAGCAGATAATTAAACAGTGGTCGATGTATTGCAGTAAACAATGCATCGGCCAAACAAAATCATCGATAACATAGTGTTAACGCGGATTGTTTGCATTTGATAAAGAACGTGTGTAATTATCGCGAATTAGATACGTATGAAAGCAAGTACATTTTGAAGAATAAAGGCCCAACCACAACTCATCTCTTTTTGATGTCTTAAACGACAGACAAGGGAGAGTGTAATAAACGCATGTAGCCACTTTTCGCTTCTTTCCTTGTTTTCTTTTGTCTTTTATCTTAGTTTAAGACTAGAATACAATCTCCTAAAAATTATGTGAAACGAATATACAGTGTGCGTTTTGGCTTTCAACGGCACAAATCGCGTGCGGAATTTGTTTCGTATGGGTATTTTGCCGTAGTTTTCCAGGTGGGATACTGTTTAATTATCTGCTGATGATGACAACTTAGTTGTCGAAATACGTATACATAACACCAAAATTGATGTAGAAAGGGATTGTATAACAGCCTTCAGTGATTAAATCTTTTAAAATAGAAAAAGTGGAAACCTTCGCTAATGTTCTATCAACTGTTTAATATCTGTTCTTTTAGATTTCTCTGATAAATAATAAAGAAAAAAATTATTTCATAGAAAGAGGGAGAATTTTGTATTAAACTTGATTAGACTTCCGATTAAATGTTTTTGAAAGTATACTGTGGTAAATGCTCATGGCTTACTCAAGTTTAAGCGATTTTGTGATGGTTTTGTGATGTGGTTTAATGATGACGGAAAGTCTGGCCGTCTAAAATTTGGACTTTATCAAGAAATCGTCTTTGAGATTGATTGAAAATGTATATTTGGGATCCCAAAATGAACTGTGCTCAATATTTTAATCGAGAATTTGAACCCTTTCAATATAAATTCGCAGTTTGTTCTTCACAAGTTTGCTAACAACTGAAAAATATGAATGTTGAATTGAGAGTAGTGATGATCTTACCGAAGCTATTAGTAAGCGCTCAATTTTTTTTGTAATAAAAGTTATTTGTGACAAAACAATGTTTTGGTGTTCATACGTAAAACGCGATTATTTCTCTTTCTGGTATATTCTTTTTAATATTCCATTTAATTTAGTTTTGAATTTATTTCATGTTTAATTATGAAAGTTTTATGTGCTTGTCAAAGAACACTATTCTCCACTTATCCAATAATATATTTGTCATATATATACAGCCATGTGCACGAAAATAGCAGTCATAAATTTATACTTACAAATAACATTTACAATGGACAATTCTGATACTGCTATATTGAAATTATTTAAAATCACTGAATATTTATGGTTTCCGGTGAAGTACCGAATATGAGGGGAAATTACTGAGTTCTCTAGTCATTTGCGGTGGTTTGCCTATGCATTAAAATAACAGTACCATTGCTGTCGGCATTAAACACAAACGTATAAAGTTCTGCTGTTGCAGAATAATTCAACAATTTTTTAAACATTCATTTCTGTTGTAATACGGGCCAAGCAAAACATTCTTCGTCGGAAAAAAGGGCTATTATACTCAATCTACTTAATAGCGGCAAAAGCTACAAATTTATACAAAATACTCTCTCATGTTCTGCGAAAATTATTGTAAATGCTAAGAACTGGAGGAAAGTGAAAGAAAATCGTGCTGGAAAAAGGAAAATTAGCCCTAGAGAAGACAGAAACATTATAACTCGTGCAAAGAAGACACAGTTCATAAATTCAAGTGCAATTAAAAGTGACTCACACCTTTGTATAAGCACCTCTACTATTAGACGAAGATTTATTCAAGGAAAGTTGCGTGCAAGAATGCCTAGGACGATATCATTAGATTGTCGTTTGCTCATGAACACGTACAGTGATCCATACTGTGGTACGATGAATCAAAAATAATTTTATTTATTTCCGGTGCATATGAAGAACACGTACGAAGACTACCATTGACAGCATTTCATCCACAATACACCAAAAAACGGCAAAATTCGGAGGCTCGAACATCATACTGTGAGGGTTGTTTTCGTGGTATGACGTAAACTAGGCCCTTTACACGCGATAGAAGACATAATGAATGCTGATGTCTATGTGAACACATTACAAACTATGCTTCTACCATATGCAGAGGAAGAAATGCCACTAAGATGGTTGTATATGCAGGATAACGATCCGAAGCATGATTCTCGTAAAGCGGAAACATGGTTTCGAGATAATAACGATCGCATTTTGGGTTGGCCGGTATAATTTTCAGACTTAAACCCCATTGAAAATTCATGGGTGGGGTTGAAAGAGACTGTATCTGCTGCTAAGCCGTCAAATATTGACGATCTGTAGTATGCCAAGCCGAATTGCAATCAATTTCAGCAGAGACAACTGGTGAACTCGTTGCCCCACAGGTGTCAAGAGGTGATGAACAATAAAGATCAAGCAACAAAATGTTAAGTGTTTCAATCCAATTAACTAAGTAAAAATGACATTTGGCTAGTATTTTGGCATGACTGCTATTTTAATGCACACTTATTTTGTTTATCCTAGAATATAAACAATTTTATTTTCTCTTTGGTATTAAGAAACCTATTTATTTATTGCTATAGTTATGTAGCATGTTGGAGCAAAGAGTTCAATAAACTTCTTTTATTTAATCAAATTGATATTTCGGCAAATTTAAAACCAGCTATTTTCATATACATGGATGTATACACTCATGTACATGAAAATAGCAATAATTTCAAGAGGTAAGTCGCTTGATATACATATTTTAAATTAATTTTTGTCACTAATCTTTTAATAACATTGCTTGTTAATTATTTCTTAATTTTGGCAAGCATTTTAATACAATCATTGGAACAGTACCTAGCTGACCACTATAATCACTCCTTGTTTCACCGATTCTTTTAAACGACACGAACTTTTAAAAATTGAGAAACAGTTAAGCATGTCTGTGTTTTACATTCGAATTACACAGATACGCATTACCTATCGTTCGGTGTTTATCCTTTTGAATTGTTCTTTGTAAAATTTATTCCTGAAACTTTATTATTTTATTAAACTTCCACTATTCCATTAATTCTTTTTATTGTTTGAATACGTCTACAATTTGTCCTTCCTTTTTACAATTACCTTCTTTCAACTTTTCACATAATCAGAAACTTTGACGCTTATGAATGAATAAATTACTTGCCGTTTTCATTTATTGCAATGTTAGAAGCTAACAAAGAAGCTTGTCAAGCGAATTTACTTTATACACCGGACTCGAAATAAATTTGATATCACAACTTGGTTTTAATACCTTTACGTTAACAATATGAAGCACGAGAATTCCTATTATGACATTTACAGAGTCATGTATCTGATAACACTTTTAAATCTGCTTCTATCAACTTGCTTTGTATCGTTAAAGAAGTGTATGTCAGTGCTATCATGTTCAAAAGTAATGCATTTGCATATTGTCTAAAACTAGGCACTCTTCCTTGATTTTTATATTAAACATTCACATACGAATCTTCATAAGAAAAAGGATCTTAACAATATCACCAAATACACAGCATTCTCCTTTTCTGATGTAATCTAGTTTTGCCGTTATTGGGGATCGATTACCAGGCTGTATATACATTCGGAATTGTTGATTTGTTTGTGTAGTTGATTTGTTTCATTATCATTCCATTCTAGCTATAATAAACAAATTTCATTCTCATCCTTACTTACTCTACTTCAATTAATGCGGCTCTTCTTAGTATGTTTCGAAACAAATTCCAAATTAGCGAATATGTTTTGGAATTATTAAATGCGATTTATCAAACATACCTCCAAAAGCTACTAACGTTTAATGTGATGTTTTCTCTAACTATTGTCATAAAACATTATTACCAATCTTTTAAATTTACGAATTCCCTTTATAATCTTCGCGGACTACTTCTAGAGATTAGAAAGTCAGCCTCCCAACTGCTGTATCGTTTTCTTTTATGGTGCGGCCTTTTGGGATCATTGATTTGTGCAAATAAATTCTTTTCTCTCAGAAAAAGACATTCTCAATTGAATCTGGTCTTTTATCTAAATGTTTGAAAATTCGATCTTGTTTTACCCATTGGATGTATTTGTTTTCTTCGGATATAATGAATTCTGAAGGTATTTACAGTAAGCAATAACGAACAGTTTAAAACATTAATTAAAATTATAATTATTTAAATCTTGGCTTTACTACCACCGAGAAATATTGTCTTAGCCGCTCATCATGCCTATATATACTTTAATTAAGTACAAATAGATTTCAAAAACATAAAAAGTTTTGAATTAAGACAACATTTACGATGTATAAATATTTTTATAGAGAAATTTCTTTGTCAGTCAACATATTCCGGTCATAAACAAAGACTTATCTTCCGAGAAATGCTTATCTCAAAACGAAAGATCTGTTTTGTCTAGAATATGCTTTTTAATATTACATTTAATTCAGTTATGATTTGATGTAATTTCTAAATTACGATTATGTTTCAAACTTTCATCCTTTGACAGAGAATAATATTTACTATCTGTCAATTATATACTTGCTAGTTAGCTTTGGTCATCACTTTACTAATTATTTCATATTATTGTTGTAACGATTACAGAAAGCAAGTCGTGTGACGAACATTTTAAAGTACTTTTCACTTTTAGCTTTCGTTGATACTATTTTTTAATATTGTAATGATTTCTTTAATTTCATCACGCTTTTAGTTATTTCCTCGTATTAGCATGCTGTTTCGTTAACGGGATTGGTCAATACCTGGTTCATTGCGTAAATTGCTCTTCATCACACAGATCCCTCTAAAAGCCCCGTCTTTTAGAAAACCACTCCCACAGCAACTTACACATAGTACACAGTGCATGATCATTAGCTAACATTTTACTGTATTCTTGTACACGTAGTGTTCACAAGATTTAATATACAGACTTGTTCATTCTAGAATTAGATATGCGCTGTCCACAAGTGGAAAGAGTGCAGTTAGGTTAAAGCGCGCGAGAAAGGAGGATAGAATATCACTCACTGGCAATTTCGTTTTCTCCCACTTTTGTATTGCAAACAACTTCCCCTACTTTCTCGCGTTTATTTCAAGAATATTTTATTAGTTTCACGCCAAACGGCAAAACATTTCAAGAAAATAGCCATGTTTGAAAATCTTTTTAATTTTTAGAATTTTCTATTTCATTTATTTCAAGAATATTTTATTAGTTTCACGCCAAACGGCAAAACATTTCAAGAAAATAGCCATGTTTGAAAATCTTTTTAATTTTTAGAATTTTCTATTTCATTTATTTCAAGAATATTTTATTAGTTTCACGCCAAACGGCAAAACATTTCAAGAAAATAGCCATGTTGCATTTTATTAAAAGATTCAAATAAAATGCATCAAATAATTTATACAATTCAAAAATGTAGGTACGTATTGTCAATGCACGCGAGAAAGTAGGGGAAGTTGTTTGCAATACAAAAGTGGGAGAAAACGAAATTGCCAGTGAGTGATATTCTATCCTCCTTTCTCGCGCGCTTTAACCTAACTGCACTCTTTCCACTTGTGGACAGCGCATATCTAATTCTAGAATGAACAAGTCTGTATATTTTGCGATATATGAGATGTATAACAAGCTTTGTCCTATTTACTTTTTTTAACCAAATCTTATATACTGTACTCTTGCAGTTTAATTATATACTTTTTTACATCCTTCGTCATGAATTATATTTTTCCCTGAATACATATCGCTTTTGTTAATTATTTTTTTAATAATAGGTGATTCACTAGCTGTTCCTCAATTAAGTATTGTGTGACATTTTACTATGGAAAGTCTCTGCCCCGCACAGCGTCTATAAATTATTCAGCTATATTATGAAAACCAGCTTTTCACGAGAAATGTATTTTGTACGCTTAGAGCAACTTATAGTCAACGTGATCGGCCCACTGAACGCACAATTCGCTATACCATCGAAAAATTTGAAACGTAACTTTCATTATTAGATAATATCCGACCAAATAGACCACATACAGCACCTAGTGATGAAAATGTACGCGATGACCGTGAAGAATTGATTCGACGTAGATATCAACAGTTTGGCTTGTAGTATGCCATAACTTGGCTTATCTTACGTAAGGATCTAAAAGTTTAAAAGCATACAAAATTCAACTTGTTCAAGAATTGAAAGCGGTCGACCTTTCGAATCGTCTCTGTTTTAGTCTTTGGGCTTTTGAAAAGTTTGAAGAAAATCCACTATTTTTGACCAAAATTTTGTTCAACGATTAGGCACATTTCTGGCTTAATGGCTACGTCAATAAGCATAATTGCCATATTTGGAGTGAAGAGCAATTCGAAGAGGTTCAAGGGCTGCCATTACATCTAGATAAAACGATCGTTGGATGTGGTCTATGGGCAAGTGGAATCATCGGTCCATGTTTCTTTAAAAATGAAGGCGGCCGCAACATAAATGTGAATGGCGCCCGTTATCGTGTCATAATAACGGACTATTTGCTACCTGAAATTGAAGCCCGTGATCTAGACTACATTTAGTTCCATTAAGACGGTGTTACGTGCTACACAGCACGTGAAAAGCTGTCCTTATAACGAGAACAATTTGGTGAACATTTAATTTCACGTAATGGACCTGCGCAATCAACGCCTACATCATGTGGTATCCCACATTTAGATTTTTTTCTTAGGAGCTACGTAAAATCTAAAAGTCACATGGATAAATCAGCTACGATTGATCTATTGAAAGCTAGCATTACTCGCAATATTCGCCAAATACCACTTGGAAATTAAAACTTCAGAATGGACCATGTTAGTTGTATGATAATAAAGAATATCTGATAAAATTGAAGTTTTTAGTTTTTTATTTTTGAAAAAAGTACCTGCAAAAGAACCACTCCTTGTATTCAAACACTTAAGATTTTTTTATTTAATTTAGTTAACATCTCCTTAACTACATTATAGGGTTAGTAGTATTTATAACATTGTATTTGTTTGTTATTTTGGAAGATATTTCATAAAACTTTTCCTATTTAGACACATCACTGTTTTAGAGACGCTGAGCTTTTTATACAACAAGCGGAGTGGGATCAGGTGCATAACCAACGTCTTCTTTGTTAGATTTTGTCCTTCACTCTGGACTTGTATAATAAATGTCACAAATGAAAAAAATCATCATTTACAAACGTACTAATTACGTTAACATGTCTTAATATACCATATACAAACAATGTATTACTTGCATTATTCATTATCGTATGTATTTGCATTGCTAAAAGCATCAGTTAAACAATGCGACATTAAGTTTTTACATAAAAAATGTAAAAAAATAGTCGAACATTTCCAGTCTGATTGATGGCTCTTTGTTTTAAGTTATGCATGTGTTATGCAACAGAAATAAATCACCGTTCCGAAATGAGTGGAACAAGAACATAAAATCAAAGCCACAGATAGGCGCTCCGAGACGCCTCGAGAGCGTATTTATGACATTTTGAGGTAATATTGAATTAAACATGTCGAACGATGGTTGAAATCAATTACATGTGCCGTTTAGCTTGTTATTTATTGCGATATTGCAAATGTATGGCATTAGTTTGTAAAGACCATTCACTGAATGCATCGCATTAAAGATCTATGTATGTCATGCTATGTTTTTGTTTTGTTCTTTTCTGTTTTTGCTTAATGTCGTAAGATAGAGATGTTAGGATGGTATTAAAACGGCACAGATAATGTTGACCATAAACTGAGTAATATTACATTAAATTATATTTTCATCTACTAAATTGGTTAAATGAAATGTCGGTTTCTCGTCTGAGACAGAAATAATGCACTGGATTGTGCAGTACTTATTATAAAAAGAGAAATTTTTGTATGCATGGATCTTTGAACTATATGAGATAATAATTACTACGTTAATATATCTACATATTCAAAATTTGTTTGCAAACCAATCAATGTTTTTGCCTCATTGTTGAAAATCCCAACTATTCTTTGAAAACAAGTTACTTGCTCTGTGAGGTCATTTTAAAACCACTTCTATACCTAACACCATACATACGAGGGTAACTGTTTATATTTCGGGAATAGCAGAGAAAAAAAAAATTTTATTATCGAAAATAGTTTTATTGCTTTTCAAAATATTCTCCTTGAAAATCAATGCACTTTCCCATTCGTTTAAACTAATCTGATAAGCATCGCTGCCACTGTGAAGGCGGTATCTCCAAAATATGAGTTTCAAATGTCTCAGCTGTCTCTTCCGGCGTAGAAAACCGTTGATCACGAAGTTTATTCTACACGTGTGGGAACAAAAACAAATCACAGGGTGCTAGATCAGGGCTGTAAATCAGATGGTTCATCAAATCAATGTTTTGCCCTGTCAAATATTCAATTGTTTGAACCGACCTATGAGAGCTCGCATTGTCATGGTTGAGAATGATCTGTCGTTTTCGGTTTGTTTTCTTTATTTCTTCAAAAACCTCTGGCAAACAAATAGTTACGTACTATTCCGAATTGACCGGTTTTTCCGAAAAAACAGACGACCATTTTTTTTTGATGTGCTTCGAGCGCGCGCGTTGGTTTTGGCTCATCTTGGAATATCCACAGAGCCGATTGCTGTTTACTGTCGGGCTCATACGTATAGGTCCAAGATTCATCACCTGTGACGACTTTATAAATGTTCTTTGAAGTACGGCCATTGTATTTTTGTGCATTTCTTGGCACCAATCGACGCGAGTCCTTTTTTGAGCGGTTGTCAAATTATTGTATGTGGTACCCAACGTGAACATAGCTTCTTAACGGTTAAACGTTCATGCAGGATCTTATGCACGCTGGTGTTACTAATACTTTAAGATGTCTCTCGATTTTACGGTATGTCTGACGGTCTTGCATTATCAATTCAGACACTGCATTAATGTTTTACGACACAACAACATTTGTGGGACGACCTTCACGAAATTCATCGTCTAAAGAACGCCGTCAAAGTTTAAATTCACTCTCCAGCGATATACGGTAGTTTTCGATGGTGCTTCATCACCATATAAAGAATTCAGCTCGTCGATGCATTCTTGTTGAGATAATCCCCGTCGAAAGTTATGAAAAATAATTGCACGCAAATGTTCGTGAGTTAATTCCATTTTTTTACTGACATAAGATTTTCAAGTTACTGTCAATAATAGAAATAGCGACCGGATAATAAAACTGTCAAGGTATATATATTGTCAAAAATGACAAACTTCACGATACAATCATCAGATCGGAGGCAACATTAACAGTGTTGCCAGTTCCCGAAATATAAACGGCTACCCTCACATAATCTGATAGATTCTGTCATAGCTGGGCTAGTGTAAACCTGTTTAGTTTCTACTTATTTCCAATACGTTACTGTTATAGCAAATAAATGTCTGGTGCAGCCCAGTTTCTTTCGTTGTCGTAAATATTTTCATGGAGTTATTCGAACGACAAATTCTGAATTCCTGTAGCTAAAGGTCGAAGTACAATTCCTTCAGTAATTTCGTTACTTTCCTATTTTTCCAATACAATTCTATTTCCTTTACTATGAAGGTTCAGTTGGAGAGTTCCCTTCCTTTTCTAGATGTCCTGGCCAGCTGTTGTACCTGGGGTTCATTATAACATTCCCTTTATTGCAAGTGTACATATATTAATACGCCAATTCAGCACAAAAACTAATTCACTATCCAAAGACATAGGTCATGCAACTAAAACCGTAATTAATGACAGATATTCCAAGCAAAATATCCATTTTACCATAAACCAACATCTCAACCCAAGACCATTCAGTTTCTTTTCTCACCTCGTTTCGCTTCTATTTTAAATGCCTCGGCGAATTCATTTAAACGAAAAGACAAATTACAAAAAACCTTTCCGGACAGCGGATTGTCTAATTAAATTTCGAGGTTATCAACGTGATAATCCAGTAACTTGCCTCTGAAATAGCCGCATAATCGAAGCGAATATTTATTTCTCTTAGACAGATCAGTAATCAAAGTGAATTAAAGAATTTTTTTAACGAATGATGAATAGGTGAAATACGCATTATAATACAATGAGAATTAAACCACGGAATTGTCAAAACTGGAACAAATTTCCATGTAGACCATTTCGTAGACTATTCTATTTAATATTCTACATGTTTAATTCAATTCTAATTTTATCCGATTTCTAATTACGATCTTGCTTCCAACATTTAATTCCTTTTGTCACAGAATACGAATATTTACTATCTGCTAATTACAACCAATTTTCAATTGATACTATTGTGTAACAATTACATTTAAAGCAAATCTTGCGGGGTATCTTTTCGAAACAATATCATTTTAATATTCTTACAACCCCTTTTATTTTATCTATCGCGCATTTTAATTATTTCAAAGTTTAGGCGCGCTCTTTCTCTACGATGATTAGCTAATTTCAAATTCACAGGGATAGCTAGCCTCATCCCACCGATTCCTTTAAAAGGCGCGACCTTTTAGAAATTCTCCCTCTTCTGTTATAACGAGTAACTGAGATAGTATTCTGTGCACGATAGTGTAACCCCATTCTCATTTTGTTAGTCAGAGATACACTCACCTAAGTACGAGGGTGAATCCCTTTTCTCCACCCCTGACCCACTCGCAATAAAAAATTTGTAAGTATTTTACTTTTATTTTTCTACATAGTCTTCGTTAAAGTTAACACATTTTTCCCATCGATGTTCCAGCATTTAATAATAATATAATATATTTATTGCCCAACAGAATATACAATATTCCAATCATAGGACAAAGAAATGGACATAAGATAATATTATATATGAGTTGTACAATAATATATATCGGAATAATAATCTAAACAAGTTGTAATAATAATAAAGCAAAATAAAAGAAAAATAAACTAAAGTCTATATCTAATGCTTCCCGAAAACAAAATTGTTCAATCTCTGCAAACCACTGATTTACCGCACATATCACTTCATCATTTAATGGAAATCGTTTACCACGCAAGTGTTCTTTAAGTTTTGGAAACATTGGTAATTGTTGGTGGCCAAATATGGCGAATATTGAGGATATTCAACTAATTCGAAGCCTGTCTGAGCTATAGCAGCTGTTTCAATTGCAGATCTGTGACTGGGTGTGTTAAACTGATGCAAGAGAACATCTTTGCGCAACTTTCCCCGACGTTTTTCTTTTATTGCGTCACGAAATTTGGGAACTAAGTTGGCATAATAAGCACCTGTAATTGTGGCCCGCTTTTGCAAGAAATCTTCTAAAATTACCTCTTTAGCATCTAAAAATACGGAGAGCACGACCTTCTCTGTTGTAGGTTGCATCGAATTTTCTCGGTGGTGGCGAACTTCAATGTGTTCACTCCTTACTCTGTATTTTCGTCTCTATAAAATTTTGTTTGTCATGTCTATACCGCGTTAAAGGACGATTGCAAATGTCTTTACGAGTTTCCTTGTGTGCATCTGTTAACATTCGTGGTACTCATCTTGCAGACAACTTCTTCATGTTTAACTCGGTAGTAATTATATTATATACCATATGGTATGAGAGATCAGTATCTTCAGCTAGTTGTGTAACAGTCACACGTCGATCTTGCAGTACGAGATTATGGACCTTTTTAATATTTTTTTAGGTAGTGACGGTTATGGGTGCTTCACCCGCATGTTCGTCTGTACACGACTGTCTACGATATTTAAACTCACGACACTACTCTCTAACTATGTCATATAACATTGCAGAGTCTCCTAATGTATCCACCAAATCTTGACAAAATTGAGTTGATGTCATCTTTTTTAAATGCAAGTATTTAATCACCACTCGTTGTTCGACACGATCCATTTTGATATTGATATGTGATTCTCTCGACCTCGGGCGTCTACTCTAGGTACATTTTAATAGGTTCGACATGTAAGTTAGTAGCGTTAGTTTATACATAGCAGGTTACAATACCACGTGTTGATAAACACGTATCGTTCAATACGAAGTGTGTTACTAATGTTTGTATATTTTATTTTACAATTTATAGCATATAATTTTTATTACAGCTTTTCAATACATATTCTATTTTTACACATTGCTTTCGTTTGCTAATTAAATTTTATATATATAATGCTTATTGCTAGAGATTTTTCTTTTATTTACTTTAGTAAATAAAATTTTAAGGACAACTTTGTTGTTCTATTTCTATTCTATTTTTCTTTCAGCTTTCCACGCTTCTTGTACTTTTGACGCTCATATAAATTAGTTATTAACTTTCTTTTACTATTTTACTAACGCTATAGCTAACCCGAAATTCAATAATTTCCACTTTCTTTTTTTTTAATACGCACATAGCGTTTAAACGGTAATAATAATATTAATATTTGGTAATTGCTTTGTAATCAATTTATGTTGGGCCCAAAATCGACTATCAAGTTTTAAAGATTTTAATGGAAGAAGAACAATATCAACCAGTATTACGTCACCTTCATGCCATAAGAAAGTTTTAAAAAATTGGAACCTTCTTAGAGAAACAAGCGTATGTTTCTCATATACTAGAATGTTTAAATATATATCGTAGCTCCAAAATATGTTACAAAACCTTCATTAAATATAAAGAGTGTTTCGAATTTCTCGTTTTTTTTAAAGAATAAATAAAACACATAATTTGCATTCACTTTCAAAAACTTTTTATTTGTAATTGAAGTATCGAAAAATAATATCTGACAAATGGCCTCCTCTTGCAGCTCCACAGACGTCCACTCTTTTGTTAAAATTTTCAATTACATTTTGACATAATTGAGGCTCTATCTCACCAATGACACGAATAATTTCATCTTTCAAAGCAGGAATTGATTGTGGATTGTTTCTATAAACCTGACTTTTCACATAACCCCAAAGAAAATAGTCTAACGGTGTCAAATCACATGATCTTGGTGACCAATTAACATCACCGTTTCTTGAGATTATACGTCCAGGAAATTTTTCTCTCAATAAATCAATCGATTCGTGTGCAAAGTGAGGTGTAGCGCCATCCTGTCGAAACCATATATCCTCTAGATCAATTTTCATTAATTCAGGCTACAAAAATTCAGTTATCATCCGACCATATCGATCACCATTGACAGTTACAGCTTCACTAGAAGCATTTTCAAAGAAGTAAGGTCCAATTACATTACCTGACCATAATGCACACCAAACAGTAACTCGTTTAGGATGCACAGGTTTCTCATGAATAATTCGTGGATTTTCCTCAACCCCGGAAATTTTGTTTATTAACATAGTCACCAAGTTCAAAATGTGCCTCATCGGAAAACATTATTTTTTGAGAAAAATCAACTGGTTGTTCATTGATGAAATTGACAAATGGACGACATTTCAAATGATCTAATGGCTTCAGTTCCTGTGTTATTTGAACATCATATGCCTTCAGAGCTAAATCCTTGTGTAAAATACGCCATGTTGTTGATCCACTAAGTCCAAGTTATTGTGAACGTCGTCTAATGGACATTTCAGGATCTTCAGCAACACTTTCACGAACCAAACCAGTATTTTCTTGTGAACGACCACTACGACTGTATTTTTCACTTTTTTGATCTTCCACGGAACCGGTCTCTTGAAATTTTTTAATAATTCGATCAATAGTGCTTTCAGATGGATGATTATGTAAACCATAAAATTCACGTAATTTTTTAAAAATTTTTCACAGAACGCTGATTTTCATAAAATAACTCAACAATTTGAACGCGTTGTTGTACCGTGTACGAAGCCATTTTTATAAATGTCATACATCGCACTTTGTAAATGCCCACATACCCAGACAAATTCAGTATACTATCTATATTTTATTTATTCTTAAAAAAACCGCGCAATTTGAAACAGCCTGTACATTATTCTTTCCTACTCAGAGACGGAGACGTAAGAGCGAATATTAAAATTGTTAGAGTGAAATTATTTTTATGCAACTTATCTAGATATGTTCGTCAATTTATTAATCGTATATTTTAAAATATTTTCATTTATCTACAAATTTAATTCAAATGAGTCATTAGCAGGAAAATTTCCTATACTAAATCCCTTTAATCTCCCAATATAGTAGATTATAATCTCTAAACGCGATATATGATATAATACTGGATTTAAACTAATGTTCGTGTTGTAAAATACACGTACATTAGAGAAACTTTCCCCATTTCCCAATTTAAATCAGTTCTGATAGACGTCAACTTCAGTTTGTTCCTGTATTAATCTAGGGAGAATATGTGGGACGATGCCAAAGTAACGTATTTTATTGCGTTAATAATGAATAACATGATTACTGGATTAAAAGTACTTTTATTGAAAGTTGATAGTTGAAACTAAAATTTCTTCTGTATTAATTTAATAATAAATTTGGAGTCTGGTGTTTGCAATAGTAAAGTAAGTATTTCGAAGTTGTTTTTAGGAAGTTTTCGTTAAGAAGTTAAGTTAAGTCTTACAAATATGGCGGATGCTGTAAAGTTTCATAGTTTAAATCGTTAAGGTTAGAAACTACTGTTTAATATGCATGAAGTGTATGGAGTTTTGTATTATTTTGTACCAGAATCGGTTTCTGTCTATTTATGAGAACTGGATATTGTAAGCATTTCAAATTTATCAAGCATTTGTAGAACATATTTGTTGTTATGTTGTCAGTATTTGATAAAAGGGAATAACGAGTTGTATTACATAGCTTGGTGTACCCCTATGAAACTGTTATCAAAATTTCCTACGAGTGAAGTGGATGTTTTGGAGCAGGTCTTGAAACTTTGTGTTTGTTTAAACACTGACATATTCTTTTACAATTATTGCATACTACTACTATAAAGTTCAATAATTTTTAAAAAATTTCTGATGGATGATTCATTATGATGTACTTTTCTCAATAATAGCTTTTCGACAGATAAAGCGTGAGTCGTGACAAACTTTCAGGTTATTTTAGTTCAGTATTGTGTGACATTTTATTATGGAAAGACACATATAACTTGCTAAGTTATATGTATATTTGCACTTGTAAGAAATTTGAAAAATGTAAATGTACAAGAGACAAGCAATTCTGGGAAATTTGAAACAAAAATTAATTTGAAAAGCAGAGCTGCGGATAATAAGCTATAGAATTGGACTGTAGGACCTATGTCATGTATGTAATGGATGATACATATGATGTACTTTTTCAATAGCGATTTCTTCACAGATAAAGCGTGAGTCGTGTCAAATTTTCACGATATTTTAGTTAAGTATAGTGTGACATTTTATTATGGAAAGAATCAGCCCGGCACAGCATCTACAAATTATTCAGATATATTATGAAAATCAGCGTTCCACGAGAAATGTGTTTTGTGCGCTTATAGCAATTTATGGTCTTCGTAATCGGTCCACCGAAAGTACAATTCGCTATATTATCGAAAAATTTGAAACGCAATTTTCATTATTGGATAATACGCAAACAAGCAAACAACATCCAGCAAGCGGTGAAGAAAATATAGCGATGATAGCCAAGAGTGTACGCGATGACCGTGAAGAATCGATTATATATATATATATATCTCAACAGCTTGGCTTGCCATATGGATCTTGGTTTAAAAGCATACAAAATTCAACACGTTCAAGAATTGAAAGCGGCCAACCTTTCGAATCGTCACCGTTTCAGTCTTTGGGCTCTTGAAAAGCTCGAAGATGATCCACTGTTTTCTACAAAAATTTCGTTCAGCGATGAGGCTGAAATGGGCCTCATCGCTGAAGATGATTTTTTGATGAAGATTGGGGTCGGTTTCCAACTGCTTCAGGGCACATTCAGCGAACACACGTTGTTCTCTGTGGTCATTTACCTTCAGCTTCTGTGTCAATTGAATTTTGTACCGGTGCAGGCCCAAGCCGCTATGCAAAATTCACCAAGTTGTGGCCTACGAAAGGCTGAGTTCTTGTGAGCGACGTGAAATCGACTACTTCGGATTCTCCTGCACACTCTCACGTAATAGTCCTCTCGGTAGAACGATTATGGTAACCGTAAAAATGGGCAAGAGCGCGGAACGTTGCTCGAACAGAACACCCATTTTAACAATTTTATCATTTGCACGTGTTGTTGAACGCTATAACCGTCCATGGTGATTTGGCAAAACAGACTGAATAAATGGCAGTCAATTCTACAGATGTATCTTCAACAATATGGCCGCTATCAACAGTCAAAGTTTAGAAGTCCTTATTGGAAGACCCGTTACTTAACGTCAAATATGTGTATTGTGTTTTCCTTCAACAATTGTTTTCAACAGAAATCAGACGATTTCGTCAAAACTCTACAAGAGCTTTCTATATACTTATTGGTTTATTCAATTGCAAATTTAGATTTATGACACTGGATTATGCTCTTGCTCATCAACCTATCTAAACATTACAATAACTTTTTCTTATAAAATATTATAAATCGAAGAAGTTTTTGATTCGAGAATTTAATAATGAATGCAGTTCTTCCTAGGTAGACACAATGCTTTTCTCGTGAATATTCCTAAGGTGAGAATACGCAATAAACTTCAAAGAATTATATTGTACATTGAAAATTGATGAAATAAAATATATGCTTCAACATTCTTTTGATACATAAATAGATA
This sequence comes from Dermolepida albohirtum, assembly GCA_031893035.1. NCBI lineage: Eukaryota > Metazoa > Arthropoda > Insecta > Coleoptera > Scarabaeidae > Dermolepida > Dermolepida albohirtum. The sequence continues at coordinate 141,245 of JAVIWB010003083.1, forward strand.
ACATCGAAAGGAACGTTCCATAATTATTTCTTTATCGTAATTCGCTTCGAGATAATAAATGATAAATAAATAATTACGACCAAATAAACATAATACATCTATAAAAAGTAACCTTGCAGACACATTTATTACACACAATGTACGAGAGCATAGGATAAAAGGCAATAAAGTCAAGGCTGTCTGATCACATGCAGATCAAAGCTATAGATATCGCGTGTTAACAACATTATACACTATAAAATCGAAATTACTTTTTCAGTTGCAAGAAAAACTACACACAAATATAAACTGCGCCAAATTCTTAACCTAGATTGATAGGTTTGTTTAATGATCGAGTCGAATGGTTCTAAAAATTGCTAATGTAATCTTACGATAGACTGTGCTTATCCAAACTGGAAACAGAATACAAGATGTTGTTGAAAACGCGTAAAAATCTTATATAAGTGCTAAACAGACATGCCAAATTTCGTGTGTAATAAGACATTAATAATATATTAGATGTTTATACTTCTTCAAAAGGTATTACTTTTGAATTACTGGATTTTATTCTTTTCTGTTCTTGAATTATCTGTTGAAATACGTACATATTTTTTTATTGTTGAAGGTACTAAGGAATCCAGTAATCGAAGTACACAAAAAATTCTCACATCAATACAACACTTACGATTTCATTATATCTTCAGCACGAAGAAGATTCTATAAAGGATATATTATTTAATATAGTAATTGATGAAAAGGAAGTTGAAATACGTATTTCTCACTAATGTCCTTTTATAATTACTGGTGTATATAATCTAAGAATCCATTTAACAATATCAATTCCTACCATAAATACAATGGATATTAGGAAAGTTTTGCAATACAGCTTTGTTTATTTAATTTTTTCAAAGTAATTTCTTTTACATTTTCACATGCGGGAACAGTGCAAAGTCGCAGGGAGCAAAATCTGGAATCGAGAAGTTTCAGTCTTGTCGTGGTCAAATATTCGGTGCAGGCTTTGGCGCGGTGAGCTGGAGCATTATCGTGATGGAAGAACTAGGTGTCCATTCCTGAATTTGGCCGCAGGTTCTTCATAGATCCAATGACTTTAGGCAGGCACTGTTCAGTATACCACTTAGCTGTGACTGTCTTCTGTGTGTCCAAAATGTCGCGTTCCGCAATTCCACTCGATTTGAAAAATACAGCTATCATTTTCTTCTTTACAGATCGGGATTTCCTCACAATTACGGGTGTGTCCTCATCATCAAAGACCCAAACTTTATTTTGAGCTTTAGTCGGCAGTTCGTAATAGTACAGCCAAGTCTCGTCACGTGTCACGATGTTGTTCACATACCGAGATTGTCCCTTTTTAAAGTTTTTTAGCATCTCCCGGCAACAAGTCACACTTCGTGTCATCTGCTCTTCAGTCAGTCGATGCGGCACCCAGAGAGAACAAAGTTTCTTCACGTGCAAATGATCATGCAAAATCGAAAGAATTGCTGGTGCAATTAGGCCTGAAGTACCCTCTATGTGTTGGTAGGTCACTCGCCTGTCCTCGCCAAGCATTTTCCTCACAGTAGTAACGTTTTCTTCCGTAACCGACGTTCGTGGCTTTCCCGGCCTCTCGGCATCCTCCACAGTTAAATTTCCCCTTTGGAATTCTCTATACCACCTGAATATGGTTGTGCGATGTGGACAAACATTACCTAGTGCAAGAGTCATTTCCTCGAAGCACTAGTCTATGTTTAAACCACGCACGAAATTATAACGCAAAACTGCCCTTATCTCATTTCGTGATCGCGATGCCATCGCAAGCACTTTACACTCTCACTGCTAATGAATAACTGAGCCCATAAACATGGCGCGGCGGCTACTATGCACGTATGAACATGTGTCAACATGCAGTAACAAGCAGCGTCCTACGATTCATTGTTGCCTCATATTGCAAAACTTTCCTAGTGCCTTTTGTAGTAGTTTAAGCGTTTTCGTTAATTAATTTTTGCCGTTACTATAGAATAATTTATTAATTTTGATCGACACATACAAACTAAAATTTAGTAGCTGAAATAATTAGGTTGTTTTATTAATATTGTCCTTTTTTGCATATGTCAGAACAAAATCCAATTGAGAGTGTCGAGGGCTCAGGTTCGAGTCCGATGGCCTGCTGTCCAGGAGATTTTTCATGGTTTCCCTTTCTCGTTTAAGCAAATGTCGTTAGACAAAGATCTTAAGTGGTAGCTTCCTGTAATTGACGTTAAGATTTGAGGGGGATGTGAACGCATTTATTATTATTATTATTACTATTATTATTTGCAATATGAAAAGCTGAAATAACAAGTATGTAACTGTGTTAATGAATGTCGATATTCTTGTATGACCAATTCTGGATGACGAATTTGAATTTCGATATGATTATGGTACCACTTTCCAAATCCTACCTTTTTGAGAATGCCCAAGAAGGATTTATGTGATTGAGTGTGATCTTTCTAATGTCATAGGGGTTTAAAAAATAAAAATCAAATTTCGTAGTCAATAAGTATGTAAGAAGGAAGCACCACTGTTACCACGATAAAATAGCAAGGAAAAAAGCTAAGGAAAACGTGGAAAGATATATGAAAATTTTAAAAAAATAGAAATGGAGGCGATCGAGTAAAGTAATTTGCAAGAAATTGAATTCAACTCCTACAGTCTTACGTTGCATTGCTAAGATATGAAAATCTACAAATGAATAACTTGTTGATGAGATCACAGGTTGACCGATGAGAATTTTATATTCGAAACGCATCAATGAGAATCTTCACCATATAGTTTACATTTAAAGATAGAAAAATAATTCTTAATTTGGGATTCTTTGGGCACTTTGGCTTTATACATTTCTAATTCTTCAATAAACAATAAATTAAAAGACTCTTTGGCATGAAGTTTCGTACTTCTTTTACATCTAAAATAAGAGACATGCAGCATACATACTTCACATTATACACTGAATATAGAACACGAAAAAAATTAACTTTACCAAAATTAACTTATGCCAAGAAAAAATTTATTCGATTTACTATTGTTCTGAAATATGTGCCCACATTATTTAATGTTATTTATTTCTTCAATATAAATATATTTATATCTTGTTCCGCGAAAGCATAAAATAATAAAAAATGCGTAGTTACTGATTTTTAGAACAGCCTATAGCTATTGGCCCCTATAGTTACATTAAAAATTCCTAACGAACGATACAAAACATGGCTCTGTGACAAAATCAGAGAATGTTATGACGCTATGAGTTTCATACACTTTCAAGTTTACAATATATCTGTTATTACATCGTTAATTAATAGAGAGTATAATGAAAAGTTTTCTGTTTCGGACAGAATTCGAACTTGTATCAATACCCTGACTGCGGGTTATAAGTATTAGACTCGTTTCATAATGTAATTTATGGCGTATTAAAGGGCTTGAGGTCGTATTGTCTCAGTAGCTTAATTGTTTAGAATGCCTATCCCGATAACGGTACGATGCAGGTTCGAGTTCTGTCTGAAGTAGAAAATTTTCACCTAATTCTTCGTTAATTAATGTGCGATGCAATAGGAAAAGTTAATTTTCATTATTGCACATCGTAAAAATCACTTTATTATATATATAGAATTATATAATATAAAGCATACAACACATGGAACTTTAAACATAATTTTAAACTCTTTAAAGAGTAATCAGAATATACTACAAAACGTCGTGCAAAACAGAATTTGATTTTATTTTTAATGAAAAATTAAAAAGTAATAAGTTATAAGACTGGAATACCCAGAGAAACGCGAACCAAGAAATTGAAATTAAATGGACAAGAAAGGAATAAAAGTAATACAAGTAAGTAACAGGTGGGCCATTTATCGGTTTAAATTTGAACCAGCGGTTATTTCGAATCTGGCAATACTTATATCATTCTATTCTGTCACAAGATTCAGTATATTATCTCCACTAAATGAAATGAATCGATTTACATTTGAGCAACGTTGGGATTTATTGGAAATTAATTTCCAAAACAAACACAATTGGTCGGAAATTGCATGAAAATGTCGTACAAAGTTTGGTAGCAAAGAAGGACCAACAGTCCCCGGTATATGCAAGTTTATTGCTAAAGTTCGTGAAACTGGTTTCATTGTTGATGCGCCAAGACGTGAGCGTGCTCGTACAGTGCGTACACCCGAAAATATCGAAGCTGTGGCTGAGAGTGAGCGTGAGAATCCATCAACAACAACTCGTCATCGTTTTCAAGAATTGAAGGTTTCACGCACCAGTTTATGTCGAATTTTGCGAAAAGATCTGTGTATGACGCCTTACAAAGTTCAATTGGTTCAAGAGTTGAAGCCGCATGATCATCCGCTTCGTTTTCGCTTTGCTAGATGGGCCAACGAGAAACTGCACGATGATGTCGATTTTGCCAAAAAAATCATCTTTTCGGATGAAGCTCATTTTCATCTTGGTGGGTACGTTAACAAGCAAAATTGCTGTATTTGGGGCTCAGAAAACCCACACGTGGTCTTACAGAAGCTAATGCACCCATTACGAGTGACTGGTGCGAAGGCATCATTGGCCCATATTTCTTTCAAAATGAGGATGGCGCAACCATTACGGTCAATGGAGACACCCATCGCACCATGATAACCGATATTTTGTGCCCGCTCTTCATGGTATTGATGTGAACGATGTTTGGTTTCAACAGGATGGTGCAGCTTGCCACACATCACATGCCACAATCGATTTATTGCGTCAAACGTTCGATGGCCGTTTAATTAGCCGAAATGGTGATGTCAAGTTGCCGCCAAGAAACTGCGATTTAACACCGTTGGACTACTTTCTGTGGGGCGCCGTTAAAGACAAGTATTATGCCGATAAATCAGAGACAATTAAGTATTTGAAGGCCAACATTCGTGATGCCATTGCCGAGATACGACGCCATACACTCAAAAAGTGCTCTAAAATTGGTCCGATCGAATGGGGTGCTGTGAGGCCAGCCGCGGCAGCCATATGAATGAAATAATATTCCATGTCTAACCGGAAAATTGTATTTCACACCAAAAAAAGAAATTTGGCAAAATTTCAAACCGTTTTTGTTTTATTGCATTTTTAAATTTAATTAAATTAAATAGTTTATCGAATTTACTTCAAGAGAATCGAAGAAACTAGATACAGTTGTTAAAGTAAACTTTATATCTTGACACTAAATAATACAATCAAAATTAAACCGGTAATCGAAAAATAGCATTTGAACCACTACAACGTAGAGATAATGAAAAAATATAATTTTGTATTTCTAACTTTGGTCCTTGTTTAGTATAAGAATAACCAATAACGCAACTTCAACCGTAAACCTAATCGCATTTTTAACTTCTTCAGAACATATAAACTGACATTTATAAATATTGGAAAAGATGTTTCAATGTCTTGAATACAAAAAAAATACTAGACTGCGATATATAGAAACAAGATAGAAGACAAGCGATGAATCGAATCCCCGATAGACAGCGGTATATCATTTTAAGCTGATCTTGGGGCAAAAATAAACGCATTTTGTTCGTTAAGGGAACCAATTTCAAAACGTCGAAAATTGATAGATATTCTATTGAGAATGTGAATAAATGTAATATTTTTCAAGGGAAATATAAAGAAAACAATACTGTTGTGAATTTGAGAATAACTTCGTCTACGTTTTTTAAATTAATTTATTTCTTGCAATTTATTAAATTCAATAAAATAAACAAAACATTTAAAAATGATATCTTGAAAATATTTTTTCTGTCCACAAATTACACATCTTTCACGTTGTACTGTCTAGGTTAAAAGTGCAAGGTATTAGTAACTAATATAGTCTAATTAAATATTTACAACAGTTCTAATTTGGTTCCAGTCTGGTGGCTCGTCTTTTTTCTGGAATTATTTAAATATAGTTCATAATCTATCTAATATCTGAATGATTAATTTTTAAATATTTTTATTTATTATAATTTTTTACAATTTAGTCTTTTATTATAACTAAAAAAATATACAGCAGGTGACTATAACAATAATTAATATTAACCTCAGAACATACTTTCTGATAATGAGATATAATACCCTTTACAAAACCATATTAGAAGCAGACATCAAAAGTACATACACCATAATTTCAGTAATGTATATAAACACTTATAAATCTGTAAAACAGAGTAATATATGGAATATATCCGAAACGAATAAAATCGAAAAAATTTTAAAGAAACTAAATGTTTCACAAAATCGTGGTTTTGAAAATTATCAGAAAATATAAATTAAAGTAAAACGACATTGAAGACGTATTCAGACAATATCACAAAATCACTGAAGGTTGATATATAACCCCTTGCCACATTAATTTTCGAATTCTGTATATGTATTTCAACAACTAAGTTGTCATCATCAGCAGATAATTAAAAAGTATCGCACCTGGTAAACTACGGCGAAAAATACCCATACGAAAACAAACTCCGTACGCGATCCGTACCGTTGAGAACCAAAATGTGTACTGTATATTCGTTTCACAAGATTTTTAAAAATTGTTTTACTTAAACTAGGATGAAAGACATTAAAAAAGGAACACGGACATGACCGATAAGTCCCTACATGTGATTTATTACACTATCCCTTTTCTGTCAATTTAGCAGACCAAGAAGAGGCGACTTGTTCGGACCCCCATCGGTGTTTAATACATGGTCTTTATTCTTCAAAATGTACATTCTTGCATACGTATCTAATTCGCTATAATTATACACGTTCTTAATCAAATGCAAGCAATCGGCGTTAACGCCATGATTCCAACACATTTTTCATTTTTCCGGCCGGTTGAATTTTATATGCGCGATGTGTTCTTTATACCGGGTTTCTATCGATCGTTTTGTTTGGCCGATGTATCTAAACATTTAATGCTATATATTTCCGATTTCTTGTTATCCTCGACTTTGTCTTTTGCATTTCCTAAAAGGGATTTTATTGAGTTAGTGAACCGAAAAGTAACTTGAAAACCGCGCTCTTTAAAAGCACTATTTAAATTTTTCGTCAAACGGTGGAAAGGTAAACAAACAAACTGCTTGTCCCGATTGCTTTGAGGTAACAGACATGAGGTATCCCGGATTGTTTTTCTTATGTTGGCCTTCCTAATTAAACCATTGATTATCTCCGAGTCAAAACCATTATGTCTCGCGATATTCTTAATAAAGTTCAATTCTTTTTCGTATCTTACTTTTGTTAGTGAGAAATTAAGGAAGCGACTGATAAGAAAACTAAACGAAGCCGTCTTTTGTTGCATGGTATGATTTGAGTCCGCCGTGATGTGTCTATTGACATTGGTTTCTTTTCGGAAAACATCAATTTCTGTTTTAAGATTATTTCTAATAACTAAGGTATATAAAAGAGGCAACCTGTCATTGTTTTCTTTTTCTACTGTAAATTTAATTGTCGGAAATTTTGAATTTAACTGTTTGACGAAGTCATTCAAGTTGCATTTATGTGTATTGAAAATCGCGAAAATATCATCAACATACCTAATCCAGATTCTCGGAAAATATTTAGCCTTATGTTTTAATATCACAAAACATGAGAAACAATTGAATATGTCACAGATTCGTAGACAAGCTTAACGTAGGTAGCATACATAACGCGACATGATAAAATCTGTAAAATAACACTTAGAGGTAACAATACAAATTAGTATACGTAATTGACCTATGGTACAAATACGAATCACGAATAGTTTTAAAAAATTTGGAGGTTAAATTGTACTGGAACAGAAATATTCTCGCAATTCAAAGAATAACACTTAGAATTAAATAAAAATTATTTTAAAATTTTAAAGGTTTATAAAAAAACACTAAACTTAACATTTTTAATATAACAATAATGTGAATTTTTTTTTATTGAAGTATGGATAATATTTACTATTTTATATGCTTTCCAAAATATAGTTTAACGTATGTTTGTATATTTTTCTATACAATGTATGTATATATAGAAAAAAATATAAGCACACAAATATACATAAATGTAAAAGTTGAAACTCAACATGCTGCCGCTTCAATAAGTTCCCCTAATGTAAACACAATTCCCATGATGTGCCCCGAATTGCCCGCCCAAGTTTATCTACGAAAATCTCGCTGGCTGATGCACCTCCGTTTGATTTTATTTTTATTTTGTCCGTTCCGCAACAGTTAGCGTTCGGAAACAGGCGTTATGCTAGAAGAATACTGACGACAAGGTGTTATCTATCACAAAAGAAAACCTTAAAATAACAGCAGGGGCGCTGCCATTTAGTAAGCACTCACTTAACCTGCCGCACGAATCTGAAAAAACATACATATGCTTAATAGGTATTATATACACTGTTAGTCAAAATAATAAGACAAATAAGTTTTAGAGAATATTTCATTAGATTTATAATTTATTATGTTTAGAGAATGGGTATATTCTGAAGAATGTCATGATTAATACTATATGTTTCTATTTTTTTTCTTTAATTTTTTCCTTATACTGGGATATATTAAAGTTTTTCTCTTACGAGGGTGGTTCCATAAGTACCTGGCCTGACCTAGAGATGGCGGTAGTTGTTTGAAAAATATCACTGTATTACAAAGTACACATTCTATAAAGTCTCAAGTTTTGAAAACGCCACCTTGTTTAGTATTTGTTTGGCAGCCATCAATAGTGAACGTTTTCAGTGAATTTGTAATCATTAGGTGATACATCATCGTTAGGTGATACAATGCTTTTATTTGAAAGGCCTGAGCCCAACTGATATAAAAGCTGAACTGGATTCTACTCTGGGTGGGTTTGCTCCTTCGTTTACAACAATGAAATATTGGGTAGAAGAATTTAAATGAGGCCGTACGAGCTGCCAAGACGAGTATCGCAGTGGTCGACCAAATGAGGTGACGACTCCAAAAATGGTGAAGAAAATCCACAAAGCGGTACTAAAAGTGCGCGAGCTAGCAAACATAGTAGGCATTTCGAAAAGTGCGGTACATCGCATATTATCTGAAAATTTGAACATGAGAAAGCTATGTGTAAGATGGGTGCCAAGTTTGTTCACACTCGAGCAAAAACAATTCAATTGAATGTTTAGCGAACTTTCACAGCAACGAAGCAGAATTTTTGCGCCGTTTCATAACCATGGATGAAACATGGGTCCATCACTTTACACCCGAGACAAAAGAACAATAAAAACCACGGGCTTAGGAAGGAGAACTGGTTACAAAGAAGGCGAAGACCGTTTCATCTGTAGGCAAAGTCATGGCATCGGTTTTTTTGGGATGTGCGTGGAATAATTTTCAATGACTATCTCGAAATAAGAAAAACGGCGAGTATTATGCCAACTTATTGCAACGTTTGAGGGAAGAAATCAAGCAAGCCGCATTTTGGCTAAGAAGAAAGTGTTGTTTCAATGTACCAGCTCAATGCAAGACAATGCACTAGCTCACAAATCGGTTATTGCAATGGCTAAAATTAATGAATTAAAGTTTGAATTGCTACCTCATGCATCCTATTCGCCAGATTTAGCCCTTCGGATTATTTTCTGTTCCAAAACTTGAAAAAAAGTGGTCAAAGATTTTCCAGCGATGAAGAAGTGATGTCCGCCGTTAATGGCTATTTTGAGGAGCAAGACAGTTCTTATTATAAAAAAGCTATCGAACTTATTGAACATCGCTGAGAAAAGTGTATAGAGCTGAAAGGAGATTATGTTGAAAAATAAATATATTTCTTTCCAAAATTTTTGGTTTTCTTTATTGGATCGGCTGCTTCTAGGACCACCCTCGTATAAGCTTCTGTCAAATACATTTAAATTGAAAAATTAGGTAAAGCATACGAAACAATTAAAATAAAATCTGGGGCAGTTAAAATAATTAAAGAAAATTGTTATGTACCATAAATTCCCGTAAAACAACACTAGGGAAAATTATGTAGGAAATTAAAGAAACATAAATAAAATATTTTTTTATGAGTATTTGCAACTTATTTTCACTTTTTGCATCCCAAACGCCATCGATTCTCGTCGTTTCAGTTTTCTTCATACAATCCTCTCTTTTCCATTTCAGTTTCCTTGTTATTTAGATATTTCTTTACTGACGCAAATCTCATATCTTCTTCAGAATTCTTTCTTTATTAATTCTGCGTAAGTGTCGGTACAAATTTAAGAAAAGAAAAACGAATACGTGAATAATTAGGTCAGAGTACATCAAAGCAATCGCAAAATGTTTATGCATGTTTCGGCGTTTTCATTTCCACCGTACTCACTATTTTTCTTCATAATTATTTTTAGTAATTTCTGTTTAATTTAAAGTTTTTATATCAAATTAATAATCAGTACCGTTTTCTCAATACTGCCCTTTTTATATATCCTTGATGGTAGTGAAAATAACTCACAACGGTGGCAAAATTAAAACACCGTGGATGAGGCTATGGAAGCTCTGCCGAAAATTTCTCCACATCACTTTGTTATAGAGCGGAATCATGAATGAGGATTTATGGCAGGAGGATTTACTCATACATGTAAGTGTATGCATATTTTTAACAATAGTCAGACTGTACTGCAAGCATTGAGGAGCCTTAAGATAGTATCCAACCTAACGGATACGAACCTTATTATTGTACGAGTTGGCATCGACGATTCTCCTATCCTTTGTAGTATTTGTGTTCTTCGACATATTCGTATAGTCCTGGCTTCGCATGCTTTCTTTGTTTATTCAGTGTAGTCTATTCGTTTCATATGTCCAAAATATTTTTTTTCTTTCTTCGACTATTGTATGAATCGCTTGCTTTGAAATTATCTTTGATTTCGTTCTATCTAACTTTGTCTACCCTTTCAACGTCTTGAACTTTTGCGATTTATCTTAAATCTGTTGTCTACATTCTACTCTTCTTCAGCGTTTTAAACTCTTGGGATTTATCTTTTTTCTGCCATCTGTATTCTACTCATTTTCGACATCTTGAACTTTTGGGGTTTATATTGTTTCTGCTGTCTATATTCCAGTTTTTTTGGCGTCTTGAACTTTTGGAATTTGTCCTATTTTCGCGCTATTTTTCAACGATATCAACTTTTCGGATTTATCTTAGATCTGCTCTCTGTATTCTACTCTTTTTCGATATTTTTGAACTTTTCGAATTTATTTTATTTCTACTATCTGTATTATATTCTTGTTTTAAGTGATTTAACCGAGACTTTTCTTTCTACTGCTTGTAATATTTCATTTATTTTTTGTGCACCAGTTACCGGTATTTTACGCCATACGTTGTGATAGAATCTATGATTAATAGACATCAGTCTTTCTCTTCTTTGTAATGTTCTCTTTATCTTTGTTAGATATTATTTGGTGATTTTACTTTTATTTTAAATATTGGATTTTCTTTATATTTTTTTCAAACCTCTGAAGAGCACCTTCTAATTAGTTAGATGATTAGTAATATATTAGTTTCGTTATTTTCCTACCAAAAGATTTTAATAAAATTTCATCAACCCATCTCAATTTTTATTCTAATTTTATTATTTTGTTCTACTTCTTAAATAATAAAACGAAAACGTTTTAAATGGAGATAGATACAAAATTATGTAATGAGCAAGGTCTGCAAGATCAACAATTATATAATATTTTTACAACACAAGGCATATCATAAACATACAGAGGTTATAATCGTATTACATAGTGTCGACAAGTTTTGCTTATAGTTTTGAATAAATGCATTTTAGATTATACCAGGTGTACCGTCTAAGTCATTAGCGGTTATTCTAACAGTTGTCGCTAGACTTAAGTATGCAATGTTATAATTTGACATATATGTCATTTTATTCTACTGATATCAAGCTTCACAGCCATACATGTTATATGTTGCGAAAGTAGCACCGTTATAGATTTATACCTCTTTGAAAATGTCGCGTTTCGTGCTTGAAAAAGTGCATTTGCGGCACGCATTACTTTTTTTATTTAATCAAATGGAAAAAAGCCGCCGAAAGTCATCGTTTGCTAATAGAAACTTACGCTGAGTATACTCCAACTATAAAAACATGTGAAGCGTGGTTATGACAATTCAAAAGTGGCGATGTGCGAGACAAAGGACGTTCTGGTAGACCAAAAAAGTTTGAAGATGCGAAACTGCAGGAGTTATTGGATGAAGACCTAACCCAAATTCAAAAACAATTTGCAGAAGTGTTAAATGGGGCCCAAAAAAACGATTAGCGACCGATTACGAGTAATGGGAAAAATATAAAAGAGGGATAAATGGGTGCCACATCAATTGAATGACAGGCAAACGGAAAGTCGAAAAATCGTCTGTGAAGTGCTGCTTCAAAGGTATGATCGGAAGTCATTTCTGCATCGAATAGTAACGGGTGATGAAAAATAAATTTGTTTCGAAAACCGTAAGCGCAAAATATCATGGTTATTGCCTGGCGAAGTCGGCCCATCGACTCCAAAGCCTAATCGTTGTGTTAAGTGGGACTAGAGTGACGTGGTGTATTACGAACAATTGAAACGTGATGAAACAGTTAATACTGATCGCTACTGAAAACAAATTATCACTTTAAACCATGCGTTGATAGAAAAACGTCCAGAATGGACCCGAAGATACGGTAAAGTAATTTTACAGCACGATAACGCGCCGTCTCATACAGCAAAACGATCAAGGAAGCGTTGAAAGCACTTGAATGGGACATAATATCGCACCTGGCGTAGTCTCGAGACCTTGCCCCGTCCGAGTATCACCTTTTCGCATCAATGGGACACACGCTTGCAGAGCGGCACTTCGCCAATTTCTAAGAAGTTAGAAAATGGCTCGATGAATGGTTTTACTCAAAGGACAAACAGTCTTTTTTGGGATGGTATCCATAAAATGCCGCGAGATGTGTAAAATCAAATGACTTATACTTTGAGTAAATAAATTTTTCCATTTTCTTGAAAATTATGTGTTTTTTTTTTTGAAAAAAGAAACAGTAATGACTTTCCGGTACACTTGGTAGTTGAAAAATTTCAATATTTGGTAAATGGAACAGCATGGGTCACATAATATCCTCTAAAAAGTGCAATAACAAGGCTTGTATGTTGAAAACTGGTGTTATTTAGGTTACTGCTTGTAATATTATTGACAATGATAGATTAGATCTCTAAATGTTCATTATTATGTAAGGTCGTACTTTTTACGTTATTTGGTATTTGGTATCTTAATCTATACTTCATTGTTCGTTACAATTGCACTACAAAATCTTGAAGAACATTGTGCCAATTCACTTAAATACCTGAAAAAGACTTTGCATAAGTTATGAAATTTTATTAATTCTTTAACTCTTCCATACAGGATTTTAACGCCACCACCGTTGGCAATTATTCAGTTTAACATTGTATAATAAAAAGATATGATTTTATGAAGCTGAATACATTATTTATACTTTCTAATAATTTCGTTCGACATCATTTATACTCTCCGCCTAAATGACGTAACTGCAGGCATCCAACAGTTCGTAATTAGATTGTTTAATGATTTAGATCGTTTAATGATTAAATGAAAAAATCGATTCACTATTAACGCAAGATGTTTATAGAAACACAATTGCTTCGAAGTAATTAAACTGCTACACCCAACATGAGATGTCTGTGCCGTAATTTTGTCCCGCAGTGTAAATCTGTACGTTCTCCACAAAAAAACACTCACACACGTACACATAATACGTATCCGTACACAGATACACACCATACGCTCACATCCAGAACGCTTATAATAGGTGTTAGGTGTTTATATTTCACTAAGTGCTTCCAACCTTCTACCGGCTGGATGAGGATGAATCTGTAAATAAATAGGACAAGGGTAACCTGATCCGTAATAACAACAAATGGTTTGTAGAAAAGAAAATGAAAGAAGAGAAAAAAACAAGACAGAATAGAGAACAAGATCGGAAAAAAGACGTGTAGAAAACCAAGTGGTTCGTGCACTTTAATTTTGAGTGCGTCAGTATTAATTTCTGTATAAACAAACTGCTCAAGAAGTCTTTCGTTTGTTGCTGCTGCTGTTGGTCGCGCATCATTGTAATGATATTATTATGTGTGAAGGCCGACAGATGGTACTGTTCGGAATGTCCACGTAATATTGTGTGTACAACAGTCATATGTAAGTAGATACAGTCAGATTCAAAAATATTAGGTCAGCATACATAAAGTATCGGCGTACAGAAATAATGCGCAATATTGTGCGGTTTCTTGTAAAAAAAATGTAGTATGAGCGATAGGGTGATTTAGAGTATTGTGTTTCGTGGTATTGGCTATTCAATCCATTTCTGAAATCGATTATCAAATGTAATATGAACGATCGAGTGATTTAGAGTATTATGTTCCGTAGTATTGACTATTCAATCCATTTTCGAAATAGCAATTCAGAGAAAATTCGAAAATAGTGGCGTTGAAAAGATTTCTATATTTTTTTACAGATATTGCTGGCTTCGTAAATTAGTAAACGTTTTCGGGCATTTGGAAAGCGCCAAGTGTTCGTCGTGCTCTTAAGAAAACTGAAGTGATTCAGATGAGGAAAGGAATTACAAATCGATATCGATTTTGTGCAATTTTGCGAAGAAATTCGAGTAATACTGTATGACCAAATTTGTAGTTCCATTATGATATCCCCTTCTCGAAACTGCTATTATTTAATACGCTTCTGATATAGTGACCTAACGTGAGGTGTATCCGAATATCCGAAAATCTACGCATATTCAATCAGATTGACTATTATGTCCTCTTCAAAAAATATCATAGATTGGTTTTAGACTTTCGCTGTTAGTAATTCTTAAAGTGGAAGAAAACAATACATTGAATATATGTAGAATACTAATTCATCATATTTCGCTCTGATTTCTAGGTCTCCATAAATGTCCAACCTTCGCTCCTTTATTTTTTGAATGATATAATGCTATGCTATCTGCTTCCGGGCTTCCGGGCTGGAACAGCGTCACTTGCATATTTGTCGACGACTAGTAGTAGTAGTTGCGCTCTGAAGATGATCCATACAAATTGGTACGAAACGTTGGCAGATATGCAACTGATGCGATTCCAGCCCGGAAGCCCAGAAACAGATAGCATGTACCACGATTGTGGAAACGTACCAGATTGATATAATGTTATCTCCAGTGGAAATTTACGACTTGCAGATGATGTGAAATCAAATTAAGAGTGACTATTTATGTAGTACTGCAGGTTGCAACCTGTTTACAAAGCACGGTAATAGTTGTCGATGGTTTCTCTCTAAAAATGAATTCTACTGGGAAAAAGTTCGTGGCGCTTTTTCAGTAAAATTCAACTGGTCCCCGCATGGCGCGTGGACGAATTCATTTAAACCGAATATGCTCCATTATTATCGACAATGTTTCGCCATTTTTTTGGTAGATCCATGATCCCATCGGTGAAAAACTTCTGTGGTTTCTGGTCGAAAAACTGAATCAAGTAGTTTTCACAGGCTTCTTTTGAAACCAACTTAATTCCATTGAGAGAGTTCTGCAGAGATCGAAACAGATGATAGTCAGAGGGTGCTATATTCGGACTGTAAGGTGGGTGCATCAAAACTTCCCAACCAAACTCTCTCAATTTTTGACGGGTCATCAAAGAAGTGTGTGGTCGGGCGTTGTCATGATGGAAGACAACACCTTTCCTATTAATCAATTCGGGCCGTTTTCTTTCAATCGCCTGGCGTAATCTCTCTAGTTGTGCACAGTAGAGTTGAGAATCAATCGTCTGACCAGTTGGAAGTAGCTCGTAGTGGACGATTCCCCTCCAGTCCCACCATACACACAGCATCACTTTTTTTGGCGTCAATGTTGGCTTAGCGAACGCTTGTGACGGCTCACCATCCTTTATCCACGATCTTTTACGCTTCCGATTATCGTACGTAATCCATTTTTCATCTCCGGTTATTAAACGTTTCAGAAACGGCTCGATTTCATTCCGCTTCAGCAGCGCATCGCAGATGTTAATTCGGTCCATCATGTTTTTCACGCTCAACTCATGAGGAACCCATACGTCAAGCTTTTTTTTGTAACCAGCTTTGTGTAAATGGTTCAAAACAGTTTTGTGGTCAATGCCTAGCTCCATGCCAATATCGACACTGCTGATATGCTTATCTTGTTGGACTTTTTCAAGAATTTCATCAGATTTTTCAGTGATTGGACGACCGGAGCGTGACTCATCTTTCACATTGAAATTTCCAGAACGAAAGCGAGCGAACCATTTCCGCGCAACAGATTTCGATAAAGTACCTTCACCGTACACAGCACAAATTTTATCACAAGCCTGCGCAGCGTTCTTCCCCTTATCATAATAATATTGCAGAATATAGCGAAATATCTCATTATTCTTCTCCATTTTCAAGTGCGAATAACTTTCCAACCACTGCACCGATTACAATGTTTCTACGCTCAAACTAACGTTCGGAAGGTCATCTAAAAAACGAGCCGTCGGTGGTGTCGCTGTGACTTGTTGTTCTTTAGTTATCGGCAACCAATGCCATCTATCGGGAAAAACGCCACGAACTTTTTCCCAGACCCAATATTAGCATACCTCAAAAGGGTGAGATCAGAAAGAGCCAAATATGTAAATTCTGTACAACGAGAAAGTACGCGGTTCCAAAATTTCTTATGGAATACATTAAGAAATTCTTTCATGGGGTGGCCCAATCCTGTTGAAACCATTAGATATAAGACGGAAACTGTCGGCGCAGCAGAATCTTTTGCGACCTTTCAGGAATTGTCGTAAAATATATTTCCCATATCGCAATAAATTTACTGTATTTTTGTTTTTGTTTTCAAAAACTTAAGAATCCAATATAGATATCGTTACCAAACATTTGTATACCAAATTTTTACACGCTCATTATGAAGTGGCTTTATATGATTACGTCTGAGTCTTAAAATTCAAGACAACATTGACTGTTAGTTGATAGATCTACTCATCATTGAAACCATTAGATATAAGACGGAAATTGACGGCGCAGCAGAATCTTTTGCGACCTTTCAGGAATTGTCGTAAAATATATTTCCTATATCGCAATAAATTCACTGTATTTTTGTTTTTGTTTTCAAGAACATAAGAATCCAATATAGATATCGTTACCAAACATTTGTATACCAAACTTTTACACGCTCATTATGAAGTGGTTTTTTATGATTACGCCTGAGTCTTAAAATTCAAGAAAACATTGACTGTTAGTTGATAGATCCATTCATCATTGATATTGGTTAACACAATACATAATTCTCGAAAGCTTATTGTTACTACTCTAACGTAGTTCGATATGTATTTCAGAGGAGAAATTCCCTATTTTCTTAAACACTTTTCTAGCAGACGTTTCATTTTCGAAGACGTTATCCTGAGACTTATCTTTGAATATAGTAAAAGCTGTTCGAAGAGCTTTCTTTAATTTCCATTAGTTAACTGGACAATTAATGTCGTCTTAGAAATTTTCTTGTGCATCTAAATTTTTCAACAACTACTAACATATCATTGTTAGATAGTGATTTTTCCTGGAATTATTATTCTATAAATTGGCAATTACTAACAAACTACACCCACTCGCTCACCCAGTTCCATATGGTGCAAAAATAATGCTCGGTTATATTTGTTTTTCTTTGAGTTGTTAGCACCATATCGAATTTTCTTACATTCAAATAAACATATTGTTGAGTTTACATAACAACTATTAATACATATGCGTCTATATTTCATAGGCTTTTAGGTTTCGGAACCCTTTGTTTTAGCATTAACCGTATTTACATTTAAAAGGTAATTATAGCTATCGAATATTGCAGGAACTTTTCAAACTCCAAACGTAGCGTAATCCTTAACATAATTTTTAACAAACACCTACAATATGTTGAGAAAAGATTAATTTACTTATTGTAATCATAAAAAATCTAACCCCGTCTAATACTCATCTGTAATGCAGATTATTATTTAACCACTTCTTTTTCTGGCCCTAATCTTTTCCATTAATCTCGGACAATATTTTTCTAAAGCCCAGACGCAAACCACTTAAGCAAACCGCAAGCATACAAAATAAACACTATAAGAAATAAGGTGTGTATAATCAACCTATCCCTCAGTACAATCATAACAAAAAGAACCGTCGTACGATACTGTAAAAAGCTCGTTTTCAGTACCAGGAATTAAACGATTAAAGTATATAGTTTGAACATTTTTTGAGTATATACAATAATTAGAAATTATATTCTAGATTAACTATAATCGTCAAAATTCTTTTTACAAATCGTTTACTTATTAGTTAACTGAACTCTAAATTAAATAATAAATATAAATACGAAAACATTATACTCTTTGTTCAAGAATGTACCGAAGAGGCTTAAAAAACAAAACTAATTAAGAAAATTTGCAGAAAATTGTTTTATTACTTCTAAATGCAACAATTTTATATGTCGATGAAGTGCAGAAAATGATTTTTTTATATTCTGATTGCGATTGTGTTAGAATTGCTCGTTATTTATTGCTCGTTGTCTTCCATCGATGCACTGAGAAAAATTTCCTAATTCAACAACTATTAAAGTCATTGTTTCATAAGTTGAATTAACCAGTAACACAGGCCAACCATGAAAAAACTTTCTTTACAAATTCGACTCCCCTTTATGTTTTTTGACGTGCTGAATCCGAAAATTAACTTTAAAATACCATAGGACGTAAAGCTTCCTCGCATGTTTACTTTACGTTATTTATGTATTGTAAGCGTATAATAATACCGGTTTTGAAGTTTTTTGGCAATCAGAAAGACCCTAATTACGAAAATTTAATTCAAAATATGTTGAAAACATTTCAAGAACTTGGATGTAACATGAGTGTGAAGGTGCGTTTTTTACACTGACATTTAAATTTTTACCCTGACGATCTTGGAGCTGTAAGTGAGGAACAAGGGGAGCATTTCCACTAAGATGTGAAGGATATGGAGAAACGGTATCTCAGGGTAGTTGGAATATCAACATGATGGGAAATTACTGTTGGACCCTTCTGCGAGCAGCTCCAGGAGCATTTTATAAAAGGAAAAGCTAAACTCGAACTTTTGCCATGAAGAGGTTGAGGAAATACAAAACTTTAGATTAATAATTAAAAAACTGTTCATATTCAAACTTACACTAACGTTGTAATAATAAAATGTTAAATATTTCAATTATACTCTGATAATAAATTACGTACCTTTAAATCTTAACTATATATTTTAATATAATACTATCATACCCAACACAAGATAAAGATTGCGAAAAAGTGGTACATGGTAGAGAAAACTGATTGAAAATTTGGATTCAGCACACCAAAATACATACGAGGGTAGTTTGACAAGTAGTGAGAATGGAAAAGAAAAACGAATTTTTTAAATACAAAATAATTTTTATGCCCTTATGCTATCTCTAAAATGCGATTCTGGAAGGCTTGCAACTCATTTACGAAGATGATAAGCTCGTCGTTAGACGAAAATTTCTTTCCACCTAGTGCCGTTTTCAATTTCGGAAAAAGGTGGAAGTCGGAAGGGGCTAGATCCGGCGAATAAGGCGCATGCGGTACTAATTGGAAATGCAACTCGTGGATTTTGGACATCGCAACTGTGCTGGTATGCGAGGGAGCGTTGTCTTAGTGAAACAAAATCTTTTTCTTTGCCATTTATGGCCGTTTAGCACGAATCTCAACATTTAATTTTTATAGACGTTCTGCATAATATTGTCCGTTTATTGTGGCACCTTTCTGAAAGTAATCAATGAGCAAAATGCCCTTTGAATCCCAAAAAATTGATGCCATCACCTTGTTTGCTGATAAAGTGGTTTTCGCTTTCTTTGGAGGTGCAGAACCACGTTCTAACCATTGTTTCGACTGTTGTTTAGTTTTGGGTGTACTGCAGTGTACCCATGTTTCATCGCAAGTAATAAATCGCCTACAAAAATCAACATTTTTCCTCTTATAAATGTCCAAACACTCACTAGTAAATGCGCAAACGAGTGAACTTTTGATCAGTCGTAAGCAATCGCGGCACCCATCTTTCCGAAAGCTTGGAAAGGCCCAATTCTTTCGTTAAAATGTGGTGTACGCGTTCTGTTGAAATGTTTACCATGTCTGCTATCTCTCTCACTTTGAGTCGTCGATCTTGGGTAATAATATTATGGATTTTTATAATCATTTCCATAGAAATCACGATTTTGGGTGCTCCAGAGCGCGCTTCATCAACACAGCTTGTTCTACTTATTGTGGCGAATGATGGAGCAGATTCACCTAATGTTTTCCGTAACTCATCTTTTATTTCGGTAGCTTTCATACCCTTAATTACGAAGTATTTAATCACCGCACGATACTCTGCTTTTTCCATTTTAACAAAACGAGCTATTGCTTCTTTTTCAATCAGCTGTCAAAAATAAACTAATCAACCGATTTATCTAAATACCGGAATGTGAACATATAAATAGAAACCTAAATTACAGTGCATTTATTTTACCAATTAGAGCGCCACCTATGTGTCTTTCTCACTACTTATCAAACTATCCTCGTAAGAAACAGGTTGAACTTTGAAAAAGTTTTCAAAAAATATTTATTGGTTGGCTTGTGTAATTAGTTAAATAAACATAGTGATACCATGGGAAAAGTACTTAAAAATATCAAATTATTTTAGTTCATTGAAAAAATTATAAATATTCGATAGAATAAATTATGAGAATATCGAAATAAGGAACGAATGCTTTTTTTAACAATGATGAAGGAGTCATTTGATATTATTTTCTGATTGATTTATAGAATTCGGAAAAGCAACTACCTACGCATATATGTTCCACGTATGCGTAGGTAGATGAGCATGAGCAGAAAAACATAAATATGTAGAAATAACAGCGATCTGTTTACTTTAAATACTTTTCCATTTGATTTATAGAATTTCAAAATGAAGCGACTATGTAGTTACGTTGCGTATTTTTACTTCCATCCGAGAGATGGATGTGTAGTTCCTTTTGACATAGTGATTTGGGGAAATCCAGCGTGCTATTTGCAAATTGCATTCAGAAAACTTTGTAACTACTTGAAAGCAGAGCAAGAGCAAGTATTTCATGAAAATATTTATGTGTTTACAATGTATGGATACATTTTTTATAATTTTCCTTCAAAGATCTTCTTTTAGATGTGCCATCTTTTAAACAATAGATTAACTAGCATATTTAAACGTATTTTGAATCACTATTCTAATTATTTTCTATTATACATTTTTCGTAATAGTTTTAAATAACCATGCTTTATATGGCAATTAGAGGCGCACACCTCTGTTTGTTTAGTCAACAGATGTTCTGCTGGATAGCCATTAAAGTGATATAAGTATTTTTACTTCTGTACGAGAAATGAACATTCAGTTCTCTCACTACTTTATATTGGGTTGGCAGTGAGTACTTTCGGTTTTTTACTGATAGAGAGCGTTGCTTTATTTTTTGTATAACGTATGTTAGTGCTGTACTTTACCGTTTGTCGCGTGATACTAGTCACATTGACGTAACTTCAGAAGCAAGTAGTGCGTGATTTTTATTAAAGTTATTAGTTGTGGGTTAATTTTAAATGGAGTGCAGAAACGAACATTTTCGACATATTTTACTACTTTATTTCCGTAAAGGAAAGAAAGCTGCTGCAGCTCACAAAAAGGTATGTGAAGTTTATGATGCTAATTGCTTAACAGAGCGCACGTGTCAGAATTGGTATAAAAAATTCCGTTCTGGAGATTTTTCCCTCAAAGATGAGCAACGTTCTGGTCGGCCTACTGAAGTTGATGATGACCAAATCAAAGTTATAATTGAAGAGGATCGTCATATAACTGTTCGAGAGGTTGCGGAGAGACTACATGTATCGCACACAACAATTGAAAAACATTTAAAATGTCTTGGGCTAGTTAAGAAGCTTGATATTTGGGTACCTCACGAATTGAAAGAAATTCATTTAACACAAAGAATCAACTTTTGCGATATGCACCTTAGACGAAATGAAACCGACCCTTTCTTAAAAAGAATCATCACTGGTGATGAAAAATGGGTCCTGTACAGTAACATAATTCGAAAACGATCATGGAGCAAACACGATAAACCAGCTCAAATCACATCGAAGTCTGAATTGCAACCAAAAAAGATCATGCCGTCAGTTTGGCGGGATTACAAAGGTGCTGTGTTTTTTGAGCTACTTCCAAGGAACCAAACGATCAATTATGATGTTTACTGTCAACAATTAATAAAACTGGATGAAGCAATCAAAGAATAACGTCCAGAATTGTAAAATCGGAAAGGTGTAGTTTTCCACCAAGATAATGCAAGGCCTCACACATTTTTGGCAACTCGTGGGAAACTATTGGAGCTTGGCTGGGAAGTGATGCCACATCCCCCATACAGCCCTGATCTAGTACCATCTGATTACCATTTATTTCGAAGTTTGCAGAATTCTTTGAATGGTAAAACTTTCACAAATGACGATGACCTTCACTCGCAACTGGTTCAGTTTTTTCTGATAAGGACCCGAAATTTTATGAGCGCGGAATCATGCACCTGAAAGTATAAAAAAAAGTGTTTTATTTTATACTACAAAACCGAAAGTACTTAGTTGCCAACACAATATATTCGAAGTATTATTCTGTTGTTTTAATAAGTTTACTTTCTTCCTTGTGCCAAAGAAGATTTTGTACTAACAAGTTACAATTCAAGATTAAACAACAAACTGTTTTTTTTCAAGACATAAATATGTCGAAACAACAAAGTGTTGCGTTTACTCAAAATATTTTTCTATTTAACTCAAAAGTATTAGTTCTTAAAACAATCTTTTCTTTAACATTTTGTAAATGTTTGGTAAACATGCTTCGTGTATTAACAATTGGTGATTAAACGGTAGTTGAATAAATGCATTTTGCATTTATTGACTGCATTATTTCCACCAGTACGTAAAACGGTTTCTTTTGATCGCTAAAAATAGTCTAGGGTATAGATTCCCAAACTTTTTAATGCCATGGCGAGCTTAAAGTTCAGATTATTTCCGGCGGCGCCCTTCATATGAAGCGAAACTAGAGACCTGATAATTTTAAGTCTAAAATCTTAAATTTAAATAAGTTCTATGCTATAATCTCTAAATTTAACTTTTAGATTTTTATAAGACTTTAATATTGTTTAAATACTTCGTGAATAGTTGTTGGTAAATTTGGTCTTTTTAGTAATTGTAATAAGGAAGAGAAGAAAAACGTAAATAAATCGAAAAATAAAGAAAATCACATTTATTTTTAGAATAGAGATAGTAACTAATTAATACAAACAGAGAATAATTTTAAACCCCTGGAGACTCTTTACGGCGCCTACGGACGCAGCGGCGCATGCTTCGGGAACCCCTGGTCTAGGGAATAAACAGGAAGTCAGAAAATTTTAATTTAAACAATACGAGATTAGTTAAGAAAGAAGTAGATAATGTAAACACGGGCATTTTAAATTCAAAGGATCAGCAAAATTTTGAAAGCGTCTCCAAAAATCGTGCAGTTATCCTACGATATCTCTTTTAAGACTTTCAAAAATCCCGACGTTGGCTCGGATTCTCTGCCATTGTGACTGCAGTGAGATGGAGGTAAAACATTTTGAACATCTTATTTGACTTTTGCTTTTGTTGTTCATTTATAAATTGTTTGTTTTCGTCTTTGTACATAGAAAAAACTCGGTGTAGATACTAAATGTTTTCTATCTTTGAAACCATTCGTTTGTAAATCCATATTCATTAAGATTTTTGTACACATAGTCAACCATACTATGATCTATTAAAGTTTGTGACAGATTTTTTTTTACCACACGTTGTATTGTGGTGCGCTCTTCGTTGTTATTCTTCAATCGACTAGTACAGGTTTTCATGCTGTATTCTTTAGTTAATGCCTACCCTATTCAACCAATTCTTAACTTAGTTTGTCCTATGGAGATGTTGTAGTACTGTAGCAATATAACACTCAATGTTTCTACAAATTTAGATGTTCTCATGTTATAGTTTTTTAATCCTTTCACGACCATAAGACTATTTGCATAAATATAATCATTTGACATATTTAGTATGAATCAACTAGTGTCAAAAAAGCATATTTTGAAATTAAAACATGAAAATCTGTAATGGATTTTCTGGATTTTTTTGGGACATATGTGTCCCTATGGTCGTAAAGAGTAAATTTTTTTTTATGTTATTGACTATTTATCAATATACTCAGCAAAACTAATAATTTTATAACTATGTATAATAATAATTAAGTGCATTAAGCCTAGTATATGTTGCGATATAAAATTTTAAAAATCACTTTTACACTTTGCACAATTCTCCAACACAGTATCCAGAAAACTGTAAACTTTCACACACAGTAAATCAAAAAAGGTGCAATCGAAGTTGTTTTAATTAAATACGTTAAGAACAGATACGCTGACGAGTTATTTAAGAGTAAAATGGCACCTATTTTTCTTTTCGCTATTGAACTATCCAGTATTTTTGCTTTGGGACACCGGTGTCCCTGTGGTCGTTAAAGGATTAAGCCCGTTTTGTCAACAAGGACCTACCTATATTCCCACTTTCAGTTATTTCTTAACTCAATGCTGTACAATTCATTTGTCTACGGCAATCTCATAATAGTCTTACGACTTCTGGACGTCGTACTACTCTTAAGTTCAAATTTATTTTGAATAATGGCATTCAACTGGTGTTACTTCAGCAATTGAGAGTAAGTAAATTCTTAAATGTTATAGGTGTTAATGCCGCAAAGTACAAAGACACATTACCAATTTCATTTTTTATCACAAATATTGTACAATAATGCGCATTGATCTAATGTCAAGTTGGTGTTACGGCATCACCATTAATTTATCAATTAAAGCCTATTTTTGTTCCGAATATGTTACAAAACCATTGAATTATGCTTATTATTTACAAAACTGATGAAATACATATGCATATTAATGCTGCGACTTTCCAAATCCTTATTAAAACTATAGATATAAAAAATATGCAGTTTTACATTATTCCTGTAAGTTTATAATGCTTACTTTCTTTTAACAAAATTTACTGCGTCTGTTGTATTACTTCAACTTGACAGAAGTTGATAACTTGCACATAAATAGAACGTGAGATATGAACCAAAGTATCTGTGACGTTAATTCTCTATTATATCAAACAAATTTGCTAATTTACTAAGTATTATGTGTGTCTAGTTTGCGTCTGTTACTGAGATTGTGTTTGTACGCATTGATGAGTTCTTTTATTAATTTAATAATAATAATAATATATTTATTGCCCAACGGAACATACAATATTCCAATTATAGGATAAATAAGTAGACATAACATAATATAATATATGAGTTATACAGTAATATAATACTGTGGGCAAAAAATAGTAAGACCTTTTAATTTAAATTTCGCGCGAAAACCCATTCGTCGAAACATTTTTTTCTAGGTTGGTATGACTGTCAGTGACATCTGTGCCAAATGTCATATCAAAATAATCATTAGTGTTTAGTATACGCTTGTCTTTCTGAAGTACAAAAAGTGCATTCGGCGATTTTTACAATGAGTGAAATTATTCAACAAAGAAGTTCCATTAAATTTTGTGTACGGAATCAAATTTCTGGTGCCGAAACGTTCAGAATGTTGCAAAAGGCCTTCCGTAATAATTGTTTGTCGCGAGCAAGTGTTTTTGATTGGTACAAATTATTCAAAGAGCGTCGAGAACGCGTTCATGACGAACTACGTCCAGGACAGCCATCAACATCAACTGATGATCAACACGTCAATAGAATCAAGGGATTGGTGCTTGAGAATCGACGATTAACAGTCAGAGACCTTACTGGTATCGTTGGAATATCGGAAGGATCAGTGAAAACCATTTTGAAAGATAATTTGGGCCTAAGAAAAGTGAAAATACGATTTGTTCCAAGATCACTCAATTTTTTCGAAAAACAGCGTCGCGTTGACGTCTGTGAAACAATGCTTTCCGACTATCAAGACAAAATGAAAGGCATCATAACTGGAGATGAGACTTGGATCTACGCTTATGACCCGGAAACAGACGATCAATCGGTCGAATATCGTATCAAAGGTGAGCCGAAGTCCAAAAAACCACGTCAAAGCAAGTCAAAAATCAAGGTTATGTTGACAGTTTTCTTCGATTATCTAAGTGTGGTGCACTCTGAATTCCTTCCGACCGGCCAAACAAAAGAATACTATTTGAGTGTTATGCATCGTTTGCGCAATGCTATTCGTAAAAAGAGGCCAGAATTATGGGCCGACAACTCTTGGTTTTTGCACCACGATAATGCACCGTCGCATACTGCATTAATTCTTCGTGAGTTTTTCGCCAAATTTTCAACCAATATCGTGCCGCAACCACCGTATTCGCCTGATTTAGGTCCGTGTGACTTCTGGCTATTCAG
The DNA here is from genome assembly GCA_031893035.1 of Dermolepida albohirtum. NCBI lineage: Eukaryota > Metazoa > Arthropoda > Insecta > Coleoptera > Scarabaeidae > Dermolepida > Dermolepida albohirtum. Next base: position 167,687 of record JAVIWB010003083.1, read on the forward strand.
CAAACTCAAACGACAGCTTCGGGGAAACCGTTTTGAGTCAATTGAAGACATTAAACGTGAATCGCTCGCGCATTGAAGACTATTCCTGAAATTAGCTTTAACAACTGTTTCGAGAATTGTAAGAAACATTGGCACAAGTGTATGGGGCCAGGGGGGGATTACTTTGAGGGGGACGAAATAGATTTGGAAGAATAAATTAAGAATTTAAAAATTATGAACAAAGTCTTTCTATTTTTTACCCACAGTAGTATATGGGAATAATTATCTAAACAACTTATAATAATAATAAAGCAAAATAAACTAAAGTATTCCAAAAAATAAAAATAAAGACGCAATGCATGCAGAAAATTACAATGAAAGCCAACAAAGTAGTTCCCAATAGTCATTTTGAAGGAATTGAAACTTGAAAAGTTAATGTCAATACTTCGGTATTGAAGTTATAACACATAACATATAATGGTGGGTAGAAAGTGACAGAAGGATGAGATAGAAATTGTGGTACATAAGCATTTGATAAGCCTAAAATGGGAGAAGAATCAATACTACTGTGAAGAAGGTTATACAAAAAACACAGACTAATATAATCACTTCGAAAAAATAGAGAGGATACATCAAAACGAGACAATAGCGTAGCGTGGTCAGAGTTGCGAGGAGGATATAAGAAATTAACTTGAAACCATAAGAATTTGACAGAACACCTTTGGATCCTTTCCAACTCCCTCCTCTGCACCTCATAATATGAATACCAAATGATACAAGCATATTTAAGTCGAGATCTCACCTGTGAATAATATAGAGATTTCAAAGCTAGTACTATATTGGAGAAGACCTACAATTACGAATAATAAAACCCAGATTCTGCCTTGTCTGCTTAGCGATATTTTGAATATGTAAAGAGAAAGTAAGACGAGAATCAAAATACACATCAAAATCCCTTATACATTCAGTGCGCGTTAAAAGAGTGACAACAAGTTGATAATTGAAATGAAGCTTATTCGATCTTCTAGAAAAGCTGATCATTTTACATTTGTCAGGATTTAGAGGGAGATTGTTAATTTTGCACCATTTCGATATACTAACTATGTCTGCTTGAAGCTGCTCGCAATCTTCCAAAGTATACACCGGACGATAAACCTTTAGATCGTCAGCAAATAGCAAATTATATGACAGTATTTCGCTAGTGGGATCATTAATGAAAAATAATAAAAAGGGAGGACCCAAGTTAGACCCCTGAGGTACACCAGGTGAGGGGAAATAAGGAATGGACGAGAAGCCATTGTATAGAACACATTGATGTCTAATACTCAGATATGATCTAAAGAATGCAATTAGCGAATCGCTGAAATCGAATGCCCTGAATTTGAATGGAAGAATTCTGTGGTCTATGCTATCGAAAGCCTTCGAGAAATCCGTGTAAATTGCAACGACCTGACTTCGCGAATCCAATACTTTAACAATCCGTTGAGTGAAAATGGTTAGATTTGTCGCAGTAAGTCTATGCTGCATGAACTAAACTAATATTTCAAAGACTTTAGCAAAATTAGATAAAATGGCTATGGAACGATAGTTAGAAATATTAGAGACATCACCATTTTTTAGACTGGGCACAATTCTTGCCACTTTCTAAACATCTGGAAACACCGATGTTGTTAATGCAATATCAAATATCCTTGCCAAAGGTGCAGCGAGAATTTATGAAGACCGTAGAATAATTATTATATATATTAATAGAAAGTCTAGAAGTAATAGAAGCAATGATTACAGTATTTGTATTATTCAATGCGAATAAAGCTTAACTGTTACGGTCATCTGAAGCACATAACATTTAGAAAACAATAGACTACACAGTGTCTTTCCAGAGAATGGAATCGATAAAGAAAATTCAATTTCATTCACTTATTTTGTATTGTTTTCTTGTAAACTTTGATATTTACCGCTCTCCCTTATCCTTAGCACATTAAAAGTTGTGCAGTGATTTGAGTTGTTTCGAAGTTCTTTCATATCATTAACTTACGGCGACTCAATTTAAACGTCAAACTGCCTCTTGAAGATAATTTCAGCCGACTTTCCTCGCTAAACGAAAAGCGCGACGTATCAATGAAACTTAACTAAGGGATTATAAAGGATTATAAATTTATTGAAATATTAAAGAAGAGAATAGCGCCTTAATTTAATTTTTTAATTTTAGGAAGCCGAAGTGAACTTTGGAAATTTGTATTTCAATATTAAATAATATTAAGTTTTAAATCGGTGACGTCGATATGGGAACAGAATATACTTTTGCTCCCATTATAATATGGGAGCAGAAGAATATCCTTACCTATGCTGAGTGGCCTTTCGACTCCTCTCAACAGCACAAAATCGATTCAGATAGTAACACAATTACAAGAGATAAAGAACTAAAACCAAACAAATAGTTAAAAAAGAAAAAAAGTTAGAATACGTTTGGGACCTTTTTCGGTTCTCCGTTATTTCTTTTCTGAGCTAATGATTTTAGGAGATGGTTTATATATCTCTTAAACTTTTCGCGTTATTGATTGTCACCTTTTTTATTATGTCTTTGACCGATGAAATACGAATATCATGGTCTATTATTTAGTTTGTAATATACAACGGAGCATCAACTACTTTCTAGAAATCGTAGATTGTGCTTGTTGTATTATAGCAATGTTAAATATAGTGGCACAACCCCATGTTTCTATTATGTACGAGGTGTAGCAATTGACTAACGAATCTGGTGCAAGAAATGTTATTTACTGCAAATAAACTTATATTCAACTTTCATCCCCTTCAACACACTCTCCTCCTCTGTCTATACATCGCTGTATACGTGTCTTCTACTGTTCAAAACAATGCTATAGCTCATCAATTGTCAATCTCTTCAACAACTCTGCCGTTTTTGCTTTTACATGTTCAACAGACTGAAAATGTGTTCCCTTTAATGTACTTTTCACTTTGGGTAACGGTAGAAATCATATGCATCGACATCTGGTGAATACGGAAGATAATCAAGCACAGCAATGCGCTGTCCGCTAAAAACAGCTTGACATATAGGGCATTGTGAGCTGGTGCGTTGTCCTGGTGCAGAATCCCCTAGTCGTTCTTCCACAACTCGGATCTTTTCTTCCTTACTCTTTGCCTTAGCGTGATTAGGACTTAGTATTTCTTAGTATTTCTAATTAATGGTTTCATCTTCAGGCACCTAGTCAGTCATGACAACACCTTTGATATCGAAGAAAGCCACCGGCTTCAATTTCGAATTGCTCATTTATGTTTTTTTGCTGTTTTGGCTATCTGACGACCTTCAAGTGCATCGATTGGCGCTTTGTTTACAGGTCAACTAGAAAATCCACGTTTTATCACATAAGATGATTTTTATAAGCAAGTCTGATTCTTTTGTGAGTTGTTCCATTTTATCAGAGCAAATGTTCATTCCATTGTCTTTTTTCCTGAGTGAGTTTTTTCGGCACCATTTTTGACCAAACACATCATACAAAATGTGTTTTACTGTTTCTTTGTTAATGTTTGCCATATCGGCTATCATCCTTATGCCCAGACGTGCCCTTTAATTCTTGCAGTTACAGGTTGTTCATCATCTTCAACTTCTCTCCGATCTTCAGAAAGCCGTTCAAAAACTCGCACACGTGATACAACATTATCACTGAACACCTCCTGTAACATTTATAAACATTCTGTTGGCGAATTTCAGGTTAATTCGCGCCTCGATTTTTATGTCAGCAATTATTACGGCACTACTAAGTAACAGTGTCTTCTACAATTAAAACTTGAAAGTAAACTAAAGCAGACAGAGACACGAAACTACAGGTTGTTGCTTGGAAGATATTAAGGTCAATGACATTCCAATTACAGCCTCGTCCGATGCGGCTGCACCATGGAAGAACCGCAGTCTCATTATTTAATTGCCTGATGGCGTTCTAAAGTCGCTAATAACTTCGGAACGAGAAGAGATACAATGTTCTGGTTTGAAGCAGCGTAACAATCATGTCACAATCTATAAGCACACACCTAAAGAACAATCACTTTTGAAAGTCAGTTTCCGAGTTACGCACCAAAATTGACCCTTCTCTGATGGCGTTCTAAGTCGCAAATAACTTCGGAACGAGAAGAGATACAATGTTCCGGTTTGAAGCAGCGTAACAATCATGTCACAATCTATAAGTACACACCTAAAGAACAATCACTTTTGAAAGTCAGTTTCCGAGTTACGCACCAAAATTGTGCACACCTCGTACGTGTAGGAACGATTATGACTTTGTAGATTAAGATTTTCTAGAGATACTTGTGACAGAAGCAAGTGTGAGAACTATTGAGGAATAGTTGTAACGATTACTATTATTAGGCTGTACGGAAAGGTAATAAAAGAATAACTAGAAAATGAGTATTAACAAATAAAAGCTGAAGAATAAGCGAGTTTTCAAGCACTCAAATGATTGAAAAGGAAACTGCCTTTAAACAGGAATTTCACTTACTCTTTATTGACCTAAAAAAACCATATGACAGTGTTCCATTTCTGAAACTTTGGAAAGACTTTGAAAAAACAAGCATTAATGTAGAATTGATAAAAACCGTTAAAGCATTATGTCACAGACAAGACTCAAAACTAGTAATAATATTATACGAAGATTTGCAGCCACCAAAGAATTAAAATAGGGGTACTGCCTATAAAAGAGTGTTAAAGAAGTGCAAAAATATGGGCCTACCTATAAATAATAACATCCTATATACCCTATGTTTTGCAAATATTCAGATATTAGTATCCCAAGACTACGGAGACTTTAATTACATAACTTGCAAATTTACAAAACGATATACGTGTGTGTGATTAGAGGTAACTTTAGGCAAAACTGAATACAAGTGGTTTGAAGGAACAGAGGAAGATTTAATAATAAATAATGGACAACACATAAAATAATGCAACGAATATAAATATTTACGAATAGAAATATCACATAGTGGGAAACTTGATGGCAAGCAATACTAGAATGAAACGTATAGGGAAGAAGAGCTGTAATTATTCTAAAAGGTATTCTATGGGAGAAAAAACATGTTAAAGAACATATTCATAACACTATTGTAAAGAGTATAACACATGCCTTAGAAAATCAAAAAAAAAAACTGTGAAAATGGACTTTTGGAGAAGATCGGTAGCCAACTCAAGAAATTAAAGGACACTGAATTATAGAATCAGAGTTGATAGATGTAAACCTCGCTATAATAGAAGACAATGAGCAAATTATAGGTATGGTTTGAACATGTCTAAGAAATAGCTGAAACAAAAATATCTAAATAAATGTTACGAAAAAAGCCAAAAGACACAAGAAAACAGAAAAAAGAAATACAAAAAGTTGACAAAGCGGTATAAATGAGGAGAAGAGCAAAAGAGGTTTGCAGCATTTGAAGAAGATTTTTGGTTATAGAGAGATATGGCAATTATTTCTACGAGTCAGAGAATACGGTTTCCTCAATTTAAGATCTATCTGTTCTTTATTTTCACTCATAGTAGTATATATTAGTTTAGTGTCAAGATGAAGTTCTAAATATTTCACATTATGTGTTCTTAGAATGTTTACATTATTAATGAATATTGTGGGCTTCGTTTTTTTTCTTAAAGTGCTAAGATTTTAATATCATCGATTTTGATCTTCCATTTTTGAACTTGAACCATTCTTCCTCATGAAGATGTGCAGAAGTTGATATTGGATATTCGTGGATTCTAAGGATAACCGTATTATTTGCATATGTATTGTATTATTCAAACCTGGAAGATTTTAATAAATAATAGATACAATGGATACTGTAAAACTGCAGATTGGATTAGTTCATCGTTAACTATTGCTCTGAAATATTTATTTGCTAAATACAATTTATATATATATACATATATATATATATATATAAGCAGTACAATAGTGTGAGAAAGGAATGTTTGCCGATTTTATGCAATATGCTATCATATGAAACTTGATCACTTGTTTTCATTATGCTCAAAAAAGACGGGGAAATACTAATAGTTCTTCCTCTATAGCTTCGATAATTATATGTATTACGCGATGACATTATTGTGTCATTGAATATTATTGCAATCTTCATCCGGTATAAATTTATATAGGTTTCTAACAGACACTAGAATGTTAGAGAGCTCTATGAATAATTTCTGCTCCACTGTTGATAGATACTTCGTTTATCAAACTAATTGGATCACTCAAACTGCTTTGCAATTCGCAGCTTCTTCGACGATTTTCAAACTATTTATGCTATGAAAAAGAAAGGATCTTGTTATAGTTGATTATCCAAACGTCTGCTGCGGTTTTTTACAGACGAATATAAAATTTTCTCGCGTGTCTTTGCCCTTTCATTTTGTTCATTATACGATTTTTTGAGTCGCCGTAACAATTGAGACATTGTTTCGTCAAACTCAAATAATTTATGGCAATTGATATTATGAAAAATAAAAAAGCGTTCTTGGATAACACTTGCCGCTTCTTAGCATTTTGCAGTAATAGTACAAGGCTCTAATAAATTCAGTTTCAGTCTTTGCTGAAAGGTCCTTGTAATACTTTATTTTTCGTATAATCAAATGTGATACAACATTTTACGAGTTATAAAAGAAACATTTCTTTCGTAAAAGTCACTTGCTTATATGGTGGCGTACCATGCTGTAATGTTATTATTGAAAATTATTATCAGGAAGCGACGTTTTCTTGGAATTCTGATACGCGATGATAAACACAATTCCAATTTTATATTGTGATTAATTGTCGATGTCGAAAATAAATATTTTTCTGTTTACTATAAATAGAGGTTATGTGTCAATAGCCGATCAACATCACATCATATTACGCGAGATTCTGAGCATACACGCACACACACTCACACACACACACACACACACACACACACATATATATATATATATATATAAGCCTAAAGCTCATATATCAATATTCATGCACATGAAAGTTGATATTGCATATTTGTACATACACCCATACAAAGACGTTATATGGTGTATTAATATTTGCTATTTAGTGTTTATCATCGAAGAAACGCAATAATCGTAAAGCAAAATTGAAATTACTTTTTATACTATGACTGTGTTCGCGTTAATGATATGAAGAAAAGAAATTTACTGTTATCCTTCGAGTGCGATGATGATCTACATTATCACTTGACTAACGGAAGTCTGATTTAGCTTATTTTGTTGCACGTTCGTTACACTGATAATAAACAAAAGTTTACATATTGTCGATTGTTATTCATTAATTTCTCAGACTATTACACACTCTCGTTACAAAACAAATATTGGTGATATAAAATTTTATGAGCGTTTATGGTTTATAAATCCGACTTAGAATTCTATATGAATGTGAAGCATGTATTTCAATTAAAAATATAGAAGATAATTTGGATGTTCCAGAGAGAATAATTCTAGTGAAAAAATCGAATTAAAAAGATTTAGGAATGTTGAATTGGTGGAAACCACCTCAAAAATGTAGAGAATTAGTTGCTTTTGATGGATCCGTAGTTTATTAGCAAGAAGTATACCAAAATTATGTATCGAAAGAAAACGGAAATTTAAAAGAGAAAAAGTAGATGCTAAAAATCATGGTTGGAAGTGATGTTCAGAACAGAGGAGATATAGTATTTGCAGTAATATTCTTTATTTGCTCAAAATTATGTAAATACCATAGGACAAGCACAAAGCTACGAGTTGAGATATACATTTACAAATGTGATGAAAAAAAACAATATTGTAACATTTGACAGAGTACAAAATATTGGGCTGGCAACTAAGTACTTTAGGTTTTGTAGTATAAAATAAAACACTTTTTTTTTAAACAAAGAATAGTTTTTAATCAATTATATATTTTCCATTTTGCTCAATGACTTTTCGCCATCGTTCCTTCAGCTGCATGATTCCGCGCTCATAAAATTTCTGGTCCTTATCAGCAAAAAACTGAACCAGGTGCGAGTGAAGGTTATCGTCATTTGTGAAAGTTTTACCATTCAAAGAATTCGAAATAAATGGTAATCAGATGGTGCTAGATCAGGGCTGTATGGGGGATGTGGCAGCATTTCCCAGTCAAGCTCCAATAGTTTCCCACGAGTTGCCAAAGATGTGTGAGGCCTTGCATTATCTTGGTGGAAAACTACACCTTTCCGATTTGACAATTCTGGCCGTTTTTCTTTGAATGCTTCATCCAGTTTTATTAACTGTTGACAGTAAACATCAGAATTGATCGTTTGGTTTCTTGGAAGTAGCTCAAAAAACACAACACCTTTGTAATCCCACCACACTGACAGCATGATCTTTTTTGGATGCAATTCAGCTTTCGATGTGGTTTGAGCTGGTTTATCGTATTTGCTCCATGATCATTTTCGAACTATGTTACTCTACAGGACCCATTTTTCATCACCAGTGATGATTCTTTTTAAGAAAGGGTCGGTTTCATTTCGTCTAAGGTGCATATCGCAAAAGTTGATTCTTTGTGTTAAATGAATTTCTTTCAATTCGTGAGGAACCCAAATATCAAGCTTCTTAACTAGCCCAAGACATTTTAAATGTTTTTCAATTGTTGTGTGCGATACATATAGCCTCTCCGCAACCTCTCGAACAGTTATATGACGATTCTCTTCAATTATGACTTTGATTTGGTCATCATCAACTTCAGTAGACCGACCAGAACGTTGCTCATTTTGAGGGAAAATCTCCAGAACGGAATTTTTTATACCAATTCTGACACGTGCGCTCTGTTAAGCAATTAGCACCATAAACTTCACATATCTTTTTGTGAGCTGCAGCAGCTTTCTTTCCTTTACGGAAATAAAATAGTAAAATATGTCGAAAATGTTCGTTTCAGCAGTCCATTTAAAATTAACCCACAACGAATTGCTTTAATAAAAATCACGCACTTCTTGCTTCGGAAGTTACGTCAATGTGACTGGTATCACGCGACAAACGGTAAAGTACAGCACTAACATACGTAATACAAAAAACAAAGCAACACTCTCTAACAGTAAAAACCGAAAGTACTTAGTTGCCAACCCAATATGTAGTATTAAAATTTTTAATTTTTCCAACTGGTTAGAGAATATACAGTGTGGGATTAAATGCATCATGTGATTTTCTTTCGCTATAACTATCGTTTAAAGTGAAAAGTCATTTGGCTTTTAACTGATTATGCTTATTCGCACTTATAAATTTTGTTTCCATTAATTATGGAAAATTACGTTCGTCGAATGGCTGCCGTCGGCGTTCATGTAAATTTGGGTTCTTTTAATTACATTTTGCATAACTGCGCAGCATTTGCGGTGTCACGTTGTCAATTCCGCTCGAATGTTGTTCTTTAATTCCTTCAAGGTGGGGAGCTTGTCCGCATACATCAACGTCTTCAAATATACACAGAGGAAGAAGTCCGGAGTAGTCCAATAAAGTCTGGCTGGACAAGCCAAATCACCGAAACGCGAGATTATTACACGCGCTGGGAAGGCATCCTTTAAAATACGCATTGTGTCGCGTGTAATATAACAAGTTGCCCCATTCCTTTGGAACCACATGTCCTTCAAACAAAGATCGTCAACTTCCGGTAAGAAAAATTCAGTCAGCATGGCTTTATAGCGGTCGCCGTTCACCGTAGTAGCGTTACCGTTGGCTTCTTCCAAAAAATAAGGTCAAATAACCTTTTCCGACGTAAGCGCACATCACACGATAACTTTGAGAAGATGTAATGGTGCTTCATGAATTATGCGTGGATTTTTCGTCCTCCAGAACCGAGAATTTTGCACGATTGGGATATTTTCGCCGAAACTCACGTTGCGTTAATACCACTGACAAATTATTGCACGCAAGCATTGTCATAATTATCGCGCGTTCTTGAGATGTATGTCGATTCATTGTTATTCACCATAAATTTCGCACCTATCTATTTCACGAATGTCAAACACAACCTGACATACGATGCCATTTGCAAAAATGGCAGCACTTTCCAATAGGGTGATACTTATTGCCCCACCTGATATCTTCGTTGCCGTTGTTGAAACGTTGAATATGAAAATTAACACTAGATACTATTTTAGAAAAGTCAATTCTGCAATAAATTAATTTCCATAAGTCAATTTACTTGATGCCTTTCCAATAGTATATCGTAGTTCTATCCTTTAAGTGGGTAAACAGCATCATTTTAAGTATTTTAAGTAGCGGTTTAAGTTTCAGTTAATAGAGAATTAAGTAATGCAGAGACCAAGCAACTGCTTACGTTAGCTTACTTAGAACTAAAGCAAAGCAATTCCGCTAAAAAAATCCCAATAATTGTAAGTGCCGATAAACATAATTTTTGAATATGTTGGCCAAAATGAGAGTCAAAAAATACACTTAGATCTTTAATTACAGTGTTAGTAGTAACAGGTTTTTCGTACGTCAAATAAGTTGTTGGAGCATAATTAATGAGCTTTAAATTATTCGCGTTACGCTATCTTAAAAGAACGTTAATATTAAATTAAAAGTTAATACAGCATGTTTCAAAAAGCATATACGTATTACAAAGTATTATTTTATCCAAACTATCGATCGCTGCTCCTCGGCTCGGCTATTGGAGAAACGAATACATAGTCTAGTTTATTTAATAGCCACCAGATGCCAGTTGTCTTCTGCTTTTCTTGGTGACCATAATATGTTTAAAATGGCTACTCCGCAGCAGAAATCATTTTGTGTTCTCGAGTTTGCGAAGTGCAATTCCGTGATTACAGTGCAAAGACGTTTCAGGTTGAGCTACCAAATTGATCCTCCGAATAGGTGGAACATTCGCAGATGGTATCGACAGTTTGTAGATATAGGATGTATACGTAAAGGAAAGAGTCCTGGCCGTCCCCGTGTTTCTGAAGAAAATGTTGCACGAATTCAAACTGCTTTCCAACGTAATCCTTCAAAATCAACTCGTCGTGCTAGTCGGGAGTTACAACTGCCTATAACAACAATTCGACAGGTTTTGTGACGTGAGTTGGTTATGAAGCCGTACGAGTTACAGTTATTACAAGCTCTGCATCCTGATGACAAACGGAAACGTGTGGCATTTTGTAACGAGATTCATGTTGCTATTGATAATGATAACACTTTCGCACAACGCATCGTGTTCAGTGATGGAGCGACTTTCCATGTTAGTAGTCTGGTAAACAAACACAATGTTCGAATTTGGGGTCTACAGAACCCACATGCAGCCTTTAAACATGTACAAGATTTGCCTAAAATCAATGTGTTTTGTGCGATATCCCGATCACCTGTTTACGGCCCATTCTTTTTTGATGGAAACACGGTTAACGGTCAGCAGTAACTCGCTGTTACAAAACTGGTTGTTTCCGAGGCTGCACGAAGACAACTTGATTTTTCAACAAGACGGGGCACACCCTCACTGGAGTCCCAAGTGGGTGAATATCTGAATGAAACTCTACCGAACCGTTGAATTGGTCGTCAAGGAGCTGGCGACTTGGCATGTCTCAGCTGGGCTCCACGGTCACTGGATTTGACACCTTGTGACTTCTTTTTGTGGGGCTTCGTTAAAGACAACGTTTATGTACCACCACTTCCACAGAACCTGGAAGAGTTGAAGAAGCAGATCCGTACTGCCATAACATCAGTAACGAAGGACATCCTTGCCCGAGTATGGGAGGAATTTAAGTATCGATGTGATATTGTTCGTGTCGCTGATGGAGGCCATATTGAACATCTGTAATCTGAATTTGAGAGGTTCGTAAATATGTGTGTAAAGTTTCATATTCGTATGTCATAAAGTTTAATAAATATATTCATTCGAAATACGAATATTCTTTTTGAAACACCCTGTATTATAGAGCATAGAGAAGATGTTTACATCAGCATAAAATGAAGGGCATAGGACCGAGACTAGAGCCCTGAGGGAACTTAACAATTACATGAAACTTATATTAATATTGAAATCACCATTGTTATTAATCGTATTTGAATTATTTTATTAGTACATAAGCGAAATAAATAGATCCTTAATAGATTAAACATAATAATATGTAATAAATTAATACAATAAAACTGCTTTCAAGAGGATAAATAGTGTTTGAGTAATTAAATTAGCACTCTCGAAGAACCCAAACTGAACATAAACTAAAGAGTAAGTTTATGTGTTGAAAGTGGAAGCGTGGCATTTAAGTTTTCCTACGAATATGAGGTGTAATTTCTTTATTTTAGCCTTACTCAGTCAAGCAGGGCTCTGATAGGATGGACTACTTCCTTTGCTGCTCGTTGGAATAGTATGGAAAATCTATAGAGCAAGCTCCCCTACGCGGAAATATGATGTTATAAACTTGGACATTTCCAGTGACTATATTTCCACCAATAAGTGAATCGTTCTTGGAAAGATGTATAAGTATTATAAATTAAATTAACCCTATAATTATTAGTAAAAACGTTTTAGTAAATAAGTTTTGGAAAATATTGTTAGGTGCTTCTTTCTTTTGCACGGCACTGTATATGTTCTAAACTAGCTTCTGTACGTTATACATAATTTTATTTAATAATTTACTTTAAACTAAATATTTTATTATTCTACAAATTTAAACTCCAAGTTAATATGAGTAGTAGATTATATTTCTCTAATTAATTAAATAATAATATAATAACAATAAATAAATAATATATAATAATAATAAATAAATAAATATATTTCTTAAGATGATTGATTAGTGTTGTTCTACTGAGAAAAGAATAATATTTTTTCGAGTTATAAATTTTACTGTTCCCGATTTAATAATTTAAAATTAAAAAATAGAAGGTATCGAAAACCAAAGACATATACTATAAATAACTATCTCTAAAGAATATTAATCGAAAGATGAATGATGACTGAAAGAATCATTTATATCAGTACTGCCAACATAACGATGAAAGATTGCTTTTCATTAGTTAATTTCCAACTTTTATCTTCATTAGTGGATCTGAAGATATCCCCATGGGCAGTGTCACGTAATAAATTAAATAAAAATTAATACTTCAGAGTCACGACGGGATTCCTTTCGAAGTTAATATCACAACTCTTTTCTTGTAATTTGACACTATGTCATGACGAGATTGTGGGCTCAGCTAGTTCTTATAACGTATTGTCTGAGAATATCTCGTGTTCGGTGAAGGTATTTCTTACGCTAAACGAAATGGCACTCGGGAAGAAAAGGATAATGAAGTTACGACAAAGCCTTACAACAGGGGTGTACTAGGTAAGAAAGTTTTTTTTTAATTAATCCGTTTGTATTACCAAATATTATTGTCAATATATGCTGCTGTTTGGTAGAAGCAGTGTCCGATGGTAATTGCATGTGTGTTTAATATAAGATTGATCAGCTTTAATAAACAGTTGGTAAACATTAACAACCTTTTTATGAACAAATTTAATGCTATTTAAAAAGTAATGGAATTATGTGAACATCATTAGTAAATTCGAAAATTTTGCACAAGCTCTATGGTTAAGCTATAAAATTTAGCAACAATTTCAGGCTTGAAGTAAACCATGTGCAGTATCTAAACTGGAATAGCATGCAGTATTATAAAATTTGGAGCAAGGAAGAGCAAACGCCACAGTAAATTAAATTGTTAGATTGTTGCCGAGAAATAATTGCCTTTTTGTATTTCAAATCGTAAATGGCATTAGATTCTTCTGAAAATGGATTTCGTTTTAGTGAACTCTTCAGAGCAGTTTACGAGCGTAGCTGTTTATATTTCGGGAATAGGAAAATGATCTCAAATGGTCATGTAGAATTTGGCAACACTTGCTTCAGAAATGTTAGGCATAGCTGATAATTCCCTCACTTTTAAATGGCGGTCTTCTAATATCAATTTAATAATAAATGAAATCTTTTGTGATGTTACCACTTTAGCTAGCCAACAGAGACGTCCATCGACTTCAAGCGATTTTCGCCCAAAACGGAAATATTTTGCCCATTTTTTTATAGTATGTTTATATTTCGGGACTAACAAACAAACAAAATTTTTAAGTATCGAAAATAGTTTTATTGCTTTTCAAAATATTCTCCTTGAAAATCAATGTTCTTTTGCATTCGTTTAAACCAATCCAAAAAGCATTACTGCCACTGCAAAGGCGGAATTGACTTTTCTACAACTCTCTAAAGGCATGGTTGCAAAGTAACCGGTTTTTCCGTAAAATCAGGAGACCATTTGTTTTGATGTGCTTCTAGCACGAACAACGTTTGTAGGTTTAGGCTCATCTTGGAATGCCCACACAGTGGACTGCTGTTTACTATAGGGCTCATACGTATAGATCCAAGATTCATCACCTGTGACGACTTTATAAATGTTCTTTGAAGCACCGCCATTGAATTTTTTGTGCATTTCTTGGCACCAATCGACACGAGTCCTTTTTTGAGCGGTTGTCTAATTATATGGTACCCAACGTGAACATAACTTCTTAACGGGTAAATGTTCATCCAGGATCTCATGATCGTTGGTGTTATTAATACCTTGATATGCCTCGATCTCACGGCACCTCACATGACGGTCTTGCATTATCAATTCAAACATTGCATTAATGTTTTCCGACACAACAACATTTGTGGGACGACCTTCACGAAATTCATCGTCCAAAGAACGCCGTCCAAGTTTGAATTCACTATACCAACGATATACTGTAGTTTTTGATGGTGCTTCATCACCATATAAAGTATTCAGGTCGTCGATGCATTCTTGTCGAGATAATCCACGCCGAAAATTATGAAAAATAATTGCACGAAAATGTTCGCGAGTTAATTCCATTTTTTCGTAGACATAAAATTTTCAAGTTACTGTCCACAATAGAAATAGCGACCGGATAATAAAACTATCAAGGTAAATATATTGTCAAAAATGACAAACTTCGCGATGCAATCATCAAATGGGGGGCATACTAACCATATTGCCAGTTCCCGAAATATGAACGGCTACCCTCGTACATCTAAATATGTCAAGGATCTAGTCTTTAAAAAAGGTCGTTTAAATATACAAATAAAGAAATCAACATTAAGTGGATTTTAATCGTTTTTTTTTTTTTTTGGAACTAGATAAAGCAAATGCAATAATTGAGAACATTGCAAATGGAGATTGAAACCAAGGCATGTTACCATGATATATTGTTTAAAAGAGAGCAATTTCATTTGGGTCAAATTAATAAACTTTGTTCAAGAAATCCATCATCTCTGTCAAAAAAATTTAGCGCCCGTTGATAATGGAATTTTGAGAGTGAATTTTAAAAGCAAAGAAGATAGCAATCATTTCTTTAGTAGGGTAGCAGGTAGGTACTTTTCGCGACCCTCGAGAAGACAGATCTATTTCACCGGTGTGACTCTGTCCACATGATCATCGACTATCTGTCTTCCCCAATTCGAGCGAAAATTATATGCTTAACCAACTGTATTATACTTTACTAACTGAAAAATATTATTACAAACATCCATTAAATATAATAATAAAAGTAATTCAAATATGTGCCAGAAAAATAACAAATAGGTACCATACCATAGTAGTAATATAGGAAACATTATGAATGGAAAGAATTGATCATATTATTATAATATATTCGATTATTTTCGAAAAAAGAATCATTTAAGCAATAACAATTTAATCCAAGAAAATACAGCGTGTCTCAAAAAGAATATACGTACTACAAAGTATTATTTTGTCCAAACTATCGATCGCTGCGCCTTGGCTCGGCTATTGGAGAAACGAATACATTAGTCTAGTTTATTTAATAGCCGCTAGATGTCAGTTGTCTTTTGTTTTTCTTGGGAACCGTCATATGTTTAAAATGGCTACTTCGCAGCAGAAATCATTTTGTGTACTCGAATTTGCAAAGTGCAATTCCCTGATTACAGTGCAAAGACGTTTCAGGTTGAACTACCAGATTGATCCTCCGAATGGGTGGAACATTCGCAGATGCTATCGACAGTTTGTAGATACAGGATGTGTATGTAAAGGAAAGAGTCCTGGTTGCTCTGGTGTTTTTGAAGAAAATGTTGCACGAATTCAAACTGCTTTCCAACGTAATCCTTCAAAATCAACTTGTCGTGCCAGTCGGGAGTTACAACTGCCTACAACAACAATTTGGCGTGTTTTGAGACGTCAGTTGGTTATGAAACCGTACAAGTTGCAATTGTTACAAGATCTGCGTCCTGATTACAAAGGGAAACGTGTGGCATTTTGTAACGAGATTCATGATGTTATTGACAACGATAACACTTTCGCACAACGCATCGTACTGAGCGATGAAGCGACTTTCCATGTTAGTAGTCTGATAAACAAACACAATGTTCGAATTTGGGGTCTACAGAACCCACATGCAGCCATTGAACATGTACGAGGTTCCCCTAAAATCAGTGTGTTTTGTGCGATATCCCGATCATCTGTTTACGGCCCATTCTTCTTTGATGGAAACACGGTAAACGGTCAGCAGTATCTCGCTGTTACAAAACTGCTTGTTTCCGAGGCTGCACGAAGGCAGTTGCCTTCGTGCAGCCTCGGAACTTCGTCAAGGAGCTGGCGACTTAGCATGTCTCAGCCGGGCTCCGCTGAGACATGCGGATTTGACACCCTGTGACTTCTTTTTGTGGGATTTCGTTAAAGACGACCATCACTATATACCATCACTTCCATAGAACCTGGAAGAGTTGAAGAACCAGATCCGTACTGCCATAACATCAGTAACGAAGTACATGCTTGCCCGAGTATGGGAGGAATTTGAGTATCGATGTGATATTGTTCGTGTCGCTGATGGAGGCCATATTGAACATCTGTAATCTGAACTTGAAAGGTTCGTAAATATGTGTGTAAAGTTTCATATTCGTATGTCTTAAAGTTTAATAAATATATGCATTCGAAATATGTATATTGAAACACCCTGTACTGTTTAAGGGTTTTTTTAAAAATACCAAAACTTGTAATATTTCTAATACACGTAGTATATAGTAAGTTATTATTCAGTTTACATTCTATGTAATATGCTTCATTTTAGAATATTCTTTTCACATGTAGAGCAGAAAAAAAGTGTCAGTTGTGCGTTTAAGGAAGCCCTTTTATTTCGTAAAAAATGTATACATTTTGAGTGGAAATTTGAGTTTTCGTAAATCCTTATTTGTTTGTATTATGATTTCAAGCATATTATCCAACGAATTTATTTTTCTTGACTAAACGGACAACTTGTCATCATGATAATAATAATATTACGTATTACAAATACACCCTAAAAACATCCTTGAAAATAATGATTAGAAACTGTGGGACAAGACAACACACACAGACGAATAAATTTTTAACAGACCAAACATTACATATATTTCTCCGTCATAATTCCTCTAAATGTTGCATGCTCATTACTATTTTATATTTTAGTTTTTCATTATCGTCTGCTTGGATTATTGGAGACATGTCTGCAAGCATTCGTACTTTATACTGATGCTATGAAAGAGTTTGCATTTATTTCGACTGTCTTTAATTATACCATCCAAGAACTGTGAATAGTTTAATTTTGATTACTTTTTTGCCAATAATCTAGAATATTCTCGTGTAAAATTTACAACAGTAGGTGTAAGGTACATATTTAATAAAACGAATCTGCGCAGTCTGTCGCAGAGAAAACAGAACTTTTTTGAAATAATAATTCTTAGTGGCGCCATCTATTAAATAAAATATGCGTCGGTAAGGTAGATTTTTCATCAATGTTATGTCAAAATATCATAATATTTCCATCATTAAAAGCAGAGACGTTACGCATAAAGTAACAGCATGTATTTGGCATTGGTTGAAAAATGAATTTTGAATAAAGAGTAAATATCAACTTTTGTTTTAAAGTCAGTAAATCGTTTTCTGAAACGTTTAATTTGATGAAACAAGTGTATAATGATACGTCTTTATAACGTACGAATGTGTTTGAGTGGTGTAAGCGATTTAAAGACGGTCGTGTCTTAAATCGTAAGTCGTAAATGACGACGAACATCCTGGTGCAAAAAAATCTGTGGTTACGGAAGGTAACATAGAACTTGTGTTTGAATTTATCAGAAATATGCCGAAATTCTCATTGCGATACGTGGGAACGGAATTACATATTTGCATAGATTCAGTCCATCGCATTTGACAGTGCATTTTGGACTGAGAAAGGTTTGTGCAAGGTTTGTACCACACAAGCTAACTGATGATCAAAAATGGCTCTGAATTCTACATTGTACAGACTTTATTAAAGACTCAAAAAAGGACGAAAACTTCGAGTATTCTATTGTAGCTGGCGATGGTACGTGGTGTGATCCAGAGATCAAGCGTTAAAGCTCTGAATGGAAGCATCTAAGCGAAGAAAGACCGAAAAAAAGCCGTTTGAAGAAGGCAAAAGTGAAGACGGTGTTGATTTGTGTTTATGATTCGAAAGGCATAGTGCACAAAGACTTTGTACCAGCTAATCAAGCTGTCAATGCTGTATATTATCTTGGTGTTATGAAGCGTCTTTTGGCGCGTATTCGTCGTGTGCGCCCTCAATGTAGTGAAAATGGTAGCTGGCGTTTTTTACATGATAATGCACCATCTAATCGCTCGACGCTTATCACTGATTTTCTAACTGCAAATAGCATTTTAACCATCAGCCATCCACCGTATTTGTCGGATTTGCCCCCCTGTGATTTCTGTCTATTTTCCGAACTACATTAGCTGATGAAAGGACAGCATTATGCCGACGTGGAAGCTACGAAAAAGGCGTCGACAGCGATCTTGACGGACATCTCTAAAGATGAACTTAAAAATTCATTCGACATGTTAATTGATCGTGCAAAACGTTGTATTGAAGTCGAAGGCGACTTCTTTGAATAAAATTAGTGAATTTTACCCAAATAGAAAGCTTTTGTTTTTATTTTAAAAAAGTTCAGTTTTCTCTGCCATAGACTGTGTATAAATTACTTTTAAATGCAATATTTTACAAGATATACATATGCGGCAATTTTCTCGGTTAGTAAAATATTTTTGTTGATAAAAGAACTGTACTGATAATAATACTGTGACAAATATATTGTATGTTTTGTAAGATTATGGGAAAATTTTTACAATAAAAACGTTAATAGGAAATAGTGCTAAAATTTTCAATACGTATCTGAATAAGATCAGAGAAGAGTTATTTACCGGACCATACATAAAGTCACTTATGTCTGATCAATAATCACCCACTAACAATAACTAATGGAGACTTCGTGGTGTACACACATAGAGGTGGCATAAATGAACATGAAGAATACATATTGTATTGTACGTGTGCGTGTATGTGAGAAAATACATAACCAAACCGATTTTATTAACCAATTATATGGCTTTTCAAGATCTTTATCTGCGTATCTTACAATCGAGAACTGTATGCTGTAAATATGCCCAGTACGTAAAGAATAAAATGCGTATAAAGGAAAAGAAAAATTTATATTGGATCTTGTCACTGATAGGAACTTTCTAAATATCATATGAATACAGAATATTCTCTTTGTCGCATAAATTTATGTATTAAAGTCTGAAATGCTCGCCCACTTTTGTGAAGATGATACCATTCTATTCTCATATTAAATAAATAACTTCTTTGGTGTATGTTCTTGTCATATAAAATTACGTGACATTCCTGATGTTGTAACGTTTTTTGTTTAATGTAAGTTAAATGCTTTATGAAATATTTGAATTTTAGTTGATAAGCCACTAAAAGTAGGAAAAATATTATGATCAATGTGCGCATAGATAGGCGGTTCCCTGATATATTGTTAGATGTTTCCAAATAATTTTATAGGAAAGTTCAATATAAGAAAGTGTTTATAATTTTACATTTAGTTTATTTTTAACAAAGATCAATAGTAGATTTACGATCGATTAAAATAACTTTTGTATTGTTAGTATAAGTAGTTACGGTGTGTTTATTAAGTACTTTAAAACACGGCGTCCCAGTGTACAGGAGGGTTTACACTATGCATAGATTAGTGGCGCCAGTAACAATTGTCGCGCCAGTAAATTTAAGTTGCGTGTATAAACATCAACTGGCGTACAAGTCAAAGTTTTGACTTGTACGCGTACAAGTCAAAACTTGTACGCGTACAAGTCAAAGTTTTGACTTGTACGCCAGTTGATGTTTATACACGCAACTTAAATTTACTGGCGCGACAATTGTTACTGGCGCCTCTAATCTATGCATAGTGTAAACCCTCTTTAAGTACAGTTACTTTATTAACAATCAGTTAAAAATCTTAAAAGTACAAGGGCAATTCCAATTTAACCTGCATTTTATTCTTTTCTGACTATTATTGAAGAGAAACTACAAAGCGATTTTATATTCATGGAAGTACGAGAATGATCCTATAACTACCCGGCCTGACCTAGAGATGGCGGTAGTTGTTTGAAATGAGTCTGCTCCTTCGTTTGCAATAGTGAAATTTTTGGTAGCAGAGTTTAAACGAGGCCGTACGAGCTGCCAAGACGAGCATCGCATTGGTCGACCAAATGAGGTGACTTCTCCAGAAATGGTGAAGAAAATCCACAAAGCGGTATTGAATGTTCATCGACTGAAAGTGCGCGAGCTAGCAGACATAGTAGGCATTTCAAAAAATGCGCTAAATTTGGACATGAGAAAACTGTGCGCAAGATGGGTGCCGCGTTTGCGCGCACTCGAGCAAAAACAAAAACAGTGTTGTGAAGGTGTTTAGCGAAGTTTCATAGCAACAAAACAGAATTTTTGCACCGTTTCATAACTATGGATGAAGCAATTTTCATTGACTATCTTGAAAAAGGAGAAACTATCAACGGCAAGTATTACAAATATGAGAATTTATTGCAACGTTTGGGCGAACAAATCAAGCAAAAACGGCCGCATTTGGCTAAGAAGAAAGTGTTGTTTCATCAAGACAATGCAGCAGCTCACAAATCCGTTATTGCAATGGCCAAAATTAATGAATTAAAGTTTGAATTGCTACCTCATGCATCCTAGTCGCCCCCTCGGATTATTTTCTGATCCCAAACTTGAAAGAATGGCTCAGTGGACAAAGATTTTCCAACGATGAAGAACTGATGTCGGCAGTTAATGACTATTTTGAGGCACAAGATAGTCTTTATTATAAAAAGGGTATCGAACTTATTGATCATCGCTGGGAAAAGTGTATAGAGCTGAAAGGAGATTATGTTGAAAAATAAATATATTTCCTTCCAAAATGTTTGTGTTTTCTTTGTCGGGTCGGGTACTTCTGGGACCACGCTCATAGGCTGTCAGTTGTATTAACAATGTTAAGTAGCAATGTGTTAAATTCTGTTGCACAATATATAATTACTAAATTTTTTCTCAAGTAAGGTGTAAAACCGGTTGATATTCTTCAGAGACCTCATAAACAGTTTGAAGAAGAATGTTTATCACTCAGAACAGTATTTAAGTGGTGTAAATCCTTCCATGTTGGTCGTGAACATATATGGAACTTGCCGCATGCTGCTTGTTAAGCTTCCACAACTTAAATTAAATAAAATTAGCACCAAGTGGATTTTAAACTAACTTTCTGCGGAACAACAACGGAAACAACTTCAGATTTGCGGAGAACTCCGTCTTCGCTACAAGTATGAAGACGATGACTTTTTGTTACGTATCATAACAACTGTTAAGAGCTGGGTACACCATTACATCCCAGAAAGCAATGGCGACTGTATTCCGGGGCACTATTGAACCAATTTACATCAAATTTCTCGATGAAAGAAAAATAATTAATTCAGCTTATTACAGTAAGCTTTTTGAAAAGGTTCACCTGCCCATACGAACAAAAAGGCGCGATGCTTAAGCAAGAGCGTTATTCTCCTATAGTATAGAGGAAGAACATCCCATAATAGATTGTCTAAATTGGCTTTGGAAGTATTGCCCCATTCCCCCATATACATAGTTCTGATTTGGCCTCGAGTAAACTGTCATCTCTTTGAGCCACTCAAAAAGTTCTTGGAAAGTAAGCAATTGGCCTTTAATGAAGAAGTGAAGGATGTGGTACAAAATTGATTGTCGTCAAACGAAAGAATTTTTTTTTGGTGGAAATATAGAAGCGACTGGAGCGATGAGCAAGTGTATTTTAAAGAGGGGATTGTTACTCAGAAAAATTATTTATATATAATATTAACTTTTTGTTTGCATCGAAAAGAAATAAATGAAATGTAGGTCAAATTTGAATCATCCTCGTATGTTTAAAAAAATCATATTCTTTGTATTTCTTTCATCGTAAAAAATTTTAAAAATACTTTTTTTATAAGACGCATCATAATTTTTTGAACTATCTTGCAAACATTTGAAAGCCATGACAACTAAAAAGGGTCTAATTATCATTTTGAAAAACTAGAATATCTGAACTTAGTTTCAAGAGTACCTTTAATCTCTTCTTGATTAAGAATTTCTTATTTCCTTGAAGATATGATTTAGATGTTTAAAGGCTTACGCTAAAAAGTCATATAATAAATTGAAACACACATATGTATTTACGAGTGTAATTGATAAGTACTTAGCCTACCATATAAAACGCTGCAATACTTCAAATCAAAATTGTATTTATACGATTTTATTTGGCTTACATAATTAGCAGAATGTTCATAAAACAATTCTAAGTCCTTTAAAAAATTCTTTGTTTTGATCTGCAATCCGTATTGCCGACGCTGTCCGAAATATGAGCCACATTACACCCGGCCTTTCAGTGCTCCAAAAGCAATAATTGTATCCACGCAAGTGGAAATGTGCTTCATCGCTCATGAAAATTTTCAATGGACACTTCACAGTTGAGGTTTAAAAGTACTTGAATAGAATTTACATGCTATTAGCGATCTGCGGGCTATAGCTAATGCTCTGTTAGCAATTTATATGGGAACATCTTCAAGTCTTTCAAGATTAGCTATAAAGAGCGTCTATTGATGCCCAATTGCTTGGCCTGTTGTCTGCTTGATGCTTGAGGCTCTTCTTGAACATTTGCAGGTACATCACTGATATTCTCAACCGAAGAGCTGCTCTGAGGCAGGCCATGCCTGCTACTATTTCATGTTGACCTAATTTACTCAAAGCGAGCGGATAAACGCCGCAGTGTATGTCCAATTTTAGTAAAATCGATAAATTGAGGATATTTATATTGAGTCAAAACCATCAGCCTAATATTTGTCAAAATATTAGCACAATTATTTCACGTTCATAAGGAGTGCAGCGATTTATATTTGTCTGTGTGTATTCTGCTTCTGTTTATTTCACAAATATCAAAGTAATAAAATATTGCTATCTTTACGAAAATTAGTATCTTTGAAATAGCATCTTTCCTAAAATCATTCGAGGACAAAGAATTCTTAAAATATCGTAAGGACTAACTCCCTGAATGTTTTCGGCATGTTTAGTAAACATCCTGTATATGGTAGAGACGCTTCCAAGTTTTTAATTATATTTTATGTTATTGTTTTAAAACATATTGTTCTAAAGCAAGTACCTATTCATTTACTTCAGAATCTGTAACATTTAACAACCGCACGCATTATTTCTATGAATGCTTTTTCATGTATTTACAAGCCATGTACATCACATACTCACACATACACACTCACAACAGACTGAAATCTACTTGTTGATTTACTGAACGTGGTCCTTATACTTGTCTCAGCCATTATGTGTGTGTGTGTGTGTATAGCATACACACATCTGTACGCGAATACATCATCGTGAATAGCTTTCAGTTATAGCTCATTCATCCGTGGCGGGTAGCCGCTTTGATAGTCACGACTTTTCCATTTCTGAGAGTCCCGTTGACGGCAAAACTGATTCCGCTTGCTTTTAGAAGGATTACGGCGAATTCGACGGCGAAGACAAAAATGACGAAAAAGCAACTCCAGCGTTCTTTTTAGTGAACGTTGAAATAAAGTGTTGGGAGAAATGCTGTAAACTTCATTTGTTCTTTTAAAATGGTTTTCAATTTATTGTAAATGGGAAAATCTTTAGAGGTGTTCTTTAGTAAAACCATTTTCTGTTCAACTACAAAAGAAAAACATATGCAAGGAAATATTTGTATGACTAGCGTTCAAAAAGCGAGCGAATATTTTACATATTGGAATGAAAAATACTTTTCCAAGTTGCATAGTTCATTCAGAGAGAGCAGTGTATTTAATATAAACTAAATTATTATTTGTTTCCATTAATAATAATCACTACAAATTATTAAGTTGATTTAATCAAAATATAATACAAAAATTAATGCAATAATGACTAAATTGGAGTTAATTTTATTCATTCAATGGCACTTAAACTTCTTCTTTTCTATAGTTACAGCTACTGAAAATACCATTGTTATTGATACTCCGAATGATCATTTCTTAATTTAGATACAAAGTTAGAAATTTGATTAACATTTAGTGTCCATGTTTTTATATACTATTTATATATTATATTAAAACAGAAGGAATCAGAAATCATCAGGACCACATGCTGCAAAACAGGTATACGTTTCTTTTATAATTTTTAAAATAAGAATTTCGAATCTCGACTTTCTTTATTTCAATAAGCTTGCACTAGGGGACTCGTCCTTTTTTTCATCCGCTTTGTAATATTACGCAGAAGTTTAATTTCTCAATATACTATTTTATATGGACATTTTTTTTTAATTTTAATATTTCCTTTACTTGACATGGACGAAGAAAAAGATTTTTCGTATTATCAGTTCAGAAAAATCATAATAATCACAATAATTATCTTAAAAATTTATAATCTACAGCGCTGTAATTTATAAACACGTTCTTTAATTTATAATTTATAAATATGTTTATTTATTCTCGCGTATCTTAATACCAAAACAGCTATCCAATGGATTGTCCGTGAAGATCTACGGCAACAAATCATTTATCAATTTTCTTAGTGAATGGCTTGGTGTACGTGGCCAAGCCAAGCAAATATCGTTTACACCGACTTTAGAAGTGTTTTTCATTTAATAAGTCATGAAGTTTTACTTGTTGGTTCTTGATTTAAATTCTTTCCTTCTAGGGCTTTTGACGTCGTTCTTGATCAACAGATCCAACTATGCTTATTATAATAGCTATAAGAGCGCAATTGGGATCGCTATTGTTCTTCCTTTTTATCAATAATTTCTTGACGTCTTACGAGGGTAGCCTTTTATATTTCAGGAACTGGCAACACTGTTGTGTTGCCTCCGATCTGATGATTGCATCGTGAAGTTTGTCATTTTTGACGAAATATTTACCTTGATAGTTTTATTATCCGGTCGCTACTTCTATTGTTGACAGTAACTTGAAAGTTGAATTTGATGGAGCCTGTGGTTTATTGACTTGATCAATAAGGTTAATATATAACCCCTTTCCACAATTAACTATTTGTAAATTCTGTATACGTATTTCGACAACCAAGTTGTCATCATCAGCAGATAAAATCAAAGTGTCGCACCTGGTAAAACACGGCGAAAAAATTGTACGAAAAATATACTCCGTACGCGATCCGCATCGTTGAAAACCAAGATGTGCACTCAGTGCAAGATGTGCACTCAGTGCACATCTTGGTTTTCAACGATGCGGATCGCGTACGGAGTATATTTTTCGTACAATTTTTTCGCCGTGTTTTACCAGGTGCGACACTTTGATTTTATCTGCTGATGATGACAACTTGGTTGTCGAAATACGTATACAGAATTTACAAATAGTTAATTGTGGAAAGGGGTTATATATTAACCTTATTGATCAAGTAACTTGAAAATTTTATGTCAGTGAAAAAATGGAATTAACTCGTGAACATTTTCGTGCAATTATTTTTCATATCTTTTGGCGTGGATTATCTCAACACGAATCCATCGACAAGCTGAATTTTTTTATGGTGATGAAGCACCGTCGAAAACTACAGTATATCGTTGGTATAGTGAATTCAAACTTGGACGGCGTTCTTTGGACGATGAATTTCGTGAAGGTCGTCCCACAAATGTTGTTGTGTCGGAAAACACTAATGCAGTGCCTGAATTGATAATGCAAGACCATCATATGACAAACCGTGATATCGAGGTATCTCTAGATATTGGTAACACCAGCGTGCATAAGATCCTGCATGAACATTTAGCCGTTAAGAAGCTATGTTCACGTTGGGTACCACATAATTCAAAGAACATTTATAAAGTCGTCTTAGGTGATGGATAGTGGATCTATAGGTATGAGCCCGATAATAAACAGCAGTCAACTGTGTGGGTATTCCAAGATGAGCAAAAAATCAATAAAAGTTGTTCGCGCTCGAAGTACATCAAAAGAAATGGTAGCCTGTTTTTTCGGAAAAACCGGTCACGTTGCAACCGTGCCTTTAGAGACTTGTAGGACGGTCAATTCCGAATGCTACACAACGATTTGTTTGCCAAAAGTTTTTGAAGAAATAAGGAAAACAAACCGAGAACGACAGATCATTCTCCACCATGACAATGCGAACTCTCAAAGGTCGGTTCAAACAATTGAATATTTGACCGGGCAAAACATTCAATTGATGAGCCGTCCGCCGTACAGCCGTGATCTGGTGCCCCGTGATTTCTTTTTTTCCCACACGTGAAGAGTAAAATTCTTGGTCAACGGTTTTCTACGCCGGAAGAGGCAGTTGGGTCATTCAAAACTCATAATTTGGAGATACCGCCTTCATAGTGGCAGCAATGCTTTTCGGATTGATTTAAACGAATGCAAAAGTGCATTGATTTTCAAGGAGAATATTTTGAAAAGCAATAAAACTATTTTGGATAATAAAAATTTTTTCTTGTTAGCTATTGCCGAAATATAAATGGCTACCCTCGTATCATGTTATGTAGTGGTCTATGTGAATGATCTGAAAATTTATAGCTCTGTCAAGCTGTGGAATAAAATCTTTTAGTTACTATATAGTTTCGATATAATTATTTAACATGTTCTTCATTTAAGCTACATTAGGAAATACTGTTTTTTACACAAATAAACTTAATTGTACGGATTGTGTGTATTATATAAGTGACTGCAGCTTCATTAAAGTTAATAGTGTAAAAATTTGGCGTTCGATTCAAATCTAAGTTCTGGTATACATATTAACAATATTTGCATTAATGTATCTGAAACTTTAAATTTCGTACTGGGTACTTGCATATTTCTCAAAAGTTCGCCTTTGCTAAAAACATTATTATTCTTTAGTTTGACTATTAGTACTAGAATATACTTCGACCGTATGGTTCATGCGCTGTAATTATCTACATTTGTCTATAAAGAAGGCTTGACGACGTTTTTTGGTATACGTACATTACCGGATTGATAATGTTTGTCCAGAACACACCATTAGCTATAATTTTCTGTTAAGAAGACATTAAGACAGATTAAAAGAGCAAGATTTTTATGGAAACTTATTCACGGTTTTATTGTTTTTTGACTTCCCGCAATTATTTTCCGTTATTATTTACTATTTCTCAGAAATATTTTTCCTCTCTATAATTTTCCCCTCACTTTAGTATGTTGTAATACCGATGCACTTTATCTACTATTGTCATTTCTTGTAGGGGATCGGTGTTTTCAGCTGTTTGTGATGTTATTAATCAAGCTTCATGAAAATCATCACTTAGACTTCTAAAACAATTTTAATCCTTCACAGCCTCGGAAAATAGTTGTTGGTGTGTCATTTTCACTCTTTTTATTCGCAAATAAAAAGAAATCGTTACTCGTAAAGTTTACGACTTAATTCATTGCTGTAATCGAACTGCGCAATATTTATACATATAATCCCACTCTTTCGTTTGACAGCAAAAGTGACAAAATTTACAAATATTCATATGTCCAATATCTAAAAACTACACTGCTGCCGCATTCCAGAACCCACATAATTGCCATTGCATCTATTGAACAATTGAATTATATAGTGTTATTCAAAAGTAAGTTTCCACTTTGAAATAACCAAACATCAAATTGATCGTAAAGAAATGGGGTTTTATTTTTGAGAAGAGGAGAAATAAAAAATTAAATACAACCATTACAGTAACGTTCAGTTGAAAATAACGCTCTTCTAATTATGAAAGGCATTAGATGTTCTCTGTGACATGTGATATCGGCTGTCTCAGATCTTCACGCATTGTAAGCCTACTTAGAAATACCCTTTCTTCGAGATAATTCTAAATTAATCATATTTGGTAATCTAGAAGATCAACTGTTCGGAAGCTTTCTCCTAATTACATGACCACTAAATGTGTTGCGTAGTAGAGTCTTTTATTATCTATGTAGAGTGGAGCACCGTCTTGCATAAAAACAATGTTGCCAATATAATAATTTTATAATGTTGACAGTGTAAAACCTCGAAACATTTGAAAATATCGCTGTTTATTTATCGTTACTGTTTTCGTTTGTTTATGATCCATTTTCTGGTATAAATAAGTTCCTATTATAAAATTTGACATGAAGTCGCATTAAATAGTAACATTGACATCATGAAACCCTTGCTGAACAATCGCTTTTGGATTATTTTTTGCTCATATCCTGCAGTTATATACAGTGTGTATCAGCCAAATGGAATAAATTCGATAATAATTAAATGGAAGGGTGTTCGAATAAACGCTCGGACACGTCGATTGGAATTTTTAGTTGCGTATTTTTTTAAATAAAAAGTTTATATACAGGGTGTGTCATGTAAAAGTGGTCAATACCAACTTTCTTATTTTAAATACAACACCCTGTCAAATATTAAATTTTTGAATTATTTAGAAAATTCTAGACATATTTCATTTACAATGTCCAATACCTATCTTCGACTGTTTCGGAAATATTAAATGTTTTCAGATTAATAATTTTGTTTACAATTAAAATAAGATTTTCACATAATAGTTTGTTTACCGAACTATTAAGTGAAAATCTTTAATTGTACTTGTACTTCTTTTAAAATACCTTGCCTTAGCAAAGTGTTGTCAGTATCATAGTGTTGTCAGTGTCATAACTGTTTGAATTTCGTTAACTACATTTCAGCAAAATGTTTCATTTAACAGAAATGCAGAAAATAACAATTCTGCAGATGATTGGTTATTTAGATAACACACGGACACAAATGCAAGTTGCTCACTTATTTCATGAGAAATTTTCAAATTTGCCGCCTATATCCCAAGGAATAATTAGTAAAATAGAAAAGCAGTTTCGCGACTTTGGACATGTAAGGCAAATAAAAAAAGCAGCTGCGAATGCAGTAAGTAATGATACCAAACTGGATATTGTGCTTGAGTTTGAAGAGAACCCACATACTTCTAGTAGACAAGCAGCGTCAATGTTCGATGCATTCATCGATTATTCGCACATTAAAAGAAAATAAAATGCATCCCTATAAAATTATACCAACTCAGGAGCTCATGGAAGAAGACTTTGATAAGAGAACGTATTTTTGTGAACAAATGATGACAATGTTAGATAACAATGTGATCCAATTAGAACATATTTTATTTTCTGATGAGTGTACCTTTACGCTTCACGGTCATGCTAATCGTCAAAATTGCCGCTCTTGGTCCAGGGAAAATCCTCACTGGATGAGGGAAGAACATACGCAATACCCTGAGAAGGTTAATGTTTGGGCAGGAATTGTTGTAGATCATATCGTAGGTCGTTTTTTCATTGATGGAAATTTGAATGGCGACAATTATTTAGCATTGCTTCAAAATAATCTCGTGCCAGCTTTGACAAACTTATATCCGGATCTAGCAAACCCACAAGTTCCAGCAAATACGATGTGGTTCCAGCAAGATGGAGCACCACCCCATTACTAAATCAATGTCCGGCAGTACCTCAACCAGATATTCCCGAATCGGTGGATAGGTAGACGAGGATCGATGGAATGGCCAGCACGATCCCCTGATCTAACGCCATTAGACTTCTTCTTATGGGGATATGTCAAGAGTATAGTATACAAAACTAAACCCCTCGACTTAGCTGACTTAAGAAGACGAATAATAGTTGCGATTAGATCGGTCACACCTGAGATGTTGAGCAACGTTAGAAAAAATTTTTATTTAAGATTAGGATGTTGTCAAGACGTTTGCGGCGAACACTTTGAACATCTCCTACAGTGGCATTAATATTTTTCTTGTTATTTTTTACATTATCAAAAATTTTTCAAATTAATCTGAAAACATTTAATATTTCCGAAACAGTCGAAGATAGGTATAGAACATTGTACATGAAATATGTATGTCTGGAATTTTCTAAAGAATCCAAAAATTTAATATTTGACAGAGTGTTGCATTTAAAATAAGAAAGTTGGTATTGACCACTTTTACATGACACACCCTGTATACAAACTTTTTATTTAAAAAAATACGCAACTAAAAATCCCAATCGACGTGTCCGAGCGTTTTTTCGAACACCCTTCCATTTAATTATTATCGAATTTATTCCATTTGGCTGATACACACTGTATGTTAACACCTCCACTTAATTTAAAATGTGCCTGATCTATCCAAAATATTTTTTCCAGCCATTTAGCGTTATTCAAAATCGTTCTCACTCTTCAACATTAAAAAGCACACATTGCTGTTTTATGCCTACAATTTTCACCACAGGTACAAAGTCAAAGTCTGGTGACAAACCAACAGATATCCACTTCGAATGACTTTTATTTAAAAAATATGTCCTTTCTCCTACTAATCCATGATGGTTCTCGTATATTTTTCTGCACACGCATATCTGCTTTATCCCAGAAGTCATTCGTTCGACCTATTTGAGTAAAAAAAGCTTCTATACAAGGATCCACTTTATAATTTTCAACTTCATTCGTGAAATTACCTTCTTCAATGCTAACATTTCTCAACAGTCTTCAATTTTCTGAGACCAATCAATTCGTTCCTTCACATTAAATGAACCCTTAATGATAACTCACAATACTGATAATGATCCTATAATTCTACCTTTATATATCTTTATTCACGGACGTAATTATTTCTTGAACCTCACCGAGCTTAGTCAATTCTAAAACCTCATTGATCATGAAATAACTTTGCAATGTCTTGAAAGTTACTAAACCCCCTCAGGCTTAGCCGATTCTAGAATCTCCTTATTAACTTTGACATTGAAATGACAACCTTAAAATGATTTTAACACTGAAACCTCTTCGACCTCAGCCGATTCTAGAACCTCCTCATTGACCTTGACCGTTCCAACATGAATTGTGGTCGAGGTCAATGAGGAGGTTCGAGAATCGACTTAGTCCCTCTACTTATTTTTCTATTAATATTTCTATAGCGAAAGTGATGCTAATCCGTTCATCTTGTTCTTTAAGTTCAAAGCGCATTTTCATTTTAATAGAAATACAGGCGACGCTGCCTTCTCAGGATCCGCCACACTGTTGAATACCCGAAACTTTTTAGCAATAGCCGCATCATATACAGAATTTTCACTAATGCCCTGAACTTCTTATAAAAGTGAAGCAGCGCTTACTTTGTTTTATACCAGGTCTGATTTACCCAATCGCTTTTTAAAGCTAACTGTACCAGTTTCTTTAAAATTTTGCACGAAATTACGAAATTATTTTACTGTACAAGACTCATTTCTCAGTCCATATATTTTTGATAAATCTTAATATGTTGGCACATTGTTTATGGAATTCGTAGTAGCACTGAATAAGGTCAATACGGACTTGTAGCGGCGAAACCATTTCAACAAGTGTCGATCAAATGTTACTGTCAATACTCAAAACTGCAGCAAGACGTTTATTCTAAAATTAGAAAAACTAAATCACCATAGCAACAACCAATTTTATAAACTGACGCAAAAGCTACACGCTGTTTTTTTTTTATTCGGTTCTGAATCGAGAATTTTAATGTTAAAATATTGTAACATACTTTGTTTACTTTCAGAAATTACTTGAATATAACACATTTGGCAACACTGCACTCGCATGCTACAGTAATAATAGGTGGTTTACAGCATTACCATTGTATTTTTCAAGAAGGCATGTTAATGAACAAATGTTAAGAATAAACTTTGGAATCAAAAAGAAAATGTTTACGAAAAAATACTATTAAAAATTCTTTTTATTCTAAATTGCAGCTATCAATAGATAACACGGACAATAACGCTTATTTGTGTATTAAAAGTCTGACCTCCGAAAACCTCGTGAAGTATGGAACAATATTTGAATGTTGAAATTTTCGATTCAGAATTTAACAAGGTGTAACATCACGTGTAGCTTTTGGGATAATTTCCACACATCGGATATATAAAAAAAAAACCTAAACCCTCGAAACCCTTCTCAAGTTTCTTGCGACCCAAATATACATATATTTCGCGATCTAGCAAAATGAAACTAATTGTAATATAATAAAAGAGTGCGTCCGTACTATTTTATTTTTTTTTAATATAGTTTCTCTAGTATTTGGCGATCCAAGAATTGACAAACGCTGCTTTAAACCGTAATGATATCTGTAAGAAACCGAACTGTTAATAGATATGTGTAAAAGATAGAGATAAATTAAAAGCAGTTTATACTCGCGATTCGAAAATATTACTGATGTTTTTAATATTTCAATGTACTTCAAAATACGTCGATCTGTTTATAAGAACGCTTTATTTTACTGAGAGAAAATATTGATCAAATTTTAATTTTATTTCGTCGTATACGAAGGTGGTCTGAAAAGTTTCCGACCTAACAAAGATGAAAGACATTTTTTCTTAAAATTTATATTTATTTTTCTACATAGTCTCCTTGTAACTCTACACACTTCTCCCAGCGATACTCCCATCTCTTTAACCCGTCCAAATAGTACTCCGCGTTTTTCTCTGCAAAACAATTGTTCACAAAGGTGATTGCCTCCTCATTTGAGGAAAATCTCTGTCCTCCGAGCGCAATTTTTAAATGAAGGAACAAAAAGAAGTCACTTGGGGCTAGATCTGATGAGTAAGGCGAATGGTCAAGCAGTTCAAACAGTAATTCGTGGATTTTCGCCATCATGTGAAACGGCGCGTTGTCTTCGTGAAACAGGATTTCCTTTTTCTGCAAATGTGGCCGTTTTTCCACAATTTCTACCTCCAGCTTGTCGAGTAATGATGCGCAGTATGCTCCTGTAATAGTTTTTCCTTTTTGAAGATAATCGATTAAGATAATTCCATGACTATCCCAAAAAACAGTCCTATCACTTTCCCAGCTGAAAAAACAGTTTTGCTTTTTTTGGAGCCGGTTCCCCCTTTGTAGTCTACTGTTTTGACTGTATTTTTGTTTCGGACGTATAATGATGTCTCCAAGTTTCATCTACAGTAATTAATTGACGCCAAAACTCGGATTTATTGCACCTAAATTGCGCCAACAAAGCGTTGGAAATGTTCATTCGAACAAGTTTTTCGGCTTACGTTAGCAAACGTGACAAACGCGTGACAAACACGTTCTTTGGATATATTCATAGCCTTTGCTATCTCTCTCATTTTAATTCGACGGTCGTTTAGCACCAATCGGTGAATTTTAGCGATGTTATCGTCAGTAGTTGCAGTTTTTGGACGTCTCGAATGTTCATTGTCTACCAAGCTTTTACAGCCACGTTTAAATTCAGCTGCCCAAAATTTCACTGTGGTAAATGATGGTGCAGAGTCCCCGTACATAGAGTCCAACCTATCTTTGATTTGCGTAGGCGTATTGCCTTTCAAAAACAAATATTTAATGACAGCTCGGCACTCGACACTCACATCGACTCACTCAAACGACTGTCAAATAACAAGTGTTCCTCCAAAATGGTTGAAAGTTTTGTAAGTACCTGATAATCGATACACAACTATATTTCCTAGCTTTTATTGATAAGTGCTGCCATCTTCACGTTGAGGTCGAAAACTTTACAGACCACCCTCGTATATATAAAAAAACTATTGAATGCGTAAGGGTTATTATAATTTACACCGATTTCCTAATACATAACCATTGTTTTAACGTAAGTGTAATTAAGATAATATGAAGAAGTATTTAAGTACTTTATCATCACTTCCGTTGAAAGACAAAGTAAATATTTTAATTTTTATTTCATTACTTCCTTAGAATTGTGCATTACAAACGCGTGTTTATGATTTTATAAATTGTATGTAAAGTCTGTCGGGGAATGGAGTATCATATTCATAATATTTTCTAAGTAAATTTGAACAATAATTTCATATATTCAGATTTTCATTTAATATTAAATACATAATATTTATTTTATAAAATATACATTTCTATTTGATTGATACAGTACACATATAATCTCATTAAAGTTGCACATATTAAATGATATTTCGCAGAGAATTTCTGGAACGTTACTAAATCGAAAATTACAAGCGAGCGTCGCGAATGTTTGCAAGCAATAATTTATTTTAGAAAACAATAGGGTGACGATGAATATTCGAACAAGTGTTCATTAATATGTGTGAAAAATTAATAGAAATGAAATTGAAAAACAAACCAATAAAAAAACAACGGTCTTAAAATACAACTAGACGGTGTTGGAAAGGATAGAAAATATTTATTTAATAATTTAGATAATTGGAAAGACTGTCGAAAGTGCAGGTTAAATTGCGTGCGCGCATTTACAAATATTTATTTGTTTCCTTGGTAGATAAAGATTTTATTAAGATCGAGTTTTGTTTATAAATTTAAATATCACACACCAAAGATTCTAATACATAATGAATAACTGCTTTAACTTTCTATTTCGACCTGTGTAAATAAGACGAAATAGGATTTTTTAGTATTGAATTTTAGTTTTTTTACAAAACACCAAAACAATGTTCAACTTGTATTACCAAAAATGCAAAAGCTAGCGTAAATTCATTCGAATTTTGCACTATACACGCAATTATCATCAATCAACACTAGACACATTCTTTATCAATATTATTTTTTCTTTCAAAGATAAAAAATAGAAGATTTTGTCCGAACTCGACAAGAAATTTAAGGACGATACTAAACAAGGTAGAGAAGATAGAGGAAATAGACATTAAAAGGCAAAGAATAAGGACTATTTTATATACGAAGGATGTTTCCAGTTCTAGGAATTTGACTAGTTGAATTGTGGAAATCTTATAGGTCACGCGATTGGTCAGTCACAAGTCTTGACACGTTCACTCAGCTATCCCTTGCAATATTGTGTAGTTCAGTTACTTGACTGATACAGATATATTTCTATGTCGTTAGAATGCGCTACAAATTTTCAAAGAGCTATCATTTCCTTTCTGTTTAATGAAGATGTGAAACCTTCAGAGACGTTTGAGGTCTGCAAGGTGTATCTGGAGAGTCTGAAACATGAAACAAAATACCGTTTATAGATGAGTGGATCCTTATAAATCTATCCACGCTGTGGACATCCGAACATCTCTGGAGTAAAAAGAATTTTGTTGCTAATAGGATAAAAACTATTCATGAAGTTATCATTAGTGTGAGATTTTACAGAAACATTTGGAAGTAAACGCGTAACATTTCAGCCCGCTAGGTACCAAGACTGGAATCGAAACAGAAACTCAATAGGTCTGACACGTTCACCCAATTCCTAAAGTTTTAGCAACATATACTTACTTATGAAACATGGATACTTTACAATTATACAATCCTGACATCAAAAATCACTCCAAAGCCTGACACAAACCTGAAGGAGGCCTCTACTTAAAAATGTTCAATTGGTTGAGCAAGCAATTCTTACTATATTATTTTTTATGGATTATCTACCGAAGAGAAATACAATCAACGTAGAATATTATTCTCATCTTTTATCTGGTCTATTACAGTAGACGTTTGATAAGAAATGGTCTAGAAAGTTATAGAAACGTTATTGCGACAGGATAATGCAATGTTTCATACCGCAAGAAGAAGAATGTTAAACGGATTACATTGGGAAATGCTTTCATATTCACCCGGCTTACCAGATCTGGCTCCTATTGATTATCATCTATTCTCAAATTAGAAAAAAGAATACTACAGGATGGTCAACTTCAGAGCTTAAATGAGGTAAAACTTATTATAAATAGGTGGATTGCTATGACTCCAAAAAAGCTTTTTAAGGACGGTTTAAATTACACACGTTCTTTATCAAATGCAAACAATCCGCGTGATTACTTTCCAACACATGTTTTGTTAAACTGGATTTTTCTGGCTGATTGAATTTTGTGTGCACAATATGTTCTTTTGCCGTAGTTTTCCAGGTGCCACACTGTTTAATTATCTGCTGATGATGACAACTTAGTTGTCGAAATACGTGTACAGAACACAAATATTAATGTGGAAAGGGGTTATATATCAACCTTCAGTGATTAAGTATAGCGTAGTATTTATCAGCAATGATTAGATTGATGTTATTATTGATGGCAATTATCTGTGAGAGATGTCAACGTTGTAAATTTATTATGTTTATTTGAAAGGCATGGTGAATTAAATTTTCCTTCCTAAAGAAAAAAAGTCGTTTCCCGAAACAGTCTTTGTGCTTTAGAAAATAAAAATCTCAGATTAAATTTGAGCTATCCTCGTAGAATTTATGTCGGCAGTGTGTAATCTTTCCACGCAATACATACGAACAATCTAATTAATAAATTATACACATTAAATAGAATTTTACTAGAATGGAGCTATTGGCGCGTCATTAAAATCTAAATTAAAAACAGTGCGTGCGTATGTAATTACGTCATTAGGCGAAAATTACATCTAGGCGAACGTAGATGGTAATCCTTGGGCAATATGATCATCGATGAGTGACCGGTATGTAAGAAGGTATTGTAGATAAGCGTATTATGATACGTAGATCATTGTCTCGTCGTTATTTATAGATCCTATTGACGCCTTCTATTTTAGAAACGGCAATCCACTCCCTAAATTGGTATATGCATAGTAGGTGGGATATTGATAATTATAAGTGTTGCATGTGACAATGTTCTTATCTTAAAATTAATATACCTCGACTCGAATGAGGCTATATAAAATGCAATAAAAATTGTTAAAATCTGATAAGACTTGACATTTTATTGCTAATGTTAATATTTCGAATAATTATTTTTTATTAATAAACTTGGAATTAACTGGGTAACAATTTCATAGAAAACGACAAGCTATTCATGTACGTCTGATACGCTAATAACGTCAATTAGATGTGAAGACGATTCCCGGTATTCTTGTAAAAGTGTGCCGATAAACTTATAAAAATATCCCTGCAATGTCAAAAACCGATATATAAAATAAGAATTAGATTACTAAAAATTAGTATTTTCTGCTATGCCATCGTTGATTACAATCGCAGAATATAATTAAAAATTAAAAGACTGCAAACTGTACTTCCTGGTGGTCTAATTGGTAAGGCAGCCGTCTAGCAAACGACAGATACAGGTCCGAGTCCTACTCCGGTGAAGAAATTTTTAATTAATTTCTGTGATTGTAATTAACGATGGCACAGAAGGAAATTTTCATAAATTTCCATCGTAAAAGTGCTTAATTATATATTTATGTATAATTATTAGTAAGGATTTTCTGAATTTTGTATATCTTGTCTCAGAATAAGTAGAAGTGATTCAAATATCCCGCTAAAATGCGGATGAATGCAGAATCATTGCCTCCTCTTTTTTCAAAAAAAAATCTTTTAGTTGTTGAAGAGTTGTGTGTGTTAAAACATTATGAGAGCTGTCACAAACTATATTTTACCCCCAATGATTCAAAAATAACTAGAATAGCTAAAAGAACAAAAATAGTTTCGAAATCTTCATAAAAATAATTTTATTTATTAAAAATTTCTTCTTTAGTAGAAATACAATATTCAAAAAGTCTATGACATAATCTTTTGTAACTGACAGCAATCGCTTGGAGATTTCTTATTATAGTCAGCTGATTATCTCCAGCTGATGAAAAATGCCATCACCAAATTCAGTAAATACAAAATCACTACGCGAACTCAAATCAGACGAATGCAGAGATATTGCAGGTAAAAGTCGGCGACAATAGCGACGAAAGGTGAGTGCATTATCGTGTAACAACTACCAATGCTCGATATTCGAGCGAACAAAATAAATACGATCTACCAACAGCTCAATGCATTGAGATATCAGTATTAATCATACTACTTGGCATGAATTCTTCGTGGTATCGTAAAAAGCAGTCATGGTCATTTTCATTTTTGACTTCTCCAGACGACATACTATTTAAATTTTTCATCTGATGACAAAAATGCAGCACTTTGGCGCTTGGTTTCTGAATCGTCTCATTAGCGATTGCATTTGTCTCTAAGGACTTTTCCTTTCGTCGGGTTTCCCTTACGACTTCTTTGCAAAACAATTCAGTACCATTTTTGATAGTTCGTCAGTCGATATGGAAGAAAACATCGATCATCGTTTCAGTCGATGCGTTGGAACACTTCAACCACACTCTTCCTCCCCTGAATCGTGGATACTACTCGGAAACTTGTGCTTGCGATTTTCTTCTCGCTTTTTCATTTTAACATATCTCTCCTTCTCTTTCTATCGCTATCAATCTTTCGACCGAAGTACACACACCACTATCAAATTTTCGTCCGAAATATAAAACTTACTGTCACTTAAATGCTTCATCTCTTAGTTTCTAGTGAAAGAAATCAAATTTTTGCAAATTATTTAGGAAGCCCGGCCCTTTATAAATCAACCTTCATTCAACAGATACTTCCATTTATTTCGTAAAAGGGTCACTTCTATAGCGACCTACACAGATGAGACTAACGTCATGTTCTGTAAAGCAAAAGAGGAGGCAACAACATGCACGCAACGGAAAAAACAAGCCACAAAATAAACTTTAAAAAAATAGAGACCCTTTTACTGGAAGGAGCAAGAACTGCCTTAGAGCTGAGGAAAAAATTGAGGCGGCCCAGGGATTTACCTACCTAGGGATCGAACTCAAAACAAAAGAAGCAAATGAGCCAGAAAACCGCTCCATCACACATATTTCGCTACAAGACCATACACCAACAATCGAAAGTAAAAGTCCTTGAAACCTTATACCAATATGTTAACTTCGTTAACTCTAAGAATAGTTTGGAGGTGTTGAAAGGAGGATACTGAGAAAAATCTTTAGTCCGATAAAGGACCAAACATAGAGAAGATACTACAAATGTGGAAATAATCTGGTCAAGTGGTAATATAATAATAATAGATTACCGAAAAGTGCCCTGTAGTTTGGAGGTGTTGAAAGGGGGATACTGAGAAAAATCTTTAGTCCGATGAAAGACCAAACATTGAGAAGATACTACAAATGTTGAATTAGTCTGGTCAAGTGATAATGTAATAATAATAGATTACCGAAAAGTGCCCTGGAGTTTGGAGGTCTTGAAGGAGAATACTGAGAAAAACCTTTAGTCCGATAAAAGACCAAACATTGAGAAGATACTGCAAATGTTGAAATAGTCTGGTCAAGTGATAATGTAACAATAATAGGTTACCGAAAAGTGACCATGGAGTTTGGAGGTCTTGAAGAAGAATACTGAGAAGATAAAAGACCAAATATTGAGAAGATACTACAGATGTTGAAGTAGTCTGGTCAAATGGTAATATAATAATAATAGGCTACCGAAAATGCCCTGGAGAGCAAGCCAGAAGGCCAAGAGCAGGCCATGAAACCGTTGGGAAGACATGAGGGCCCAGAAGGCGGGTCTTAATCGATGGAGCTAGAGGACCAAAAGCGAATATCAAATTTGGACAGCGGTGCAATTGGGGAGAAAGTTTCATCCCCGTTACTTTCGAATGTTATACTTCTTGTTCGCATTAGAAGATTAAAATATAAATTCTGTCGAAAAAAAACTAAAAAGGAGCTACTTAGATGCTTATAAAGTTTGAGGTATGTAAACGTTATTGCCATTAATCTTTAACTAGCATATTGTCTGATTAAATTCGATTTTATTTATCAGCGCTTTAATTCGACATATGATGGAATGACGTAACAAGTATTAAAAGCTGATGTATGATATTCGT
Organism: Dermolepida albohirtum; assembly: GCA_031893035.1. NCBI lineage: Eukaryota > Metazoa > Arthropoda > Insecta > Coleoptera > Scarabaeidae > Dermolepida > Dermolepida albohirtum. The sequence continues at coordinate 207,630 of JAVIWB010003083.1, forward strand.
GTATCAACCCTTCGCTATATATTCTCAAACAAGTTATGTAGCAGCCTAACAATAGTAGCCTGCGTAGAATTTGCAATTGTATTTTCTAATTAGTCGATAAGGCGTATTCAATATTTACGCATTGTTACCCTTAATTAACAACCTCCGCATCTTTTCCTTGTTAATTAAAGCTTTTATTGACCCTTTCAGCCGGCAGTACGGACGTAATTACTTATACCATTGGTTATGACCAACTCTTTCTACTCTAAGTACAAGAACGAGATAAAAAACTATTTACTCGTTTGGGAAATGAATAAATGCAAAATTTTTGTAAGATTTAGTAATCTAATTGTAATTATATTTATATGTAAGTAGACAGAATTAATAGAACTCCCCGTTAGAAATTTCTTAATTTGTCGTGGAAAAGAAATTTATATAACGATATCTCCCTCATCCGCTTTGAAATATCTCTTTTATTTTTTCGTCGCATGTTTTCAGCTGCAAATTTTCTGTGTAAACTTCTCCATAATCAAGGTAATTCACTTCAGCTTTGAAATATATTTTAAAATACCGCAATTTATAACCAGAATATTTACCACGTTTTCCTCTCCACATAAAAACAAACTTGTTACTTCCGTCAGTACTTCATAAAAGTCATTTTGATGTGTATTTTAAACTATGCATTTGTGTGAAAATAATCATATAATACGTACATTTAAATGTACAGAATGTAGTGCGAGACTAATATTACACATAATATACTTACATATGTACATTAAGTCACTATATAAAATATCTAAAATCTTTGTAAAACGTTGTATCTATGTATATAGAGTTGTATATTAGACTAGAGATATGTTCAATGTAATTTTAAAAAGAATACGTACGATAATATGTCGATACCTTGATCGAATACAATTAGTGTAGTGAGATTTTTTAAATATCTCAAAACCTGTAAAATTTTCGTTATTGCATGGGATTTGTATTTCACGGCGTCAATAAAGAATAAAACATTGACCATAACACTTTCTTTATATATAGCTCTTGAAGTTCATATATAAAAAGTGTTTTTTTAAGAATAGATAAAATATAGATGGCGCACTGAATTTGTCTGGGTATGTGGGCATTTAAAAAGTGTGATGTATGACATTTATAAAAATAGCTTCGTACACGGTACAACAACGTGTTTATTTTATGCAAATCAGCGTTCTGTGAAAAGAGTTTTTAGAAAATTACGTGCATTTTATGGTTTACATAACCGTTCATCTGAAAGCACTATTAGTCGAATTATTAAAAAATTTCAAGAGACTGGTTCCGTGGAAGATAAAAAAGTGAAAAATACAGTCGCAGTGGTCGTTCACAAGAAAATGTTCGTTTGCTTCGTGAAAGTGTTGCTGAAGATCCTGAAATGTCCATTAAACGACGCTCACAAAAACTTGGACTTAGTGGATCAACAACATGGCGTATTTTACACAAGGATTTAGCTTTGAAGGCATATAAGGCTCAAATAACACAATAACTGAAGCCGTTAAATCATTTAAAACGTCGTTCATTTGTCAATTTCATCAATGAACAACCAACCGATTTTTCTCAAGAATTAATGTTTTCCGATGAGGTACATTCTGAACTCGGTGGGTGGCTATGTTAATAAACAAAATTGCCGTATCTGGGGTGAGGAAAATCTACGCATTATTCATGAGAAACCTATGCATCCTGAACGAATTACTGTTTGGTGTGCATTATGGTCAGGTGATGTAATTGTACCTTACTTCTTTGAAAATGCTGCTGGTGAAGCTGTAACTCTCAATGGTGATCGATATCGTCGGATGATAACCGAATTTTGTGGCCTGAATTAATGAATATTGATCTAGGGTATATGTGGTTTTAACAAGATGGCGTTACACCTAACTTTGCACACGATTCAATTGATTTATTGAGGAAAAACTTTCCTGGACGTGTAATCTCAAGAAACGGCGAAGTTAATTGGCCACCAGGATCATGTGATTTGACATCGCTACACTATTTTTGGGGGTTATGTGAAAAGTCAGATTTATAAAAACAATTCACAATCAATTCCTGCTTTGAAAGATGAAATTATTCGCGTCATTGATGAGATAGTGCCTCAATTATATCAAAATGTTATTGAAAATTTTAACAAAAGAGTGGACGCCTGTGGAACTGCAAGAGGAGGCCATTTGGCAGATATTATTTTTCGGATATAAATGTCATAACTGATACTTCAATTACCAATAAAAAGTTTTTTACAGTGAATGTAAATTATGTGTTTTATTTATTCTTTAAAAAAACCGCGAAATTTGAAACGCCCTTTAGTATTATAATCTGAACTGGGTTGCTTTTCCCTTCTTCTCCATCTGGATTAGTAGAACGCTAGGACACCATTTCCCGAAATACAAAAGACAACATCCCTGATGAACATGCGGATGCTGAAGTAACTGTATTAACTTTCTTTTAGTAAACTACCTTAAATCTCGTATGTTAATGTTAGTTTGTTTTTTTGTTTTTGTTTGCCAGTAATAGTTGTAACGTTTAATGTTCGTAAGACCCAGTGCATTGTGCCGGTAAACCCTTTGTAATATTTCACAGTAGTTAGTGTTACCGTTACTTCTTTTAAATCGTTTAATTTAATGTGTTTTTCTCTTTGTTCAATATACAGCGTGTTTCAAAAAGAATATACGTATTACAAAGTATTATTTTGTCCAAACTATCGATCGCTGAGACTCGGCTCGGCTACTGGAGAAACAAATATATTGTCTTCTCTTTTTTCTTGGTAACCGCCATATTTCTGAAATGGCTACTCCGCAGCACAAATCGTTTTGTGTTCTCGAGTTTGCGAAATGCAATTCTGTCGTATTGACAGTTCGTTGATGCAGGATGTGTATGTAAAAGAAAGAGTCCTGGCCGCCCTCGTGTTTCTGAAGAAAATATTGCACGAATTCAAACTGCTTTCCAACCTAATCCTTCAAAATCAACTCGTCGTGCCAGTCGGAAGCTACAACAGCAATTTGGTGTATTTTGACACGTCGGTTGGTTATGAAGCCGTACAAGTTACAGATGTTACAAGCTCTGCGTCCTGATGACAAACGGAAACGTGTGGCATTTTGCAACGAGATTCATGATGCTATTGATGATGCAATGATAACGCTTTCGCACAACGCATCGTGTTCAGTGCGAAATACAAGCGACTTTCCAAGTTAGTAGTCTGGTAGGCAAACACAATGTTCGAATTTGAGGTCTACAGAACCCACAAACAACCATTGAACATGTACGAGATTCGCCTAAAATCAATGCGTTTTGTACGATATCCCGATCATCTGTTTACGGCCCATTCTTCTTTGATGGAAACACGGTTAACGGTGAGCAGTATCTCACTATGTTACAAAACTGGTTGTTTCCGAGGTTGTACGAAGACAACTTCATTTTTCAACAAGACGTGCCACCCCCTGACTGGAGCCGCCAAGTGCGTGAATATCTGAATGAAACTCTACCGAACCGTTGGATTGGTCGTACAGGAGCTGGCGACTTAGCGTGTCTCAGCTGGGCTCCACGGTCACCGGATTTGACACACTGTGACTTCTTCCTGTAGGGTTTCGTTAAAGACAACGTTTATGTACCACCACTACCACAGAACCTGGAAGAATTGAAGAACCGGATCTGTACCACCATAACATCAGTGACGAAGGACATGCTTGCCTGGGTATGGGAGGAATTTGAGTATCGACGTGATATTGTTCGTGTCACTGATGGAGGACATATTGAACACCTGTAATCTGAACTTGAGAGGTTCGTAAATATCTGTGTAAAGTTTCCTATTCGTATGTCTTAAAGTTCAATAAATATATGCATTCGAAATACGTATATTCTTTTTGAAACACCCTGTATTATTGCACCCCTTGATTTTCTAATTAATTAATTATCCATCGTAGCGGTTATTACACTACAACATATACAACCACATTCTTATCTACTATAACTATACATGCAAACAAACTCGGAAAATCTGCTTGGGTTTATCAACTTCCTAATTAACTCAATGTGTCTACATATGTATAAGTATTTACTAGGATATACACAGTTACTGTAGCCATATTTAGTGAAAAGAGGGTACATTATTACATTAATAATCATATATCTTTAGTTCGAGAAACATTAATCATACATATACATAAATACACGTTTATCTTGTATGTATTGTATATTCATTAGTTCGGCCTTAGAGATATACACCATTGTTGGTTAACTAGCTAAAAGCATACGCCTAGATATATAACACATGTTTATTTACAAAATAACGCTCTATATGCAGTGTAGATTTCCTAACAATGCTAACTCGACGTCATATAAATTTTCGCTCGGTAATTACGTCGCTCATACTTTAGCTAATGTGACGGAAAGCTAGATAAAATGTTAATGCAAAATCGATGTAACCGTGTATACTACACTGATCTGACTTTTGAAAGTTTTTTAAATCAGCGCAATATAGAAATTTTTTAGTAATACTTATACTAACGATAACAAAATATCTAAAATCGAATGTAAAGGCTGTTTCAAATTTCGCGCTTTTTTTAAGGAATAAATAAAACACATAATTAGCAATCGCTTTTAAAAACGTTTTATTGGTAATTGAAGTATCAGTTATGACATTTATATGCGAAAAATAATGTCTGCCGAATGGCCTCCTCTTGCAGCTCCACAGACGTCCACTCTTTTGTTCAAATTTTCAATGACATTTTGACATAATTGAGGCTCTATCTCACCAATGACACGAATAATTTCATCTCTCAAAGCAGGAGTTGATTGTGGATTGTTTTTATAAGCCTGACTTTTCACATTAACCCCAAAGAAAATAATGAATAACAAGCGCCTCTCTCTGTCGTCCACTATACTGAACGACAAAGCGAGAAACGCGTCTATCTCACTTGTCGATAACTAAGTTATTAGAGCGCATAAGAGAGACACATTGCGTAACGGCTATTTGCCAATTAAAAGAATGTTAAAATTTATTATTTTTCTATATCGAAATGATACGATAGACGCTACCAAGGAATCGTTCATTAATAACACAAATCTGCCTGACGATCCGTGATATCGGTGAAACATATGTAGTAGATAGGGTGTTATTAATAATAGAATGATTCCTTTTAACATTCTTTTAATTGGCAAATAGTCGCTACGCAATGCATCTGTCTTATACGTTCTAATAACTTAGTTATTGACAAGCGAGGTAGACGCGTTTCTCGCTTCGTCGTTCAGTATAGTGGACGACAGAGGGAGGCGCTTGTTATTCATTATTTAGGGTGTTATTAATAATAGAATGATTCCTTTTAACATTCCCAAGAAAAATAATCTAACGGTGTCAAATCACATGATCTTAATGGCCAATTAACATCACCGTTTCTTGAGATTACGCGTCCAGGAAATTTTTCTCTCAATAAATCAATTGATTCGTGTGTAAAGTGAGATGTAGAGCCATCCTGTTGAAACCACATATCCTCTAGATCAATATTCATTAATTCAGGCCACAAAAATTCGATTATCATCCGACGATATCGATCACCATTGAGAGTTACAGCTTCACCAGCAGCATTTTCAAAGAAGTAAGGTACAATTACATCACCTGACCATAATGCACACCAAACAGTAATTCGTTCAGGATGCATAGGTTTCTCATGAATAATGCGTAGATTTTCCTCACCCCAGATACGGCAATTTTGTTTATTAACATAGCCACCCACCGAGTTCAGAATGTACCTCATCGGAAAACATTAATTCTTGAGAAAAATCGGTTGGTTGTTCATTGATGAAATTGACAAATGAACGACGTTTTAAATGATTTAACGGCTTCAGTTATTGTGTTATTTGAGCCTTATATGCCTTCAAAGCTAAATCCTTGTGTAAAATACGCCATGTTGTTGATCCACTAAGTCCAAGTTTTTGTGAACGTCGTTTAATGGACATTTCAGGATCTTCAGCAACACTTTCACGAAGCAAACGAACATTTTCTTGTGAACGACCACTGCGACTGTATTTTTCACTTTTTGATCTTCCACGGAACCAGTCTCTTGAAATTTTTTAATAATTCACCTAACCATAATGCACACCAAACAGTAACTCGTTTAGGATGCATAGGTTTCTCATGAATAATTCGTAGATTTTCCTCACTCCAGATACGGCAATTTTGTTTATTAACATAGCTACCAAGTTCAAAATGTGCCTCCTTATTTCTTGAGAAAAATCAGCTGGTTGCTCATTGACGAAATTGACAAATGAACGACGTTTTAAATGATTTAATGGCTTCAGTTCCTGTGTTATTTGAACCTTATATGCCTCCTGAGCTAAATCCTTCTGTAAAATACGCCATTTTGTTGATCCACTAAGTTGTTGTGAACGTCGTCTAAGGGACATTTCAGGATGTTCAGCAACACTTTCACGAACCAAAGCAATATTTTCTTGTGAACGACCACTACGACTGTATTTTTCACTTTTTTGATCTTCCACGGAAACGGTCTCTCGAAATTTTTTAATAATTCGACCAATAGTGCTTTCAGATGGATGATTGTGTAAACCATAAAATTCAGGTAATTTTCTAAAAACTCTTTTCACAGAGTGTGTGTGTGAACACTAACAGTGTTGCCAGTTCCCGAAATATAAACGACTACCCTCGTATATTACGTACAAAATATTTTATTTGAACATACTGGTGCATGATTAATATAATTAATTAAATGCTTTAATCGACATTATAATATTGCTTTATGGGTATTTAATATAAACTACGATGTCTTTCTGAACTCTCCCGTAAATCGATAATTTAAATTAATTACTCACGATTATTTCCACAAATTCAATTAGAAACGCAAACGTAGAAAGCGATTTCCAATAAAACAAAATCGTATAATAATTGTCTTAAATTGAGAAAGTTTTTCAATCAAGAAGATTATTCCTCTTACTATCTCCTTCGTCAATCCGCTTTCTAGATCTTTCGTTCTATTGTTTTTTTCTTTCTCCAAAGCGCGATGACTATTCGAAAAGGACGAAATCGATTGTCTAGTGATCATTTTCTTGGACCTTGCCAGGGTTGGACGAGAGAATTCGTACTGACGATACCATCGGGACAAAGATAATTGTTCTGAGGGCTTATTGTGTCATCTGATGTCAATTAACAAGTCTGTGCAGCTATCGCTGCGCCCTCATATTCGACTTCCTTTGTAAGTTTCAGGGTGATGCCATTTTGCGCTGTCACTTCCTTTGATACACGATAATGGTAATGTTAGATAATGTACATGGTCTTACAGTTTTGTTTGTGTAAAAAGACTTCCTCTACGAAGTTTGACAATTGTAAAAGGTGTGCATTATAATTGTTAGAAGCAACTACCTTGAGATGCTCTCAGAACGAATGAATACGTACAAAGACGAAAATCGACATGGTATGTTATAGTTTTCTAATTACATTGTAAACTGGCTAACTCCATTAAAATTGATTAAGAATCAGTCCCTTTTTACAACAATGTAGTTTTTAAATATGAATATTAAAATTGCTGATGACAAGTAAATTGTCATTATCAACAATAGGAAAAATAATAACAGCTGATAATTTAGTTGTCGAAAAAATTATGAAATCATTTACCTTCAATGCGGTAACAAACATTATTTAAAAATTACTACAATTTTTTTTTGAACATTTATACATGCCTATACCCACAATAGAATAAGAGAATGGTATGAGCACACATTTCTTCAATATGTATGTAATTAAGCAATTACGAGGATAGTTTGACAAGTAGTGAGAATGACATATAGATGGCTAATTGGTAAAACAAATGCACTGTAATTTAGGTTGCCTATTTATATGTTTACATTCCGAGATTTAGATAAATCGGTTGATTAGTTTATTTTTGCCAGCTGATTGAAGAAGAAGCAACACGTCATTTTGTTAAGATGGAAAAAGCAGAGTATCGTGCGATGATTAAATACTTCGTAATTAAGGGTATGAAAGCTACCGAAATAAAAGTTGGGTTACGGGAAACATTAGGTGAATCTGCTCCATCATTCGCCACAATAAGTAGATGGGTAAATGAATTTAAACGTGGTAGAACAAGCTGTGTTGATGAAGCGCGCTCTGGAGCACCCAAAATCGTGACTTCTAAGGAAACGATTATAAAAATCCATAATATTATTACGCAAGATCGACGACTCAAAGTGAGAGAGATAGCAGATATGGTAAACACTTCAACAGAACGCGTACACCACATTTAAACGAAAGAATTGGGTCTTTCCAAGCTTTCGGCAAGATGGGTGCCACGATTGCTTACGACTGATCAAAATTTCACTCGTTTGCGCATTTCCAATGAGTGTTTGGACCTTTCTAGGCGGAATCCGGTTGATTTTTGTAGGCGATTTGTTACTTGCCATGAAACTTGGATACACTACAGTACACCCGAAACTAAACAATAGTCGAAACAATGGTTAGAACGTGGTTCTGCACTTCCAAACAAAGCGAAAACCACTTTATCGGCAAACAAGGTGATGGCATCAATTTTTTGGGATTCAAAGGGCATTTTGCTCATTGATTACCTTCAGAAAGGTGCCACAATAAACGGACAATATTATGACGCTCCCTCGCATACCAGCACAGTTGCGATGTCCAAAATCCACGAGTTGCATTTCCAATTAGTACCGCATGCGCCTTATTCGCCGGATCTAGCCCCTTCCGACTTCCACCTTTTTCCAAAATTGAAAACGGCACTAGGTGGAAAAAAATTTTCGTCTAACGACGAGCTTATCATCTTCGTAAATGAGTATTTTGCAAGCCTTTCGGAATCGCATTTTAGAGATGGCATAAGGGCATTGGAGCACCGTTGGAATAAATGTATTGCTCGTTTAGGAGAATAGTTTGAAAAACAAAAATTATTTTGTATTTAAAAAATTCGTTTTTCTTTTCCATTCTCACTACTTGTCAAACTACCCTCGTACATTATACACCAAATAGAGTTCAAAGTAAAAATGTTACGGAACCTTCAATAGATAATTGCTACGCTTCCAATTCGTTTCATTTTTAAGACCGTCAACAAACTTTTATTGTTGTGGTGTTCTTTAGTCGCATCTAAAAACATTAAATGAAGCAATTATGTTTAGTTGCTTCCTTTACGCTACGTCTTTATGTGGAATTTCAGACTTGACTACTTTCAAAACTTGTGTACTGTAAAAAGTTGTTTAAAGTTACATGCTACATAATATTTGATTTAAAAAAAATTTCTTAAGATATGACCGTAAATTCACCCGATAGACACTTATAAATTTTAATAACTATTATACGAGGGTAGCCATTTGTATTTCGGGAACTAGCAATTCTGTTAGTGTTGCCTCCGATATGATGGTTACATCGTGCCATGTGACATACCGTGTGATCGAGACATCTCCAGGCATTAGTAACACCAGCGTGCATAAAATCCTGCATGAACATTTAGCCGTTAAGAAGCTATGTTCACGTTGGGTACCACATAATTGGACAACCGCTCAGCAAAGGACTCGCGTCGATTGGTGCCCAGATATGCACAAAAATACAATGGCGTCACAGGTAATGAATCTTGGATCTATACGTATGAGTTCCATACTAAACAGCAGTCGAGTGCTATTTGTTTGCCAAAAGTTTTGAATTTTTACCACATATTTAATAAACACCACACTCTTTATATTTTATATTAACAATCCGACACATATTTAGATAAAAGTTTTTAATAATTTTATTGTTCCGCATTAAAAATTTACGCTCAGTTCAATGTAAAAAAGTGGTCTGCGAATATTTATAGTTGAAAATCGCTTTAACAAAGCTTCTGAATTTTTGAATTCGAAGTTGTTTCTGATATTGAAAGTTTGGAAATGTCGGAAGTGCCGTTTACATTATGTTGCACATATGTTCCTGTGTTTTGTGTGTATTTCTATGTAATATTAAATTACTTTACTTTGAGTTTAATTTGGATTAGCGAAACATACATATTTATAGAATGAAATGGTAAATCAAGATTAGTTATTAAATACCTGTTATGATCTGGCTGGGAACTTAATGATAAGTTACTGACTTGTCACGCTGCGGGTCTTGAAATAGACTGCAATAAGTCGCTGTCTGGGAAGGTTTTTCGTGGTTGCTTTTCTCGTTTAAATGAATGCTGACAACCAAAGATCTTACATAGGGCCAGGAGCGCGAACACAATAATACCCATGGCTCGCCAATGATGTTTTTAGGTGTTAAGCTATTGGAAGATGTGAAGGCATGGATTATTATTATTAAATGTATCATATATAATGCAACTTTAACAATTCCTCAAATATAGAACGATGGCTTACTTCAATTTACAAGTCTCTTTATTGAATTAATTGTAAATTTCTTGTTTTATTTCATACATAATTTAAAGTTGTAACCAACTTGTTTGTATATTATTTAAATTTACTTATTATTAACTTACTTTTAGATAAAACAATATACAGCTATGATTTTGTTTAAATATTATATCTTGCATTAAATATTCATTAATTTTTCTTCTTTATGTTGAATCAATAATAATCAATGAGCAACATTAACAACAACAAAATTTAATCTATAATAGACAATGTGGCAAAAAGAAAACGAATTAGCAGTAAAAATAGTATACTTTTAAATCAAATTTTGTACAAATATTTACTGCCCCGAGAATAATAAATGATTGAAAAAGAAACAAGAAAACAATAAACCTTTGAGTCATGATCTCTCTTTCTCTCTTTCTATAAAAGTATTTGTTTTAAAAAAAGTCGTATGGTTGTGCTACTTGAAGTATTACATTTCATGAAATCGCTAGGCGAATGCAAAAACTATTGCTACAGCCAACGAAATTATTGGAGACAAATTACTTATCCTTAAGGATCGACATAGTACTTCGAGGTCTGGGGGAAATGCTTTCGTGTCAGAGATAGGTCATAGAATAACAATTCATTCCATATATCTTCCTATTCTTTCGTTTTATGTTTATTTCCTATTGTTGAAGATTAATACTGCTTTTCATCGAGTTTTTCAATAAGGACATAACAATTTTGTATTTAAATGAAACACAGAATAATTGAGATATTGGGCTGAAATTGATCCTTGGTGCAGTACACATATTATATTTAACTATGGAATTCGATCTCGTTCATATGACTAACGCGGAAACTATTTCGCGTTTATAGCACTCTCCCTTGTCTATCGTGTAAGAGGTCAAAGAGAGATGAGTTAAGGGTAGGCCCCAAGTCAGTATTCGGTAAAAAATGACAATGACACTTTGCCTTTTTGGGACACTCTAGTAATTAGGAATAATCTTAAAATAGAAATTGATATTTTCTGAAAAGAAACTAATGTCAATAGATTCATCATGGCAGACTCAAATTATAGCATGCAACAAAAGATGGCTTCTTTTAGTTTTTTTACCAATCGTACGCTTAGTTTTCCACTAATAAAAGTAAGACACGAAAGAGAGCTGAGAATATCGCGAGATACAATGGTTTTGATACGGAAATAATCAATGGATTAATTAAGAAGGCTAATATAAGAAAGACCATTCGGGATATTACATGTCTGTCACCTCGAAGCAATCGAGACAAGCAATTTATACGTTTACCTTTTCACCCTTTGACGAAAAATTTAAATAGTGATTTTAAAGAGCGCGGTTTTCAAGTTACACTTCGGTCCACTAACACCATCGAATCCCTATTAGGAAATGCGAATGACAATAAAAAATCGGGAATTTAAGGAACTAAATATCTAGATTGCAGAAAACAATACATCGGCCAAACAAAACAACCGATAGAAACACGGTACAAAGAACATATTGCTGACATCAAATTCAATCGGCCAAAAAAATCCGGTTTAGCAAAACACGTGTTGGAAGATAATCATAGTGTAACCGCGGATTGTTTACATTTGGTAAGATTATGTATAATTATCGTGACTTAGATCCGTACGAAAGTATGTACATTTTGAAGGATAAAGGCTGTGTTGAACACTGAATTGGGTCCTAACCATAACTCATCTCTCTTTGACCTCTTATACGATAGATACGGGAGGATGTTGTAAACGCATGTAGGTCCTTTTCTTGCAGGATAGTTTTCAGACTAGAATACGATTTCTTTTAAAATTATGTGAAACGAATATACAGTTTGCGTTTTTGCTTTCGACGGTACAGGTCGTGTACGGACACTGTTTAATTATCTGCTGATGCTGATAACTTAGTTGTCGAAATACATATACAGAATTACAAAAGTTAATGTGAAAAGGAGTTATATATCAACCTCAAGTGATTAAATCTAGCTGACGATTAAAATATTTGGTGCGTTTATCGACTTGAAAATTTTGGTTAAAATTTAATCAAAAATAAATTGGAGCTTGTATTCGATTACCAAGTTCTGTTAGATAAGGGTAAGTTCTATTGTGTGTGTGTGTCAGTTACAAAGTTACAAAGATTATTGTAATTGTAATAGCGTTATAGTAAATACATTTATTTTGAAGATTTCCATGTGAAAACACGATGAATACATATTGTACGCTTAATACAATGTTTCTATATTGCCCCGAAGAAGTATAATGCTAAATCCTCCAATAAGGAAGTAGCTCGAAAATAAGCACTTATTATTTGCCTTTATTTACGCCCTGTTATTTATTTTAAATAGAATTAATAATATTAGAAAGACGAACGACGAAAGACGAAAATCCAGTAGCATAATTAAATAAGTTTCGAATTCATAAAGTTTGTAGGTAACAACGAGGAATAGTATAACCATAAAATAATTTGAAAAGACCCCCCAACCAAAGTCAAATTTCATAAAATCCAGTAAAGCATCTGCATAAATTAACATGAATAACACGTTCCGTATTCCATCACGTACTAAAGACTTTTAGCGTCGTCGAGCTTTAGTATATGACTGACTTTTTAGCGGAAGGGAAACTAAGATTTGACTTCCTGGGATTCTCGACTCACTTGAATCGAGTATTCGACGCCGAGGTGTGAGCCATCACCTTGCGACTGTGAGTAGGTATTATAAACTAATTAGAAGTTGGGATATTCGGGGATTTCCTCTTCCCCTTTCCACACAGGAACGCGTCGACTTTATATAATAGCATACCTGGCAGTGGAAGTCGCAGTGAACTATGTTAGAGGAACCTATCTTCCCGATTCGAATTCGGCTAATGAAAATATTTTAAGGCAAGGAACAACTTGGAATATTACCTGTACGCACAGGCTGCGACAGATGATTGGATAATTTATGTGGAACGCGATCCCGTGCGTTTCATTCGTTCAAATCCGCAAGCCGGATTCTTCGGTGTAATTAAGTTCGAAGAAATATACTTTGTGGGCAATCTGCGCAATTACTGTGGTGAACGTAATGGCCCGGAACGATGTAATAAAATTTGATAAATTAGGGGTGTATTTTACAATTCAAAGTAGCAGTATAAGAGCATTTTTTTTAATTTTTCGTTATGTTTTTAGATATATTCAGAGAGAACGATCTTTCGTGTAATATGAAAAATGTAAGTACAGGGTCTTTCATTTAGCACTTAGCATCTTTAAATTTAAATAAAACAAAGTGTGTGTGAGATATCATCGAAATTTTTTATTCGTTTGAAAGGCCCGTCGATGTCATTGTCTATGGAACATAACATCGTGCAAATATCTGCCGCAGTTTCACTGGGTGGCGCGCATCCAAAATGTTTAATTTTCAATGACTCCGGCACATAAATAAGTCTGAATTTAACCGATGGCATGGGTTATGTTAGCTTTGAGAGCCGCTGTGGTTTGTGGCTTATTCGCATAGAACTGCGACTTAAGAAAACCCCACAAGAAGAAGACTAACGTGGTCAAATCGCACGATCTCGATGGCCAGTTCATATCACCCCTACGTGATATGACCATGCTATCAAATCGCAGAATGTCCATGAACTGTGTGGTACGTAGCCCCGTCCTGCTGAAACCACATCTTGTTAGCATTGTCGATGATGGCGTGGCCAACACCGTTCTGAAAGAAATATGGACCGACGACACCGCCAGCCCAAAATCCACACCAAATAGTGACTTTTTCGGGATGCATTAGACGCTTTTGGGTCTCATGTGGATTGATATCGTCCCAAATTCGACAATTTTGTTTGTCAACGTACCCATTCATCCAGAAATGGTCCTCATCGCAGAAGATAATATTTTGATGAAAATTAGGGTCAGTTTCCAACTGCTCCAGGGCTCATTCAACGAACACACGTCGTTGCCTATGGTCGTTTACCTCCAACTTCTGAGTCAGTTGAATTTTGTATAGATGCAGACCCAAGTCACGACGCAAAATTCGCGTATCCGTGAGAAAATCCTTACTGCGACGAGATAATAGAGAGAAACGATTAAAATATGACAGAGACCACAAAATTTTCTAATTTGGAGGATTTTTGGTTTCGTTTGATTTTGGCTTTAAATAAATCAAACCGTGATTGAGGAAAAATGGTAGTTGAATTTCGTAATACGTTGGTCATAAGTTGTGCCATTTGTCGTGAAATTATCTACTGCAGACGATTGCCAGGGATGGGTTTTTCTAATTGTTGTTACAGTATCTTACTTTGCTTGTCAACTGGTTTTATTTCTTTTTTTATCCTTTTCGCATTCTCATTATAGTTAATATTACCTTATATTTTTCCAAAATATTTTTACCTCAGAAATATCTAGAACTTCTTTTATTTCAATATTGTTCTTTCTATCAAATGTATTACAGAAATGTTTTCAATTCTCTATGAACAAGGTAATTTTGAGGGAGCCTGTGATTGTTTAATTTATATAACCCCTTTCCACATTAATTTGCGTATTCTCTATACGTATTTCGACAACTAAGTTGTCATCATCAGCAGATAATTAAACAGTGTCGCACCTGGAAAAATACCCGTACAAAAACAAATTTCGCGAACGATCTGTACCGTTGAAAGCTAAAACGCACAGTGTGTGTGTGTGTGTTAATACGAAAATTAATGTGGAAAGGGGATATCAACCTTCAGTGATTAAATATTTATGAACATTTTATTATTATTTTGTAAAATATTACACTATGTTCTTTATTTCACGGTAGCAATTTAATATTAAGAGAAAATCCCAAATTTCACGAACATATTTAAATAGAGCAGCTCAGTTACTATATTTATACATGATGGCATGTGTAAAAATTGGACCGTAGTCATTACTGTATTTGTTAATAGTTGCGACATTTTTATCCTGACATTTGTACAATATTAATAAGTAAAACATTGGCCCCCATTTCCAAGTCATAAAGAAATTAAGTTGGCTCTGGACACGAAAACATCTGGCTTTTTACTCACGATAATTTGTAACGATCGAATATTTGATATCATTGTCGAAATTAATTGGTATTTATGTCATTGTTAATATAAATAATAGTAATAAAAAAAATAAAACAATCATAAAAAGTCAATATCTACTTTATTTTTAAATAAGTAAATAAGAGAAACAATTGTATATATATGTATATTGTATGTACATGATTATAAATTCTAGGAATATAAAATACTTAGTTCATATTCATCAAATTTGATATTTAGACACCTTATAATTTTAATAAAATATTAATCTCTTTTTTATTAGCTTCTATTCCTTTTTTACATAATTTAATATATTTGGTCTTTATGTCATCAACCTCCTAATAGCATTTAACGTCTGTACTCATTTCGTTCTTTCAAAAACTTCACTTTAATTATGTATTTTTTTATTTTTCTAATCAGTAATGTATACGACAGTTAAAAGACGTAAGAACTATCACTTCAATGAGTGATCTCTATGAAAAATTGAGCTAAGTAACTACATAATTATTTAATAAATATTAATCTGGGTCTTAACATTAAATAGACTACTTGACGGCGTTTCTACCTATACGCTAAGAAGTTTCAATCTGCTTGTTTATCACTGTTTGAGGTGTGGCAATTAAATAACGAAACCGATGTGAGAAATATTATTTATAGCAAATTAACTTATACTTAACTTTTATCCTCTTCAACAAATTTTCCTCCTCTATCTATATACCTCTGTATACGTGTTTTCCACTGTTCAAAACAATGCTGTAGTTCATCAGTTGTCAGCCTGTTCAACAACTCTGCGGTTTTTGCTTGTACATGTTCAACAGACTGAAAACGTGTTCCCTTAAACCACTTTTCACTTTTGGGAACAGATAGAACTCACATGGTACGAGATTGGGAAAATATGGAGGATGATCAAGCACAGCAATGAGCTTGTCCGCTAAAAACTGCTTAACAGATACATAGGTCATTATGAGCTGATGCATCGTCCTGGTATAGAATCTACGGTATTTTCTCGTTTCGTGCATTCTTGTTTCGTGCACTATTAAAATTTACCTGATATTTTCTTCTTTCGTACACCGAAGTAATAATCACTTTTATGGTTTCTTGCTTCGTACACTTTGTCCAATCGATTTATAATAACGGTGCGGTCCGAAATATTTTAATCCTACTTAATTACAGTCGAGATGAGTTCCAGGTATTGTCAACTTGAGTCCCGACTTTTCATCTGTTAAAGACCGATTCTACAGAGAAAGACATAGAGCGTTGGGAATCAGCAGTCTGCCGAAAAAACGAGAAGATATTGTCATCCCAGTGTCGATGCAACCATTTCTCCTTGTAGATGATGCCGAAGGATGCGAAGACAGAATTATAATTTTTGCAAGCAATGGAGGACACCTGCTTACGCAAAGTAGCGAGTTGTTTATGGATGGAACTTTTAAAAGCTGTTGCTCGCTTTTTGATCAACTTTACACCATCCACATGGACTTGGCCAGTGATACAAACACAACATGTTTTGTCCCAGTCATTTACGCCCTATTACCAAATCGGAAAGAATCTACTTATAAGAGACTTTTCAATTTACTACGAGAAAAGATACCAACTCTTAACCCCATGAAAATTCACATTGATTTCGAGCAAGCTGCGATAAATGCCCTACAACATGTTTTTCCCGGAGTTATTATAAAAGGATGCAACTTTCATTTCAACCAAGCGATTTGGAGAAAAGTTCAACAATTGGAGTTAGTAACACATTACAAGGAACGAAAGGATGTACGGGGTCACATTCGTATGTGTGCAGCATTGGCACATTTACCAGAAGAAGATGTAAGTGATGCGTGGTTACAAATAATGGAAAATGCACCAAACATGGAGGCTCTTACCAAGTTCAATGACTATTTTGTGGAGCAGTGGCTGGAAGGTACTTCGATATGGGTGTGTTACAATGAAAGGCACCGCACTACAAATTCAGTCGAAGGGTGGCATAACCGTTTAAATAAACGTATTGGCAAGGCACATCCTAATGTTTATGAACTTATGACTGTGCTGTTAGAAGAAATAAATTATTACGATATCGTACAACGAAGATGTGAGCTTTACCTTTCTACACCAAAACGATGCAAAAAGTATAGTGACTTAGATAACCTTCTTAATAAAACTGTTAGTGATTATTTACAAGGCAAAATAACAATTCTGGATGCATTAAAACGTCTAATTTATATTGTAAAATTTGACTAATTATTGTTTTAATCGGGAAACGTGTGTAAGTCTCTATAAAACTGCTCTTTATAACTTATTTTAATGTAGTTATTATTTCCCTAATATTTTTTAACAATATATGTATACAGACTTGTTCATTCTAGAATTAGATATGCGCTGTCCACAAGTGGAAAGAGTGCAGTTAGGTTAAAGCGCGCGAGAAAGGAGGATAGAATATCTCTCACTGGCAGTTTCGTTTTCTCCCACTTTTGTATTGCAAACAACTTCCCCTACTTTCTCGCGTGTTACGCGTGAGAATGTCTGAAATCAGTCTTCACCAGCGACATGATGTGTGTAGGTCGGGGCTGTAAATCATTATGCATTGACAATACGTACCTACATTTTTGAATTGTATAAATTATTTGATGCATTTTATTTGAATCTTTTAATAAAATGCAACATGGCTATTTTCTTGAAATGTTTTGCCGTTTGGCGTGAAACTAATAAAATATTCTTGAAATAAATGAAATAGAAAATTCTAAAAATTAAAAAAATTTTCAAACAATGAAAAAATTAAAAGAAACTTTTAAAAATCCTGGTGTAGAATACGACGAACTGTTAGAGGTTTTACGTCAACTATTTCAGATATTTGTTTACTAGAATAAGAAGGTTCACGCGAGAAAGTAGGGGAAGTTGTTTGCAATACAAAAGTGGGAGAAAACGAAACTGCCAGTGAGAGATATTCTATCCTCCTTTCTCGCGCGCTTTAACCTAACTGCACTCTTTCCACTTGTGGACAACGCATATCTAATTCTAGAATGAACAAGTCTGTATATGTAATATTATGTAATGTAAATAAATCACTTTATGAAAGAAATTCTTAATTTGCTATACTTACCTGCTTTGTCGCCATATGGCCAGTGTACGAAACGAGAATATGATTAAGTCAAACTTTACAGCTTATCGGGTTAGTGTACGAAACGAGAAGGTTTTATGACAGTGTACGAAACGCGATGTACGAAACGCGCATAAATCGAATCTACTAGTCGTTCTTCTACAAGTCCGGTCTTTCCCTCAGCTTAATTAGGGCTTCTTTGTAGAACTTCCAATTAATCGTTAACTTGCTCATTCGTGCATTTTTCTGTCTTGGCGATCCTGGGGCTTTCCAGTACATCGATTAACGCATTGTTTCCTTGTCATACTGGAGAATCCAAGTTTCATCACGTGCGATGATTTTTACGAGCAAGTCTGGTTCTTCTGTGAATCGTTCCATGATGTCAGAGCAAATGTTCATCCGATTGTTTTTTGTTCCTAAATGACGGTTTTCGGCACCATTTTTGCACTTTCGTCTTGCTTAATTCATCATGCAAAATGTATCTAATTGTTTCTTTGTGAACGTTTACTATATCGGGAATCGTCCGAATGTTCAGACGTCGGTTTTTCCGCACAATTTCATTAAAACGTTCCTTTCAGTTCTTGTAGTCACAGGTCGGCCAAATGAACGTTCTTGTCGACATCTGAAACTGGTGCGAGTCGATGGTGGACGGGTTTATATATGGGTAATGAGTCATGGGTCAATGGAGCGTTACTTTTGCGGTTGGGTTGTTGAGAGATGCAGGATTGCCAGGCGTTGTGTAGGGGGTAGATTAGAGATCTATATTGATTCACGGATTTTGCGACCATAGTAATGGTTAGTACGGGATAAGATCTTGGTAGAATTAAATTGGATATGGTGCCCGGTTTCCAGACTATGATCGGCAAGTGCAGAACCAGCTACGCGCAGCAACCTAATACAACGCTAATGCTCTGGAACACGAGTAGTGACAGATCGCTTTGTTTCACCAATATAAACACTGTCGCACGAGCAAGAAATCCTGTACACATCAGGTGATTCTAACGAAACACGGTTTTTACGGAAAAAATTCTCAGATAATTTAGAACGGAGTCTGAAGATTGTTTTGATGTTGTTTTTGAGAAGTACCCTACTAATGTGCTCAGTAACACCTTGTATGTAGGGTAGATGGGCTTTAGAGATGGGGAGAGATGATGTATGCTATGTATTGAGTTGTGAGACTTTGGGATTAAGATGTCGATCTATTGTTTCTTGAATATTATGTTTGGAGAAATTGTTGTTTTGAAGAGCTTTGGTAAAATAATTTAATTCCTGGGATAGAGAATGCTGGTCAGAGCTTTTTGGACTAAGGAATTGATAATACCCCGTTTCTGAGCGGGATGATGATGGGAGAGGGCGTTAAGATACCGGTCAGTATGTGTGGGTTTGCGATAAACTGAATGTCCTAGTGAACCATCCAGACGACGATTCACGAAGACGTCAAGGAAAGGAAGGGATCCTTCTGATTCATTCTCCATGGTGAAACTTACGGAATCATGTTGGGAATTTACGAAAATAAGGAAGTTGTTCAAGGAATCCCAACCATGCGGCCAAATAACGAAGGTATCATTTACGTATCTGAACTAACATTTCGGTATTTTGTTACAGGAATGTAGGATTTGTTGTTTCCATTTACGTAATTTACTACTACTTAGTGTGCTTTGGTGTCTGTAATAATATTTTCTCTCAAGCCATCCGCTTATTATTATTCCCTTTTCATTAGTGTTCAATAAATTTTAAAAAAAACAATCCCAGCCATCTTTATTCCATCCATTTATTTCTTGTAGACGTAAAGAAAAACACCGCGATATGAAAATTTTAATAAAATCGAGAATCTCTCGAATTTCTACTCCTTTTGCGTCGAAATATAATATATATTTATATATTGTTTCGGCTGCCGTTTTATCAAAACCGAGTCTATAAGAAGATAGAAAAAAAGAGAACAGCGCAGCAAGTAATATAATAAAAGACGAAAATGGAACACAGATTGTCGGATCTGAGGCCGTGATAAAATATTCTGCAGCAGAAATATTACTGGAAGTTATTCTGACTGAAAAGGAACTAGAGTAATCCATCCGATCGTAAAAATAAATAAGAAAAATATTGCTTATAATTTATGTTTGGTAAAACATTTCCTGTCCTCATGTGCATTCCGATTCCACATTCGGTTAAACTCTACTGTCCCAAACACCAGATATATATAAATTACGGTAAATTCGATTTCAAAAGGCATTAATTTATCTCCTCTGTTGTACACGTAGTATAAAAAGCACAAGTCGATCGATATATATCGGCTGCATGGTAATATGCAGAGCGGTGAAATTTTAATTTTTCGTCGAAGTGAAAAGGAGTTTTCCATTTGTATAGGAAATCACAGAGGGAGATAACAACGGAATAATTTATTTACTAAATAAAATTAGATTGAAATACGTGATATTTGAAAATTGTTTAGTATGGTAACACTAGCACTCTCGTAATGAATAGAAATAAAAGTACTTATTCAAAGTATTGGCCATTTGATTATACACATGTTTCCCATCATTCAAGCAATTTATGGATGCCATCCCAAAAAAACTGTTTGTCCTTTCAGCAAAACCATTCATCGAGCCATTTTGTAACTTCTTCGAAAATGGCGAAGTGCTGCTCTGCAAACGCGTGTCCCATTGAGAAAAAAGTGAAATCGAAGAGCTCAATCACAGCTGCGTTTAACAACGAGATAGGCAAGATGGTAATTAATGGTTTCGTAATTGCATTCAATAAGTTCAGAAACACAAATTACATGGATTTGGTACTAAAGTTTGTATTTTATTAGTATCTAGTATCTTAAAATAACCAGAAAAAAACAGAAAATTTAACAACGTGCTTGAAATGACGATGGATTAAAATAAAATAGAAGGTATTTTATTTTAATTTTAACCTGTTTTATATCCAGATATACGGTACTCGTGCGTTAAAAAACTAAAAATCAAAATTCAATACTTAAACCCACTTTTAAATTTATGGCAACTCAATTCAGTTCTTAAACAACCCATATGTCTAAATATGTGTTCTATGTTGGAAGCTTGATGTTATAACGATGTCTATAATTTGGCATTGAAACTCAGACATACGCACATCTAAGCACAAAAAAAGAAGATGAACTAAAACGACAATTGACATGAATACACTACTGTGTAACAAACAAATGAGATGTAAATATCATAATGTCATTAACAAAAGGGTTTAATGATACATTTATCTTAATTAACGTGGCAAACAATATTAGACAATCTTTTCACTAAACTTAAATAAAAATATATCAAAATTAAAGCTAATGAAACGTAACATTCTTCATCAAATATACTGGATCCAATCACGTTTGAACTATCATTTTATGGTTTCAATCAAAAGAGATTGAACCCCGTAAACAAACATTATTTATTTTGCTTAATTAGTAATCGATACTCCACCTTTACCATGTTTCAAAACAAGCTAAGAACAGTTCACTTTCCGTTTAAATAACGAGCGTCCTTACGATCGAAATGAATGCAAATTTTGACGGTTATGTTTTGAAATATTACCTAGTTGAAAAAATAAATAAGATTATTATTAGTACTGAATATTGCACTAAATACAATTCATAATAAACAGAATGTAAATAATATAGATTATTTAACAACCGTCCCATCTTGTATGTACAATTTTTTCTTGTCTATATATAGTATATTCTCCCTCAACGGACATCTCCCGACAATTGACATCTCTAATTAATGCACAGGTTCTGATACACCGACCGTCAATATATTATTTGCTATATAACAATATCTCTCACCAAAGGATATTCTTAACAATAAACGCGGACAGTAATATACATCCACTGCAGTAAAATTAAATGAAAATTTATTTCTTTACAATGGACATTAGTACTTTATTACAATTCCTATAATTTTAAACATAATTATTTTAATACATACAATAAGTGCTGTAATGATTGCCTATAGATGGATTAAGCCAAGTACATAATAAATTTATTGCAATTCCTATAATTTCTAAACATAATTACATATTTTAATATACTAAATTCTGTAATGATGGTATTACTGGGTTTATTATATGTAATTACATACATATAAATGTATAATAATTATGACCGCTGTAATATTCTTAACAATAGACATGAACAACATATAATTAAGGCAGGTAATAAGTACAACTGTAATGATGGTCTTATGTAACACGGGTATAGCTTCTATAGCATTCAGTTGATATTTAGTTCTCTAACAAGTTAGATATCTAGTGTTTTAGTGTTCGTACAAGTAATACGAAGCTACGAAAAAAAAAGAACATTTCTCGGTTTACAAGAAAAAGTTGATGTTATTCAGTGTGCAAACTGAGCGCGGAAAGATTCTGTGTCGATAAAAGTCAAGTGGACGATATTTTGAAAAGCGCAGTTGATATTAATATAATGGAATAATATAAAATGGAATAATATAAAATGGAAATTCACAGCAAAAGAAGAAACTTGTGAAAACAGAAGGAGCTGCACTGGACCAAATAATGTATGAGTGGTTTTGTAAAGTGCGCGCTAAGAATATTCCATTGTCTGGTAAAGTAATAATGGAAAAAGCTCTTGAAGTTACACAAGAGCTAAATTATGAATTCAAAACTTTAAGTGGGTAGTTTGACAAGTTTTCTCAGCGACACAACATATCGCTTCGAACAATTTGTGTGAAGCCGCCGCAGTAAATGTGGATAAAATATCTGTCTGGAAGAAACAGTTGATAACTATCAGAAAGGAATGCTCACCGAAAGACATTTTTAATGCACATGAAACTGGCCTTTTTTTCTGGGCTTTGCCAAACAAAACTTTTGTATTAAAAGGTGAAAAATGTTCGGCTGGCAAAGCTGCTAAGGAAACAATAACTATTCCCTTGTGTGCGAATATGGTTGGAGAAAAGGAAAGACCTTTAGTAATTGGGAAAATAAGAATCCACAATGCTTCAGAGGAACAAACGTTGAGAAGTTGCCAGTGTAGTGGTATTCTAATAAAAAAGCGTGGATGACGAGGGGAATTATGACAATTTGGTTAACCAAATTTGATAGAAAAATGCAACAGCGGAATAAAAAAGTTCTTTTATTTTTAGACAACGCCACGTCACACCCAAAACTTGAGTTACAAAATATTAAACTAATATTTTTGCCCCCCAACACTACCTCTCATTGTCAACCACTTGATCAAGGGATTATCAATAATTTTAAAACCAACTACAGAAAACTTTTAGCTAAGAGACTTTTATCGTCTATGGATCTACCGAACATATAGAAAAATTCACTAACATTCTCAGTCCTCTAATATGGACCATTACTGCTTGGAAAACTGTAAGCGCTGAAATTATCAACAAATGTTTTCGTAAAGCTGGATTTGGTGAGTGGAATGCCGAAGATATTTGCGAGGATATAGACTTTAGTGCTAAAGACGATGTGTCAATGTCAGCACTTTGTAAACCCTACCCTGACATATTATCGTATGCACAAATTGATGATAATTTACATACCGAGAATCCCGATATTAGCGTACAAGAGTATGTGCGTGAATTTCAAAATATTGTAGTACCAATGCACGTGATAAAGACAGTGAGGATGATGACGATATTATTTCAGAAACTGAAAACATTAACGAAGCTTATGAAAAGCTAAAGGATATTCAAAACTTCTTTTTTTTTGTTTGGCGACATTACTCAAGGAGAAAAAGTCGCTGAGATAGTATGCAATGTAGAAACACAAATTGTAAAAAGAAGAATTGAAAATCTAAAACAAACTAAAATTTCAGATTTTTTTAAATAAGTTAGTTTTAAGGATGTTGTAAGAATAAATTAATTAAAAATTATTTATACTCTTTTTTTCTCCCCAACCAATGGACATCTCTGAACAAAGGACAGATTTATATACACCGCTACTCTCCATTATACAGAGAACCCACGGTACATCTGAGAAAATACGTCGTCGTACATATACATATGTTCCTATTTAATGAATACATTTGTTCATGTGTTAAATTAAATATTCGTTGTGATCTTTCGCAAATTACTGGTATCTGTGGATTATACGAAGAAATTTCATGAAAGGCCTTAAGCTATATTAATGGTTAATGGTCTATTTATTTAGGTTGCTGACAAATGCCCCAGTCCAATAACCAACAGGGATACTATAAATTAATTATGTAAATTTACAGTTTCAACGACATAATTTATTGTTCGCACAAAGTATATTATCTTATGTAGTTCCAATCGTTACGAAATTAAAATGTCTGACTTCGCCCCAGTTGGATTCGCTATTATTTTTAGAATTTGCAATGTGATTTTAATCTGCTAACAGGGTTTGATCATGAGACATAGTTTCCCTTATTATTTTATTATACAATATATTATATATTATACAATATACAATAAAATAATAAGGGAAACTATGTCTCATGATCAAACCCTGTTAGCAGATTAAATATAATATATGTATATCTGTACAAATGTGCACAAAGCAGAGCAGCGAAACAAACAACGGACAACATTACGACTGCCTACGCGCGTACCCCTAGCACGACCCACCCCCGCCAAAAGCCAGCTTCATTCGAATGTTTCAAGTCGCATGAGAGACAAGAGAAAAAGATGAGTGGGGCTTCATTGAAAGATTGCCAGAACAGGTCTTCCAAGGACCGGCGAGACACACGGTACAATATCTAAAAAGTCAACGATTTATACGGTGATTGAAAACATCAGGATGAATATATTTATATATTATAAGATTAATTTTATATGAATAAATATACAATAAATAATACTCAGTCGCTACTCGCTTCGATCGTAGACCGTTCCTTCTTCCAGATATCTTTCCGCGATTTACGTGGGCGTCCTAAAGGCTGACAAACAAAAACACGTTTCGACCACTTCAAGATCCTTTTCTCTATTCTCCAGATAACCATCTCATCTACTGACATTCTTTGTTTTATTCCCTAATTCCTTATTCTCTGTAATAACGCTTTTCCAGCACTTATCCGAAGGAAATCCATCTCCATAGCTATAACATAAGTCTTCGTTTCTCATGTTCTCTCAAAGGGAAGACTTCACCACCATAACAAAGCACGGCTTCCACCATAACCAACAACTATTCAGTGTGCTCCTATTACCTTCCTAGCATTCCGTATTCTTTGTTTGACTTCCTGTTTACCTAGATTATCCCCATCAACTACAACTTTCAGGTGCATAAAATTGATATTTTCGTTCGCTTAATTTTGCTATTATTATTTATAAAATAGTATTTAAGTTATACTATATATTCAAAAACCTGTTAGAAATCGATTCAAATGCCCCAAAGTGAAAATCAAATACATTTTCCTGTAGACGTAAATAGATTTACAAATTTACATTGTAACAATCGATTTAGAGGAGCGAAAACAAATACGAACTGCGACTGAATGGCGAGCATCCATTTCCTTAAACTGCAATAATAAGATGATGAATGTTCCGTAAAGTATGAAAACATTAGAACTGTTGCAGTTTCAGTTCCGACCGTCCGCAGGCGATAAAGGAAATTCTCAGCAATTCTCATGATTTATAGACATTCGGTAATTGAAATTACTTTAACTTAAAGCTTGTTTAGGCGATTCGTCATATTTCCAGGTCTCTTTAATCTTGTTTAGTTAGTTTTGTTTATTGTTTTTGAAAAACATTAATAAATGATATCCTTTAAACTGGAAGAAAAATTAATATTTATATAATGTCATTGTGTATACCTGCTACTTCCGTTAAAACCACATTTAAATATAATAGCGATGTCTTGTAGATACTCATTGTTCCTTTCAGAAAAAGTAGCGCTAAAATATTTTGTTTACAGATGTCTTTGCACAGTACAATCTGTTAAACTTTGCAGTTCAACTTCTATCGAAATTTCGGTAACTCCTAGATTACTAAGTTACATCTTTTTTAGCCTTCAAATTCTTCATGTAACTTGGACAAAAATCAGTGTTCTTTTCATTTGCTTGTGCTCTCAATAATTAATATTCTTTTATAGTTAGTTTTGCTTCAATTAGCTTCTTCGCCAGTGCAAGATATCATTTCCCGTTTTGTACAGGACTATGCCGTTATAATTTGAAATACACAAGTTTAAGAAGTCATTGTTTGCTCTTTAATCAACTTAGTCGCTTCAGTTTGTCCTTCAGAACGCAAATTCATTGGTGTAGCAAAACTCAATTCCAAGATGGATTTTGATTTACGAATATCCTAATATATATGAGTGATGATGTGGATAGAGTGTCTCAATTGGGACTTGGTCAGGTAACAGCTTATTATTAGACCAAATCCAGATGTTTTTTGGATTCGCCTCATTTTGAATTATATTTTGTATTTCCACTGTTGATGAAAATTTTATATAATCTCCTTTGCGTTCTTCAGGAAAAGCTGCATTTTTTTCTTATGTAACATCTTCTAATGGCTCTGTCAAAATGCTCTTCAAAAACGTGTGCCTTTTCTCGGTTTCACCCATTTCCTATTTTCTCTTCTTATGAACTTACAACAGCCCTGTTCTTGTCGATTTAAATTGTAGAAGTTAATGAATGTGAGTTTGAAAACAGTCAACAACAAATTCTTTTAGACAATCTTCTAATTATCCCACTACTCAACTATAGTTTCTTTTATCATCAACCGCATTTAGTCAGTCTGCAGGTATTTCATGAACGTTCTTTTTCAAAAATCTTTCCTTGAAAATTGCTATGCTGCGTTATTCTTGACTGTTTTGTTCTGAATATAATACGAGGGAGCGTTCTTATATTCGCGGAATGGGGGACAAGGGGTGGAAATAAAAAAACCAAATTATTTTTCTTTTTCAATATATTCACCTGCAAGACGAATACATTATTCACATCTTTCAATTAATTTATTTATACCCTCATAAAAAAATGATTTCTCTTTATCTGCAAAATACGCCGAAACTGCCTCCTTGACTTCATCATCGGCAGTAAATTTTTTACCCCGCAGCTCTTTTTTCATTTTCGGAAACAGGTAATAATCACTCGGGGCCAGGTCTGGGCTGTAGGGTGGGTGATTCACAATTTCGAAGCCCACCTTATGCAGGGCAGCTAACGCAACGCGGCTCTTGTGGACGGGCGCGTTGTCGTGCAAAAGCAGAACACCTTTTGTCAATTTTCCCCGTCTTTTCTCTTTAATGGCTTCTTTTAGTCGCTCTAATATTGAAGCGTAATATTCTCCGGTTATAGAAACACCTTTGTCTTTATAATCAATCAACAATATTCCTTCCGAGTCCCAAAATACCGTTGCCATGAGTTTCCCAGCTGATTGTGACACTTTAAATTTCTTGGGAGGTGCTGTGCCCTTTTTATGCCACTGCATGGAGTCTTGTTTGGACTCAGGTTCATAATGATGAACCCAAGTTTCGTCTCCAGTAACAATTCCACTCAATCATCTTTGTCTTCATTACAGAGGTCCAAAAATGCACGCGAACACTCTACGCGCTGTCGTTTTTGCGGCGGCGTGAGCATTCTCGGCACCCATCTTGCGCTGACCTTAGACATGCCGAGATGATCGTGTAGGATTTTAAAAATTGTTGTATCGGATACTCCAACCATTTCTGCGAGTTGTTTCTTCTTTAGTCGAGCATCTTCGAGTACAATTTGTTCAACTTTTTGGATAAGTGCTGGCGTGGTCACCTCAATGCTCCTGCCCGGCCTCGGGTCGTCTTCAAGGGATTCCCTTCCTTGTTTAAATAAACTATGCCACTTGTATACCATGGTTTTTCCTGGACAAGAGTCGCCGTAAACCAATGACATCTCATTCATTATGGTCGCGACTGATTTTCCTTGCCTGGTAAGGAACTTTATAACGGCACGATATTCGATTTTTTCCATTTTTCACTTTTCACTCCTGATTATGTTACTTGGTTGACGATAGCTCAAAGACTAACTGTCTAATAACAATGAAACTTCGTATTTATACTAATCATGAGTCGCTGCACAGGCCACGCCCCCAATGCGCCTACTCACCCCTCTAGAACCCGCTCATTCCGCGAATATAAGAACGCTCCCTCGTATGCAGGATACGATTATGGAAAAAAGGAGATTATTTCGAATTATAAAAGTAAGTGTTTGGGTAGTTTCACAAAGAATTTTATTGTAATCCGAAAATACTGTTTCAAACTTTCGTTAATGAACGAAATTTCGAAACAACAATAAAGTTCTTTATTAAATTACACCAAGTGTTAATTTTTTACCTTTATTCATAATGTTTCTCATAATTAAAACTGCAAATTCAGTTCAACTGGTTATTAACATTATTTCCAAATTAATATTAATATAAAATATAAAAATTCATTTCAACTTTAAATTAAAAAGGAGCAAAACTACAGATATTTGCCTTCTTTGAATAATCTACGAGAAACACTTAACACTACCGCTTAATCTTGTAAATGATATTTTAATTTGGCCGTATCCCACTGCAGAAGAGAAAGATACACAAACATTTGTCAGATGCAGACTCCACTGGAAATTATACCATCTGCTTAATAAGTGTTTATTTAAATGGTGTTTCCTAATCACCTGCGACAACAAACACTACCAAGATATACTCACAAACTACCGCTTATTACATTGAACAGACGTCCTAAACTAGCAGCAGATACCAACTCCTTTAACGCCATTTATTTTCATTGTTATACAGAGACGCTGTGGTAATACCCACGCTCTCCCCAACTAACAACCCTAATCAATGATGTGTCGGGAATTAGTAATTTATTTCCTTATATCGCGTCACATATACAAGAGAACGTACAACGGGTTCAAGTTACGTATATACAGCGACCATCGGAATAACGCTGAGAGAATTCGTCTCTCAATCTCCCTAAGGACTTCTGTGCAGATTAGCCCGGAGCGGCAGGACGTTATGGATTAGTTTCACTGCATGTATCATCCTACAGCGGGAAATTGCCGGCTTAGGCTTTCAAGTTTCGCCTGGTGGAATTCTTCAGACGAGCTATTAGATTAACTCGCTGTAGGGAGAAATGCGCGAAATCCATGTTTAGCAATCTTAAAACTAGGGAAGGGGATTACGCGAAAATTATTTTCTAATCGTAGTTTTAAAAAGAAGTGATTATGGTGAAACAAAGTAGTGGAAAACATTCTAGAATTATAAATGATTTAGATATATTTCAACGCTTTTGTTTCCAATAGTATTAAGTTTGGAAAGTAATGACACATTTTTGCAACAGATGGCGTTAATTCATTTTTGATAATACTAGAGTTATAGCGATCTATTATTATGCTATGCAATAAGTAGTGCTGGATAGTGATATCTATTCGATAAGGGCGGATTATATCCAAAAATCTGTTATAAATAGAGGCTACTAAAGTTTCAAACTGACACCAGCAGCTAACAGTTCTAATCAGAGAGGTCCACTAACGTTAATGACGACAAAACAAAGGCATTGATCGAGTCGAATTCACAGCGCGCAACACAAAAGTCAGAAAAATCTTTAATTCAAACGTTCACGTTCAAAAGTCAGCGAGCTTAATATCTGTGTTCTTCATAAACTTAAAGAAGTTCATTTGACGAGTGTGTGCTCCTTAAATATCTTTATCTTTAACGATCGTTTTCTCGAAACTATTTATTAGTCGCGACCTGGCACCAATCAATGAGATGCAGCAAGGATTCAGGAAAAATCGAACCACGGTCGAAAAAGCAAAGTGCTCGACTGCATCGAAGGAACTGGTAAGGTGCAAACTCGCAATAGATAAGTCAAAAATCGAGCAGAGTGTGTCATTTCTGTACCTGAGAATAGATGTAACAAGCGACTCCAATTTTTAACGAGACACAGTAAACCAGACAAGAAAAGCAGCCGTCGCTTCGCGGTCACTGAAAGACATAATATGGAAAAATAAATATTTTAGAACAAGCTAAGATGAGAATTTAAAAGACCTTCGTTCGCCCAATTCTAACCTATGAAAGCTGATACGAAAAAAGCAAAGCAGGCACTAAAAACATCAGAAATGAAAGTACTATGAACAATAATAAGTAAAACGATACAGAACCGTATAAGAAATGAAGATATCCGACAGAAATGTAATGTTCGAGACGTAGTGAGTTGGGGGCGAAAAATGAGAAAAAACTGGAACAAGCATGTGTTCAGAATGAATAACGACAGAGCAGCGAAAGGGGCGCGAGTATAGTCGGGGAATTTTAATTAGGAAAATAGGTGAGCTTAAGAGCTAAAAGGAAGCAGTTGGCCCTAAAAACTCAGAGTGAAGAGATGAACCTAAGAGTTCAAGATGAAAGGTCGCCGGTTAGATCTGGATAGCAGACCGTTCTGTCCAAAGCGTGTGTCGTCTGATACAAGACGTATCAGTTATTTTCTGCAACGAAGAATTAATCCTAGAATTGATGATGCATATTATTCAACATAGGTCCGAAGCAGACACCACTTACATTCAAACAAGATAAGTGCTTATACATATATACATACATATATATATATATATATATACATATATATATATATATATATACATAAGCACCCACGTGCATAAGATCCTGCATGAACATTAAGCCGTTAAAAATCTATGTTCACATTGGGTAGCACAAATTTGACAACCACTTAAAAAAGGACTCGCGTCGATTGGTGCCAAGAAATGCACACAGAATACAATGGAGATGCTTCAAAAAACATTTATAGAGTCGCCACCGGTGATGAATCTTGGATCTACACGTATGAGCCCGATACTAAACAGC
This sequence comes from Dermolepida albohirtum, assembly GCA_031893035.1. Taxonomy (NCBI): domain Eukaryota; kingdom Metazoa; phylum Arthropoda; class Insecta; order Coleoptera; family Scarabaeidae; genus Dermolepida; species Dermolepida albohirtum. Next base: position 238,822 of record JAVIWB010003083.1, read on the forward strand.
AGTCGACTGTGTGGGTATTCCAAGATGAGCCAAAACCAACAAAAGTTGTTCGCGCTCGAAGCACATTAAAGCATATGGTCGCTTGCTTTTTTCGGAAAAACCGGTAACGTTGCAACCGTGCCCTTAGAGAGTTATAGAACGAATGGTACACAACTATTTGTTTACCAAAAGTTTTTGAAGAAATAAGGAAAACAAACCGAAAACGACATTCTCCACCATGACAATGCAAGCTCTCACAGGTCGGTTGAAACAATTGAATATTTGACCGGGCAAAACATTGAAATGATGAAGCCGTACAGCCCTGATCTAGGAATCTGTGATTTCTTTTTATTCCCACGCGTGAAGAATAAATTTCGTGGTCAACGGTTTTCTACGCTGGAACAGGCAGTTGATGCATTCAAAACTCATATTGTGGAGATACCGCCTTCACAGTAGCAGCACTGCTTTTCGGATTGGTTTAAACGAATGCAAAACTGCATTGATTTTCAAGGAGAATATTTTGAAAAGCAATAAAACTATTTTCGATCATAAAAATTTTTTTTTTGTTTGCTATTCCCGAGATATAAACGGCTACCCTTTATAAATGCGACGGCATCTATCCTCTTGGTGACACTAACCAACTAATATTAATTCTATCAGTGAGAAGGTAACAAGCTAGCTATAGGTGCTCGCTAAATTTATTACCATTATACCATCGACTCTCCGATTCATAGTATCTATCTACGAAGACGTTTTTATCTCTTAGAGCTAGGACCAAAATTTTGAAAGATATCCAAATTTCCACATTTACCATATGGTGACAAGTGCATCCTAACATATTGATATGGTGCGAAGAATTCGTTACTTCCTTTGTTTATATTTTTGTTAAATTACTGTGGAAACTTTTTTATTTTATTATATTACTTCCTATAAATGAACTTGTCTGTTAGAAGGAAAGAATATTATTAATAGTAACACAACGGATATTAGGAAAGTTTTGCAATACAGCTTTGTTTATTTAATTTTTTCAAAGTATTTTTCTCTACACTCAATACACCTCTTCAACCGAAACCAATCTTTAAACCAGTTCTGCCAAGTTTCACTAGGGAATAAAGCACACCCGTTGTCCAAAGCTCTCAGAAGGTCCTCATCGCTGGAAAACCGCCCCCTTTTAGCTTCATTTTCACATGCGGGAACAGTGCAAAGGAACATTATTGTGATGAAGGAACCAGGTATCCACTCTTAACTTTGGCCGCACGTTTTTCATAGTTCCAATGACTTTAGGGAGGCACTGTTCAGTATACCACTTAGCCTGATTTTCATATGAGGGAACAGTGCAAAGTCGCAGGGAGCAAGATCTGGACTGTAGGGAGGGTGCTCGAGAAGTTTCAATCCTGTCGTGGTCAAATATTCAGTGCAGGTTTTGGTGCGGTGAGCTCGAGCTCCTGATGGAGGAACTAGGTGTACACTCTTAACTTTGGCCGCAGGTTCTTCATAGTTTCAATGACTTTATATACTGGTGGTATACTGAACAGTGCCTGCCTCCCGGCACTGTTCAGTATACCACTTAGCTGTGACTGTCTTCTGTGTGTCCAAATTCCACTCGATTTGAAAAATACAGCTATCATTTTCTTCTTTACAGATCGGGATTTTCTGACAACTAAGGGTGTGTCCTGATCATCAAAGACCCAAACTTTGTTCTGAGCTTTGGTCGGCACATCGTAATAATACAGCCAAGTCTCGTCACCTGTCACGATGTTGTTCGCATACTGAGATTGTTCCTTATTAAAGTTTTTTGGCATCTTCCAGCACCGTGTCATCTACTCTTAAGTTAGTCGATGGAGCACCCAGAGAGAACAAAGTTTCTTGACGTGCAGATGATCATGCAGAATCGAACGAATTGCTGGTGTATTTAGACCTAAAGTACCCTCTATCTGTTGGTAAGTCACTCGCCTGTCCTCGCCAAGCATTTTCGTCACAGTAGTAACGTCTTCCCCCGTAACTAACGTTCGTGTATTCACGTGCTTTCCGGCCTCTAAGCATCCTCCACAGCTAAATTTCCCCTTTGGAATTCTCTATACCACCTGAATATCGTTGTGCGATGTTAACAATCATCACCTAGTGCAAGAGTCATTTCTTCGAAGCACTGGTCTATATCATATTGCAAAACTTTCCTAGTTCCTTTGTATTATTATATATTTGTGTACTGTTCGACAACAGAATTAGTTTAAAAGTTTATTCTTAATTTTTAAAAGTAATAAACTCAATGGAAAGTCCACCTTTTAATTGACATTTCAATGAAATGTTTTCGATGTCAGATACTCTGCTTATACTTTTTATCCAACATTTTTCCTAATGAACGGTTTTTTGTCATATTTCATTAACTTTTTTACAAGCAACACATAATTATTTTAATTAAAGTTTAAATAAGCTTCCTTCCGATTTTAATTATTTAATTAACTACTTACAAGTTCAGTTAAACATTTTTGTTCGAATTTCGCCTACTGCAGCAACGTTACACAAATTATCTATTAATTTTCTTTATTTTCCCTTTGAAAACTTCAAAAAATACACGAACTTTAAACTCATGGGAATGATATTGTTCTCTTAGGTACCCTTCGTTGAAATTTATCATCAGCATAGGAAAAACTAAACAGATTTTGTTCCGCACTTTAATTAAAATTTTTAATTAATACTCGAGAGTAAGCACCGTTGCAACAGACACAGATACACAAACAGAATGAAGAGATACATCAAATGCGGCACGTGAATACAATGAACCTTTCTTGTTAAATAACGTATGTAAATAATTTGTTCCTCTTCTTGTTTTGTACTCTTGACTGGATTAGTCGTCACAAAAAAGATATGAGAACAAATTAAAATTTTCGTATTGAATAAGCTTTAAATTATTTCATGAGTAAATACCCGTATAACGTCAAAAAGAAACGAAAAGCTCAAGTCTCCAAAGGTTTATGTTCAGATGCGTATATGGATCATTAAACGAAAGAGTTCGTTCTTGTTTTAACGGTTGATTTACTCAAAGTAAAACGAACGAAAATTTCCAGACTGACAAATGTTTCGATATAAAATTTTATGCTTTTATCAATGGTTGAAAAATTCCGGTGAATTAATTGAGTGGAAGAGATGTTGCTGTATTGAATAATACGTGTTTCAAAAAGAATATACGTATTAAACAGTATTATTTTGTACCAAACTATCAATCGCTGCGCCTCGGCTCGGCTGTTGGAGAAACGAATACATAGTCTAGTTTATTTAATAGATGTCAGTTGTCTTCTGCTTTTCTTGGTAACCGTCATATGTTTAAAATGGCTACTCAGCGGCAGAAATCATTTTGTGTTCTCGAGTTTGCGAAGTGCAATTCGGTGTTACAGTGCAAAGGCGTTTCAGGTTGAGCTACCAAATTGATCTTCCAAATGGGTGGAACATTCGCAGATGGTATCGACAATTTGTAGATACAGGATGTGTATGTAAAGGAAAAAATCTTGGCCGCCCCCGTATTTCTGAAGAAAATGTTGCATGAATTCAAACTGCTTTTCAACGTAATCCTTCAAAATCAACTCGTCGTGCCAATCAAGACTTACAACTGCCTACAACAATTTGGCGTGTTTTGAGACGCCGGTCGGTTACGAAGCCGTACAAGTTACAGTTATTACAAGCTCTGCGTCCTGATGACAAACGGAAACGTGTGACTTGTTGTAACGAGATTCATGATGCTATTGACAATGATAACACTTTTGCACAACGCATCGTGTTCAGTGATGAAGCAACTTTCCATGTTAGTAGTCTGATAAACAAACACAATGTTCGAATTTGGGATCTACAGAACTCACAGTCAGCCATTGAACATGTACGAGATTCGCCTAAAATCAATGTGTTTTGTGCGATATCCCGATCATCTGTTTATGGCCCATTCTTCTTTAATGGAAACACGGTTAACGGTCAGCAGTATCTCGCTATATTACAAAACTGGTTGTTTCCGAGGCTGCACGAAGACAACTTCATTTTTCAACCAGACGGGGCACCCCCTCACTGGAGCCACCAAGTGCGTGAATATCTGAATAAAACTCTACTGAACCGTTGGATTGGTCGTCAAAGGAACTTAGCATGTCTCAGCTAGACTCCACGGTCACCGGATTTGATACCCTGTGACTTCTTCCTGCGGGGTTTCGTTAAACGTTTATGTACCACCACTCCCACAGAACCTGGAAGAGTTGAAGAACCGAATCCGCACTGCCATAACATCAGTGACGAAAGACATGCTTGCCCGAGTTTGGGAGGAATTTGAATATAGATGTGATATTGTTCGTGTCGCTTATGGAGGACATATTGAACATCTGTAATCTGAACTCAAGAGGTTCGTAAATATGGGTGTAAAGTTTCATATTGGTACGTCTTAAAGTTTAATAAATATATATATTCTTTTGGAAACATATACAGAAAAATAATGAATAATATCATGCCTCTCTCTTTCGTCCAGAACATATTATGCTATTATTCATTATTTTTCTGTATCGAAATGATATGATAAACGCTATGAAGGAATCGTACATTAATAACACAAATTTGCCTGAAGATCGGTGAATTCCGTGAAACATATGTAATAGATAGGGTGTTATTAATAATAGAATGATTCCTTTTAACATTCTGTAATTGGTAAAAAGCCGTGACGCAGGCGTCTGTCTATACGCTCTGGTAACTTAGTTATCGACATGCGAGATAGACGCGTTCTCGCTTTGTCCTTCAATACATTTTTGTTCTGGACGAAAGAGGGAGGCATGATATTATTCAAATAATATTGATGATAATATAAAACTAAATATTTTCAAAAAGAGACTCTCGAATATCTAAATTTAGGTACAGGGAAAGCTTAGGTTTTCCTAGAATATTCGATAAAAATACAATTCGATTTCAAATAAACGAATTAGTAGCGACTTCTACTTTAAGCAAAAGTGTAGATATTAGGAATGAAACATAAATCCTTATACTCATCCTAAAATTGTCAGAAGAAAAAAACAATGTTGTACTCCCAATACATTTAACGAACAGTTTCAATCAATCATCTACAATAATAATTTCACCATTAAAAAATCCGTGCTTTAATCTCAGTAAATAAAAAATATTTACTTTGAAATGTCCAGTTAAATCCCGATCAATTATTTTCACTACAGACATTACAGAAATTGTTTTGCAAGTCTACACACATACGAAAGGGACTCTCCAAATTTTCTTTTGTCCGCAGTCACTTCATGCCAGTTTATTCGTTTAACAAAAGTTATTTGTTTGCGGCTTCCCTCGTTCTGTTTGTGACCTATTACTGGTCGACCCCTTTACGGCATCTCGATCGAGATAACGAGGGTTTCCAGCCAAGAACGTTAATTGCGAAACTTCGAGACCGACGATGGCGGTGCTCTCTTCCAAAGGCTTCCTGTTTTTGTACGGTTTTCAATTATGCAGTTCGATTTTACTTTAAAATTCGAAAAAGAAAAGAAGAGTTATGAAATGTAACAAAACCTTTTTCATTTTCGAAAATACAACTGTAATTGGTCTCAGAAAGGGACTAGCATTTTACTTCTAAAATAAATAATTTCTAATTTTAATTAAATATATTATTTTCAATTAATATTTATTACACCCTACGTTCACAGGATAATGATAATCAAAGGAAATTGTACTATTGGTTTCCCTTAGAACTAATAATTCGGTTTTCAAAACCCATGATTTCGTTGTCGATATGGATGTTAATATCTCCAAGAAAATTTTATTTCAAAATTTACATATCCCGAGAAAGTGAGTTCAAGCAAATAATCTCAGCAAACGAAATCATGTGCAATGTATTTTGGAATAGGCACGTGGTGTTGCTCATGAAGGGTGTAAAATAAATCCATAACAAAAGGCGTGGCAAGCCCGGTAAGAAGATTGTTTTGCTTCATGATAATGCCAGTCCACAAGTAACTCGTTGAACACAATATCTCATCGCATCGTGTGGCTGGGAACAACTTGATCATCCTCAGTATAGTTCTGAACTAGCTTCCAGTGACTACCACTCCTTTCTTCACTTCAAAAAGCATCTAGAGGATCTGCGCCATGACAATAACGATGACGTAAAAACGGCTGTGCTACAGTGGCAAATCAGATGGCAGATTTATATGAGGATGGAATTCAGGAGTTGGTTGTACGATGTAATAAGTGCCTTATTATATATTTTTTTAATCACTAAGGTTGATATATAACCACTTTCCACAGGTTTTCGTACAGGTGTTTTTGCACCGTGCTTTACCAGGTGCGACACTTTGCAATTGTCTGCTGATGATGACAACTTAGTTGTCGAAATGCGTATACAGAATTACAAAAGTTAATGTGGAAAGGGGTTATATATCAACCTTAGTGATTAAGTTAATCAACCACAGGCTCCATCAAATTCAACTGCCTTATTATTGGTGGTAATTTTATGTTGAAAAGTAAAGATACAAGCTTTCTTTTAAAATTAAAATTGTTGACAAAATCGCACTCGTGCTCTTTTTATATCAATTCGTTACTTACTTAAAAAACACGTCTCTTAATTTAATCATTGAAGATTGATATGTAACCTCTTTCCACATTAATCTTCGTATCCTGTATACGTATTTCGACAACTTATTGCACGATCCCTTGTCTGTCGTTTAATAGATCAAAGAGAGATGAGTTATGGTTGGGCCCTAGGTCACTGTTCAAAACATGGCCTTTATTCTTCAAAATGTACATGCTTTCGTACGTATCTAATTCGCGATAATTACACATGTTCTTTATCAAATGCAAACAATCCGCGTTAACACTATGATTACTTTCCAACACATGTTTTGGTAAACCGGATTTTTCTGGCCATTTGAATTTTATGTGCGCAATATATTCCCTATATCGAGTTCCTATCGATGTATTATTTACTACAATCTAGACATTTAATTTCCTAAATTCCCGATTTTTTGTTGTCCTCGGCTTTGTCTTTTGCATTTCCTAAAAGGATTTTGATGGAGTTATTGGACCGAAATGTGACTTACAAACCGCGCTCTTTGAAAACATTACTCAAATTTTTCGTCGTACGGTGAAAAGGTAAACATACAAACTGCTTGTCCCGATTGCCTTGAGGTGACAGACATGTGGTATCCAGGATTGTTTTTCTTATGTTAGCCGTCCTAATTAATCCATTGATTATTTCCGAATCAAAACCATTGTATCTCGCAATATTCTTAATAAGGTTCATTCTTTTTCGTATCTTACTTTTGTTAGTGGGAAATTAAGCAAGCGATTGATAAGAAAACTGAACGAAGCCATCTATCGTTGCATGCTATGATTTGAGTCCGCCGTGATGAATCTATTGACATTAGTTTCCTTTCGGAAAATATCAATTTCTATTTTAAGATTATTCCTAATAACAAGGGTTGCCTGACAAAATCTTCCAAGATGCATTTATGTGCATTAAAAATCGCGAAAATATCATCTATATACCTAATCCAAATTCTTGGAAAATATTTAGCCTGTTTTAATTCAACTTCAAAATTACTCATGAATAAGTCCGCTATAAATGCAGAAAGACAGTTGCCAATAGCAGTTCCCTGTTTTGGTTCATACAACTTACCTTCAAATTGAAAACAGTTTTGGGACTTGCAAAGGTTTGTTAATCGCATATATTCCTTTATTATCTCTGGTTCCTGGAATCAGTACTAAAGATTTAATTATCTGCTGATGATGACAACTTAGTTGTCGAAATACGTGTACAGAATACGAAAATTAATGTGGAAAGGGGTTACATATCAACCTTCAGTGATTAAGTTAATCAACCACAAGGTCCATCAAAATTACCATTACTAATCTCTATTTTTTGTAAAAAATATTACAATAGAACTATAAAATTGTATGTTTTTCTATTTTCTCTACATACAAACAACTTAAAATACAAAATGTTTACAGATACTTGTTCCCAAATAAAGTGAAACCAAAAAATTATGATAAATCAACTTTTCTTGTTAATTTATTATCATTTTTGAAGTATTTGTACCCGTTAATTCTTTTTGCAGTGTATATGTGTTGCTATATTCCATTTTAAATCTAATTTACTGTTGTGTTACATTTCAATTTTAGGGTTACTTGTTTCTTTATTATACTTATACTTTTATAATTTTCGTATTTCCTTTTCCGATAAATATATACGATCAAGTACGAGGGTAGTTTGACAAGTAGTGAGAATGGAAAAGAAAAACGAATTTTTTAAATACAAAATAATTTTTACTTAACTTACTTACTTAATCCTATAGACTCTTATACCTTTCGGTGTCGAGTCATGCTGGAGTCGAGTCCTCCGCTTCTCCTCTCCATATCTCCCTCCACTTTCCTCTGTTGCCCGCCAAAGCCTTTACGTTCTCCCATCCTATTCCCCTCTTCACAGCCGCCGCCCGCACTTCATCCCTCCACGTTCTTCTCGGTCTATCCCTCTTCCTCTTTCCAATCTCCCTAGCCTCAAACACCTGCCTAATCAACCTCTCCTCGCCCCTTCTCATTATATGACCCAACCACCTTAGCTGACCCTGTTCTATCGTCGTTTCTATTGGGATTATGCTTAACTTTTCCCTAAATACCTGGTTCCTAATTTTATCCATCCTCGTTTTCCCCTCTATTTTTCTCAGGAATCTCATCTCTGTGCTTGTAAGTCTACTCCTCTGCCTCTGTGTTGTTGTCCAAGATTCGCATGCGTATGTCATTGTCGGTTTTACCACTTTTCTAATTATTTCCGCTTTTACCTGTCTTGGTATTTCCTTCTTGCTTAGGAAGCTGTTCTTTATGCTGTTATATAGCCTACCGGTCTTTGCTATTCTTTCATTTATTTCGTCCTCCAGGGTTCCTTCCTTGTTTATTATCACGCCTAAGTATGTGAATCTATCCACCTGCTCTATTATCTCGCTATCTATCTGTATCCTGTGCTTCTCCTTCCGTGCTCCAATTATCATTGTTTTAGTTTTCTGTTTATTTATTTTCATATTTAGTTTCTTCAGTTCTTCATTAATAATAGTTACATTTCTTTGCAGTTGTTTCTCTGTTCTCCCTATTATCACCATGTCATCCGCATAACATAGTTCTGTCAAGCGTATACATTTTAATCTCCAGTATCCAACTGGATATACTTCTAGTCTACCTCTGCTCTGCTTAATTGCTTCATCTAGAACCAAGTTAAAAAGTAGTGGGCTCAGAATGCATCCCTGTCTCAGTCCAATTTTGTTAGCAAATGATTTGGATTTTTCATTTCTTATTCTTATGTAACTCTCAGTTTTTTCGTAGAGACTTTGTATGTTTTGTATTAGCTCCTTTTCTATTCCTCTACTCCTTAATATTCTCCAAACATCTTCTCTTCTCACTCTGTCAAATGCCTTCTCCATGTCAATAAAACAGGCATGCATCTGTCCTCCAGATCTAACCGCCCTTTCTGACAGTAGCCTGAGCACAAATATCTGGTCGTTTGTTCCTCTTTCCTTTCTAAACCCACTTTGGCTCTCCTCCAGCTCGTTCTCTAAACTACTTCTAAGTCTCTGCTCCAATATTCTGGCATATATTTTTCCCACCACGCTACCAAGCGTTATACCTCTAAAGTTTGCACAGTCCATGCTATTCCCCTTTTTGTATATCGGTGTTATAATGCCTATCTGCCAATCTGAAGGCACTTTATGTTCCATTCTTGCCTGATTCATAATTTCCAAAAGTTCTTGTCTTCTCTCCTGGTTCATATATTTTATCATTTCTGTCGTGATTTCATCATGTCCCGGTGCTGTACCCATCTTCATCCTCTGTATTGCTTCTATTAATTCTTCCTCCCTTATTCTTTCTGTCTGTCCACTCTCTTCCTGTGTCATATTTTGTTGTTCCTTATTTTGGTAGTCTCTCAGAACGTCTGTTTCGTTCTCCTCCAATAGTTCCTCGAAGTATTCCCTCCATCTTTCCATAATATCCTCTTCTTTAGTAAGTACTTTTCCATTTCTATCCCTTACGTTCCTCAACATATTCGCTCTCGGCCTTCTCATTTGTTTAAGTGCATTGTAAAACAGCTTCTGATTTTCTTTAAACGCTTTTGTTAGTTTGTTGCCGAAGTCTATCCATGTTTTTTCTTTACTCTCCTTTATCGCCTTTTTAGCTTCTATCCGTTTCCGCTTGTATTCGTCATAGTTTTTCTGCGATCCATCTGTCAGGTATCTCTTCCACATCTGTTTCTTATCTTTCACAATTCTTTGTATTTCTTCTGTCCACCAGGCTGTTCTTTTTCTCGGACCATTAGTTATTTTTGTAACCCCACAGCTTTCCTTCGCTGCCCTTATTAAACTTTGTTTGTATTCTAGCCATCTCTCTTCTATCTGTTGATATCCTGTTCCCTTTCCTCTATGTATCCTCAGTTGTCTCTGGTATTCCTCTTTAACCTTTTCCTCTCTTAATCTGTAGCTTCTAATCTTTTCCTTGCCTATTCTCCTCTTATCCCCTCCTTGCTCTTCATAACCCATTTTCATATCCATTCTGACCATATAATGGTCGCTACCTATTTCTGCACCTCTTTTCACTTTTATGTCCTTTACCAGGTTCCACATCCTCTTATTTACCAGATAGTAGTCTATAATTGAGCGTTCCCCTCTGCTCTTGACTTCCCTTGTGTATTTGTGCACATCTTTATGTTTAAATTTAGAATTTCCTATTATTAAATCATTTTCCATACTCAAGTTAATGATTCGTGTCCCATTATCATTCAGTATATCTTCCCCTTCCCGGCCCAGCCACCTTTAAATTCCTTGATTATTTCTTCCCACTCTCCCATTTAGGTCTCCCATTACTACTATATTATTATTCTCTGTGTTATCTATTGTCTCTTGTAGTTTTTCAAAAAACAAGTTTTTCTCTTCAATTAATGCGTTTCCGCTTGGTGCATAAGTTACTATAAAATAGTACTTTTCTTGTTTGTGTAACATTTCCAGTTCCATAATTCTTTCATTCACCATTTTAACATCTATAATGCTGTTTTTATATTTTGGGCTTACTATTATCGCTACCCCCGCTTGTGCTACTGTCGTTTGATCCACTCCTGACCACCAGATCCAGTAGCCCTCATTTATCTCTTCCATACCCCTTCCCTTCTTCTTCGTTTCTGTTGCCCCCAATATATCAACTTTCATTTTCCTCATCTCTCCCACCATCTCTATCTCCTTACACGCAATACCCCTAACGTTCCATATCCCTAACGACGTTTCCTCTCTTCTTTTCAGTTTCCCTTCCATCATCTTTTCTCGTGTCATGTTCTCTCTCTTCATTCCACCTCCATTCGTTCTGCTTATTCGTCCCATATTCCCCGTTCCGGTGTTCGTCATAGCTCCCCACCACTCGATGTCTACATCTCCTCTCCCCTCCTTCATCTCCACTTTCTTCACCCTACTCGGGTCAGTGTTTCTATTTTTGCTATCGCCATCCAACTCATATCCTCTTATCTTTGCCATGTTCGTCTTTGTTTCTCCGTTCTTTCCTGGGTCTCTTAGTTTTTTGTGTTTTCTGCATTTTTACTTCTAGAGTCTCTCTCATATTCATAATTTTTATTTTTCAATATATTCTCCTAAAAGAGCAATACATTTATTCCAACGGTGCACCAATGCCCTTATGCCATCTCTAAAATGCGACTCCGGAAGGCTGGCAAAATACTCATTTACGAAGATGATAAGCTCGTCGTCAGATGAAAATTTCTTTCCATCTAGTGCCGTTTTCAATTTTGGAAAAAGGTGGAAGTCGGAAGGGGTTAGATTCGGCGAATAAGGCACATGCGGTACTAATTGGAAATGCAACTTGTGGATTTTGGATATCGCAACTGTGCCTTGGTGAGACAGAATCTTTTTCTTTGCTATTCCTGGCCGTTTAGCACGAATCTCAACATTTAATTTTTGTAGAAGTTCTGTATAATATTTTCCGTTTATTGTGGCACTTTTCTGAAGGTAATCAATGAGCAAAAGGCCCTTTGAATCACAAAAAATTGATGCCATCACCTTGTTTGCCGATAAAGTGGTTTCCGCTTTCTTTGGAAGTGCAAAACCACGTTCTAGCCATTGTTTCGACTGTTGTTTAGTTTCAGATGTACTGTGGTTTATCGTTTCATCGCAAGTAACAAATCGCCTACAAAAATCAACCGGATTCCGCTTATAAAGGTCCAAACACTCATTGGAAATGCGCAAACGAGTGAACTTTTGATCAGTCGAAAGCAATCGCGGCACCCATCTTGCCGAAAGCTTGGAAAGGCCCAATTCTTTCGTTAAAATGTGGTGTACGCGTTCTGTTGAAATGTTTACCATGTCTGCTATCTCTCTCACTTTGAGTCGTCGATCTTGCGTAATAATATTATAGATTTTTATAATCATTTCGTTAGAAGTCATGATTTTGGGTGCTCGAGAGCGCACTTCATCAACACAGCTTGTTCTATCACGTTTAAATTCATTTACCCATCTACTTATTGTGGTGGATGATGAAGCAGATTCACCTAATGTTTCCCGTAACTCATCTTTTATTTCGGTAGCGTTCATACCCTTAATTACGAAGTATTTAATCACCGCACGATACTCTGCTTTTTCCATTTTAACAAAACGTGGTGCTTCTTTTTCGATTAGCTATCAAAAATAAACTAATCAACCGATTTATCTAATTATCGGAATGTAAACATATAAATATGCAACCTAAATTACAGTGCATTTGTTTTACCAATTAGAGCACCACCTATGTGTCATTCTCACTACTTGACAAACTATCCTCGTAGATATTCTCTTAGATCTAATATTTGTAAATTTTCGTTTTTAACTTCAATTTTTTTTAATGATCGTAGATTTCTATTAAATAGAATGTTTATTATAAAATCTATAATAACACCAAATTCATTGAAACACTCAATCAATTTCGAGGATTAATTTCGAAATCGCTATGTATAGAGCGAAAATTCAATATTAGTCCGAAAATGTAATCTATGTATGTACATTACAAATACTGTCAATACATCATGTATGAAGCGTATTCAGATAACAATAGCAAGATATGGAACTAACAGTTTTTCATAGTTTGCTATTGAATTTGAAAAATTGATGTTTTGAGGTGTTAATTCTTGATAAAGAATTGTGAAAATAAATTTCACACCGGACTGAATTTAAAACTTGGATAATTAATTATAACAATAATACAGAAGTTATTTTAAACAAAATAAAATGTTGGATTCATTTAAAGAAATAATTCATATTTTATTTTTAATAAAGCCAGGAAATCATTTCAAACTATGTACTAAGAAATCTAATAAAAAGGCTTTCCGAAATTTAAGTTTTAGGAACGTTTTATGAACTTGTTTTCTTTTAAAATTAATGAAAAATATTTTTTATCAAAAGTAAAGTACAGTAAAAGTGATATGGGAATATAATTATGGGGATAACGATACGACGACGGATCAGTAATTAGTGAACGTGACAAAAGAGGGTAGCGCTAAAAAAATTTTTTGTTTTTCAACTTGGCAATTCTAACCGTAAATATATTTGGTATTTGAATAGATGAAAGTGACTATTTTTAGCTTGTTTATAACCCTGGAAGAAGTGGAGTTCGGATCACTGTTTTAATTTTTGAAGAACAAAAGAAATCAAAGCTGAGCTGGTATACGGGGACCAATCTCCACCAACTGCAAACAGAAAGCGATAGACATCTAATTTCTTTACCTACGCTTCCGAGTTGAAAACCCTTCCTCGGTACTTCTGCTGCCGACGTTTCGTCTTCACTTGCACGAGACATCCTTAGGCCTGAACTGCTACTACTGCTTTCGTTGAAGCTGTTTTAGGGCAAACAACTTCGACTACCATAAACAACTATTTCTCGTATATTGAGGAGCTAATTAATGGACAAACCATACCACCTACAACGGATACAGGTTCTTCGCGCAAATGACACAGTAAAGCGTGTTGAATTTTATGATGGTATGTTCTTAAATATAAAATATGAACTGTTTCTGCCTTGTGTTATTTTTATCGATGGAGCGACATTTCACCTAAATGGGAAAACTAACAGACACAATTGTTGACATGTGGGGCTAAAAGATCCTTTTATATGGAATTGGAACATAAGAGGGACAGCCCGAAAGTTAATGTGCTTTATGATATGTCACTAACAACGGTTTTCGGATCTTTCTTTTTTGATAAAAACAATTACTGGTGTTATATATCTTAGAATGTAGCAAAAAAAAAAATAAAGACTCAGAAGATTACATTTTCCAGCAGCGCAAAACCCCATCCCATTGACATCTAAATGCTCCACATTTTCTGAAAGAATCTCTACCTCAACAATGGACAGATTCTTTAAGACTATAACACTTCAGTTCTGTCCACCAAGGTCTCCTTTTCTTATGAAGATTCGTGTAAGGACAACATCTACATGGTAGCTGAATTCATTTTACATTCGATGAAGAATGTGGTGTTTCATTGAGACGATCGTGGCATTTAAATTTGTCGGAATAAGTAGTACGTAAACTGTGTATCACCTATTCCGACAAATTTAAATGCCACGGTGATCTCAATAACGCACCACATTTTTCATCGAATATGCAATGAATTCAGTTACCATGTAGATGTTGTCCGTGTAGCCGAATACGGGTACATTGGATACATATAAACTTTAATCTATGCATAAACAAATGTAATTTACATAATTTAAATATAACACCTTATTCAGAAAATACATATAATCCTTTGAATGCACGTAGCCCTCTTTTAATCAGCTTGTAAATAGACCGTTTTCCTTTTGCTATCTTTCTGACAGCTTTAATAATTCCTCGTTCATGAAAGGACCTATCTTTAAAATTAAAATATTCTACAAGATTCTGATTCGCAGCCTCATCTGAGTCGAATGTTATAGTCTTAAAGAAAAAGAAACAAGTATAAATTTGAACACGCAAGTTGGATGTAGCAACACATCTCATCTAAGTTCCAAAAAATTCTGACGCGCGTGTGGCCTAGCATTGTCGTGATGAAATTCCGATTCTCTACATGACAACTTTAAAATCCCACCACGTAACCTTTCTCAGATAAATGTCTGCTATCGATGACATGTTCAGATCAAGATCAGCACATTATTGCAAATAATTCACTTATCATCGTCAATTATCGGTCACTTCAATAAAGTTTAATTGTCCTTACGTTAAAGAAGTATATCGCACGAAGTAAAATTCTTCTTGAGTTCTTCATAAGGAACCCAAATATTGAGCTTTCTGGCGTAGCTTTTACATGTGGTTGCGAACATTTGATCGATGGAAGTTTGTTACTACAATATCTCGTATTCTGTGTCACGATGAACGTCTGTATTATGTTATCGTCAACTTCAACCTACTGTGTATGCCATCTAGATAATTTAATAATAATTAATCTGTTATCACAGCTATTTTTCCCTGGCTGTCAATTAATAGTTATTAATAATCGTTCTTGTTAAAAAACGAAGTGATAAATGCAGTGTGTACATTTACAAACTCATAAGTATTTTACATAAATCTAAAACTAATCTACTCATATATTAATGTTTTAAATCGTCCATATACTTATGTACATTCAAAGGGTAATAGGAAAGTTTTGCAATATGTTGTTGCTGCATGTTGATACATGTTCATGTCGATGGGCTCAGTTATTCATTAGCAGTGAGAGTGTAAAGTGCTTGCGATTGCATCGTGGTCACAAAATGAGATAAGGGCAGTTTTGCGTTATAACTTCGTGCGTGGTTTAAACATAGACCAGTGCTTCGAAGAAATTACTCTTACAGTAGGTGATGTTTGTCCATAGATGCCAAAATAGTTTAATAAGGGACTCGGTATGTGAACAACATCGTGACAGGTGACGAGACTTGGCTGTACTATTACGATGTGCCGATCGAAGCTCAAAATAAAATTTGGGTCTTTGATGATGAGGACACACCCGTAGTTGTCAGAAAATACCGATCTGTAAAGAAGAAAATGATAGTTTTATTTTCCAAATCGAGTGGAATTGTGGAACGCGCTGTTTTGGACACACAGAAGACAGTCACAGCTAAGTGGTATACTGAACAGTGCCTGCGCAAAGTCATAGGATCTATGAAGAACCTGCGACCAAAATCAAGAATGTACACCTGGTTCTTCCATCACGATAATGCTCCAACTCACCGCGCCAAAGCCTGCACCGAATATTTGACCACGACAGGATTGAAACTTCTCGAGCACCCTCCTTACAGTCCAGATCTTACTCCCTGCGACTTTGCACTGTTCCCGCATGTGAAAATGAAGCTAAAAGGGAGGCGGTTTTCCAGTGATCAGGACCTTCTGCGAGCTTGGGACAACGAGTGTGCTTTACTCCTTAGTGAAACTTGACAGAACTGGTTTAAAGATTAGTTTCGGAGAATGGAGAGGTGTATTGAGTGTAGAGGAAATTACTTTGAAAAAATTAAATAAACAAAGCTGTATTGTAAAGCTTTCCTAGTTCCCTTTGTACATTACAGATTCATTTCATGTCCGATATGTACATAGGTCGCCTGTATCTAACTTAAATGCATTAACATTATTCGTTACTGAATGCTTAAAGTAGAGATAGGAAGTAGACGCCATTTACTTGGACTTTGAGAATGCCTTCAACATTGTAAACCACGTTTTACGAAATCAAAGAAAAATAAATATATTTAAAAAGTAAACAATATTTTTATCTTGTTTTTAAATCAAAGTATCCCATAGATTATACATTTTTGATGTAATATCTTCGTTATGAAAAAAAAATCACCAGAAAGATGTGCATAAAAGTAATGGCTGCCGAAGTAATACAGTAAAGTCAACAACGGGAAGTGTTTTATCTTTCATAGAATATAGTAACGTGGTACGATCTCTGTTATTCTTGAAACTACGTGAAACAGAAACCTATTTACTACAGAAACATGCTTGAAGTCTCTTTTGCAAATCACATTTGCTACATATGGGATTCGAGGATACTACTAGGGCGCACGACCAAAAAAAAACCATGAAACGCACGTCCCAACCATTCAGATCCGATCAAATAGCGGTTAAAATTGACAAAAAAAAGCACACGAATCTAGCTAACGAATATACATATACAGTGAGATAGGCAATTCAATGCATATGTTCGACGAACTTACACAAAGAAGAATAACCGAAAATTATACAAATTGAATTTCGATGCGAAATCGATTTTAACGCATACAAATTTCAACAAAGTCCCAAAAGAAAACTGAATCTACGACAGAATAAACATTGTATTAATCTTTAACCTTTTTTTATTATTATGCTGGGAATCTTGTGGAATTTATTTTAAAAAAATGTTCGAGAATCCATTAAGAAAGATCGACAAACTGTGGGTAGAAATGAAATATAATTGTCGAATTACTCTAGGGAATATGCAAGTTATGGATATGTGTTTGAAAATTAATAGAGCTTAATTCATTTGCAATGGAAATATAAGTAATATAAATAAATAATAAGTAATTTAAAATACTGTTAGATAATAAATTATTACTTTTATGGCGCAGATTTTTCTCGCACTTCCTCAATCCAGCACCTAATGCATGAGCTCATACTCTACGCGGCTAATATTTTATGGTTTCAGTATCATCACGAAACCGCATTTATCACAAGTTTTACGAAGTTTTGTGCATCCATTTGAAGGTAAAGGGTGTTTCAAATTTCGCGGTTTTTTTAAAGAATAAATAAAACACATAATTTGCATTCACTTTCAAAAACGTTTTATTGGTAATTGAAGTATCAATTATGACATTTATATGCGAAAAATAATGTCTGCCAAATGGCCTCCTATTGCAGCTCCACAGACGTCCACTATTTTGTTAAAATTTTCAATGACATTTTGACATAATTCAGGCTCTATCTCACCAATGACACGAACAATTTTATCTTCCAAAGCAGGAATTGATTGTGAATTGTTTTTATAAACCCGACTTTTCACATAACCCCAAAGAAGTCTAACGGTGTCAAATCACATGATCTTGGTAGACAATTAACATCACCGTTTCTTGAGATTACACGTCCAGGAAATATTTCTCTCAATAAATCAAGTGTGCAAAGTGAGGTGTAGCGCCATCCTGTTGAAACCACATATCCTCAAGATCAATATTCATTAATTCAGGCCACAAAAATTCGGTTATCGTCCGACGATATCGATCACCATTGACAGTTACAGCTTCACCAGCAGCATTTTTAAAGAAGTAAGGTCAAATTACACCACCTGACCATAATCCACACCAAACAGTAACTCGTTTTGGATGGATAGTTTTCTAATGAATAATTCGTGGATTTTCCTCACCCCGGATACGGAAATTTTGTTTATCAACATAGCCACCAAGTTCAAAATGTGCCTCATCGGAAAACATTATTTTTTGAGAAAAATTAGTTGGTTTTTCATGGATGAAATTGACGTTTTAAATGATCTAATGGCTTCAGTTCCTGTGTTATTTGGACCTTATATGCCTTCAGAGCTAAATCCTTGTGTAAAATACGCCATTTTCTTCATCCACTAAGTCCAAGTTGTTGTGAACGTCTAATGGACATTTCAGGGTCCTCAGCAACACTTTCCCGAACCAAACCAATATTTTCTTGTGAACGACCACTACGACTGTATTTTTCACTTTTTTGATCTTCCACGGAACCTATCTCTTGATATTTTTTAATAATTCTGCCAATAGTGCTTTCAGATGGACGATTTTCATAAAATAATTCAACAATTTGAATGCGTTGTTATACCGTGTATGAAGCCACTTTTTATAAATGTCATATATCACACTTTTTAAATGTCCACATACCCTGACAAATTCAGTGAGCCATCTATATTTTATTTGTTCTTAAAAAAACCGCGCAATTTGAAACACTCTTTATTTATCATAGTTGCAATTGTGTTGATCGAATGATGGATATTGGTCTAGTTATGAAATCTATTATTGATTAAGAAATTTGCTGACTATTGCTATTGTATGATGACTGCTTTTCGTATATTTGTGAGTGTGTTCTAATCAAGACGCGGTACCTATCTTGTACTAATCTTATTCGTATCCAAGTGATCATGGAGAATTCAACGAACAGCGAGTTTAGAAATGTTAGACATCTTTATTAATTCCTACACATGGGGATCTTCTTATACCATTTCTTCGCCAATTAATTTGTTGAGGCGTTATCTTCTTGCCCCAAACGGAAACATTTTGCCCACTTTTTACAGAGGAAACGTTATTTCGTTTGTATTACTTCTTTTGTTAAAAATTTAGTGACCGCTCGATACTTAATTTTCATTATCTGAGATATTTTCTTGCTCTAATCAGATTATCTGGCTGGCTATTGCAAATTACTACTTTTCGAGCCATAATACTTATACTCTGCGCAAACGAGTGAACTTTTGATCAGTCGTAAGCAATCGTGGCACCCATCTTGCCGAAAGCTTGGAAAGGCCCAATTCTTTCTCACACTGTGAGTCGTCGATCTTGCGTAATAATATTACGGATTTTTATAATCGTTTCCTTAGAAGTCACGATTTTGGGTGCTCCAGAGCACGCTTCATCAACACAGCTTGTTCTACCACGTTTAAATTCATTTACCCATCTACTTATTGTGGCGGATGATGGAGCAGATTCACCTAATGTTTCCCGTAACTCATCTTTTATTTTGGTAGCTTTCATACCTTTAATTACGAAGTATTTAATCACCGCACGATACTCTGCTTTTTCCATTTTAACAAAACGAAGTGTTGCTTCTTTTTCAATCAGCTGTCAAAAATAAACTAATCAACCGATTTATCTAAATATCGGAATGTAAACATATAAATAGGCAACCTAAATTATAGTGCATTTGTTTCAACAATTAGAGCGCCACCTATGTGTCATTCCCACTACTTGTCAAACTATCCTCGTAGGTCTATCTAGCCGAGAGTTTATGGCGCACGCCTTATTTTGCTATATTTTCTTATGCATAATATTCGTGTCATTTGGTAACGCAATGTCCAATATGTAAGTTTTGTTTTTCTTTTTTTGAGACCAGTCTCTCCATCAACGAATAACTAGCAATATTTCTACGCATCTGCGTAGTAACTTTGAGAAATGCAATAACAGTCTCATGCAGTTAAACGATACGACCCCTATCAAAATCATTTAGCTGGCGATAATTTGATTTTCTCTGAACTTATTCATAACTATATAATGTTACAATCAAAATAAAGAAAAAGAAAAATAAATTTTCTCGTCAGAGTTCAGCAAGAAATGATATCAACATTTATTACTCTTGGTACTTTTTTATCATTTATTATTCTCAACACAATAAACATATGTACATAATTTGGTTTAAAAATATACGCTTTTAAACTGGTTCTGGGCTTCCGGGCTGGAATCGCGTCACTGGTATAACTTCCGACGTTTCGTTCCCACTCATATGGGACATCAGGGCTCAACTACAGCTACTGTCTGTCGCACTAAAACAGTTTTAATGCGACAGACACTAGCGGTTTTCGTCAAAAGAGGAGGATATTTATTTTGCAGAGAAAAACGCCGAGTACTATTTGGACTGGTTAAAGAGATGGGAGCATCGCTGGGAGAAGTGTGTAGAGACTATGTAGACAAATAAATATAAATTTTAAGAAAAAATGTCTTGTATCTTTGTTGTTTGAGACACTTATGTATATTAGGACATAAATTTTCGCCAAGTTAGACACTTATTTTAGGACATTAACTAAATAAATGAAATTATAAAAATTCCAAAATCTAAAGAACATGTTATAATCTATTTCATATTCTTTTTTGTTACTTCGGATTTTTTGTCTTTATTTTTTTTTCTGTCTTTTACATAACTCAAAGAAAGGAAAGAAGTTTAATAGTAAATTAAATATATCGTGCTTTAGTTTCTATTATTGCTTAAATAAAAATTTGCTTAAATAAAAATTTGGCAGTCCACACTAAAACCATTATTTGCGTGATTTTTAATTGAGTTTTTTTAAAAATAAATAACCAATTTTATACTCATTCTAGTTATCGTTTACAATTGTCGTACTCACACAAATTGACTTTATTTATTCACAGCCTTCCAAAAGTGTTAAAGGGTGAATTTTAATTAAATTACGTAGAAAACTAAAACCAATTAGCGGAAGAGGAAAAAAAAGACCGACGGCAAAGGTCGGAACTTTAATTAAACAGTCTGAACGGTGGTAGCAACCTTTTTTTCGCTGTTCTTGCATCAGAATTGTTCTAGAATATTAAATAGTTGTCGAGAGTATCCGTCGACGTTATTAATTTGTCTGCCTAAATTCTCACCGGCTGGAAAAAAAAAACAAAACTTGATAGAAAGGAAAATTATTTACATAACTTAGGCGTTGAAATATATCATCTGTATTATTCATTTGTCTTTACGAAATTATATATTTCTAAATAGAAGAATGAAGCAGTTGAAACAGAATTTCTGAAGCATTTTGAAAAATTATTATACGTGGGATGTCCTTTAAGTTTTACATAGTGGTATATAGAGGGCGCCACAATCAAATGTCAGTACTAAAAATTAACCTCTATCTTTAGTTAACCTAAATCCAAAGTTTCAATGCGATACGTGTAGCGTTGTAGCTACAACGATATGTCAAAGTTGACGAGTTGGCTAAAAAATGAAATTAAACTGAGAACATTTACGCGGAATAATTTTTTGTAATTTTCGAAGACAATTACCTCAACGAGGTTAGTCTTAGCGATGATCCAAGAGCAGATTCACCAAAAACGGCAATCACTCAGGTAAAAGACAATGCTGTGTGCAAGATCATCAACGAAGGTTGACATGTGACGTATCGCCGGATTGAAGCATTATTGGAGATTTCAAAGACCTCAACTCAAAAAATTTTGCATAAAGAATTGTGTGTAAAAAATTAGTTTCCCGTTGGATACTGCATTTGTTGACCAAAGAACAGAAAGCAGCTAGTGTGAATTGATGTCAGAAAACTCTAGATCGCTTTAACGCCGGAAACACTAAAAACCTGTACAACATTGTCAGTGACAATGAATCTTGGATTTATTCATATGAGCCAGAAAATAAATTCTAGCCATCTGTTTGGGTGTTCTTGAAGTCTCTCGAAAAAGATGGTCGCGACATTTGTCTCGAAAGCAGGTCATGTAGCAACAATCCCTTTACAAGATCAAAGAACTGTTACTGCCGATTGGTATACAACCATCCTCCACCAAGACGATGCAAGTTCGCACACAGCACGCAAGACAATTGAATTTTTAGCGCAACAAAACTTCGAATTGCTGGACCTGAGTCCCAACGATTTCTTTACCTTTCCGAAAATCAAGAACGAGCTGTGTGATCAAAGGCTCCAGTCATCAGAAGTAGTAGTCGATGCTTTGAAAAAATTTTATTGACGCCGTTATTGCAGTTTTTAATGATTATATAATCGCACATCGTTTTTGATGTTCATATTACTACGTTTAAATAGCACAATCTAGCAACAAATTGTGGCTTTCGAGGAAATATTGCCGTCCAAAGTTTGTTACAATTTACACCAAAGTATCATGTCCATATCATGTTCTTCGAAAAATGAATATTGCATTGGTAGTTTATGCATTTTAGAATTTTTCGTTTAGACACTTTATTCACATTGTTGGAACTTTTAAAACCGGTGCCAAAAATTAACCAAAGTTTCACTTACCACTAAAAGGAACGATGGCAAAACTGGAATATAACCGCAAAATTATGCTCGTATTAATTGCGTATATATCTCGATTGACTATTTCTTTTAATTAAAATCATTCGTCTTAATACCACATACAAGAAATTTTACTTGAATTTTTCGCTAAAATAATTTGACACCGGAGTCCAGAACATAGCAACTAATTAATACTTTGTACTGATATAACTATACATTTAAACTAGTTTAGTTACATATTCCTGCAAAGTAATATCAATTTTAATCTGACTTATAGACTTCCGCGATCGTTATCCATAGTCTTTCCTGTAGGTAATTTTGATGGAGCCTGTGGTTCATTAACTTGATCACTGAAGGTTGATATATGTATAATCCCTTGCCACATTAATTTTCGTATTCTGTATACGTATTTCAACAACTAAGTTGTCGAAATCTTATCTGCTGGTAATGACAACTTAGTGGTCCAAATACGTATACAGAATACGAAAATTAATGTGGAAAGTGGTTATATATCAACCTTCAGTGATCAAGGCGTTTCTGTGCTTCTAGACTGGAACTGGAGAAATGATGAAGAGATGCGGTTGCAAGCCAAAAGCTCTGACGAAAATATTTTATTTGTGTAAATAGTAGACTTTTTATCGTATAAGTTTCACTTAATATGTTAGTATTTAGCTAGTATTATTTTACATCGAAAATGAATAATACAATTTTCTATATAATAATTTAATCACTGAAGGTTCATATATAACCCCTTTCCACATTAATTTTCGTGTTCTGTGTACTTATTTCGACAACTAAGTTGTCGTCATCAGCAGATAATTAAACAGTGACACACTTGCAAAACTGCGGCAAAAATACGCGTACAAAAAACGAATTCCGCACACGATCTGTACCGTTGAAAGCCAAAACGCACACTGTACGCACAGTTAATCAACCACATGCTCCATCAAAGTTACCTATATAATTGTTTTATTTGTAACAAGAGGATTACTCCATATAAAAATATTTAAGGACCGTAAAACTAATTTTCTTTAATGAATTTAATAAACCCTCCACCAGCAATAAGATATGAGTCTCATTTGTGTCCTAATCTACAAATGCCTTATTCTCAGAAGTCATTATTCTCTAACAACAAACGCCGCCTCGATTTACAACCAGCTTTTTGCATATGACTGACATTAATATAGACCACCTCAGTCGCATTAGAGTAACTCTGGTTATATAAATAAATAGTAACATTAACGATTAATGACACAAAAAATACATACAACATTGAAAATAAATAAAGGCTTCCTTTATTTAACAAACATACATGTATTTTTTTTTGATAAAAGATGTGAAATTTTCTTATTACGTCTACAGGGTTCAGACAATGTCCGATGTTTCTTAAACTTTAATTATTAACAGTTTCAACAGTGTGTGTTTACACTTTAATGTGGAAATTATAACAGATAATTTGATGTACATTCTTCGAAATAATATAAAGAATATGATATAAAAACCATAACGTGATCAAATATCTAATGCTACACTTAAAAAGCACATTACCGTTTATTTATTTTTGGGTCTGAAGAATGTTTCGATTAGTAAAGCTAGGATGTTACCAAAATTAAAACTTTAAAAAAGTTCGGAATTTGGGTGTTAATATTTGTGACTGATAGCGAATAAGTTATGCTTTGTGCTGTCTGATAATTTAAACTTACTTTCCTTAACTTGTTACATGTGTACTGGATGGATTATATCATGTAGCCGAAACTATTCACCACTGTAATCCAAATATAAATGGACTAATAGAGCGAATTAAAGCAGTATTTTGAAATCTTCCAAATGACTTGGGCAATTTTATGAACAGTGTCCTAATATCCCAGAACTCTTGCGACCAGTTTTAACCATTGTGAACGTGATTGGACTGCCGTATCTAATGTTACAGTTGACATCAAGGCAAATCAATGCTTTAAATTTAAATTAAGCTAAACTATGGACATTAAAATAAAAGTATATACAAAGAATACTAGGGAGGTTTTGCAATACAGATTTGTTTATTTAATTTTTTTCAAAGTAATTTCCTTTACACTCAATACACCTCTTCATCTTCGGAAACCAATCTTTAAACCAGTTCTGTCAAGTTTCACTCGGTAGTAAAGCGCACTCGTTATCCCAAGCCCGCAGAAGGTCCTCATCACTGAAAAACCGCCTCCCTTTTAGCTTCGTTTTCACGTGCGAGAACAGTGCAAAGTCGCAGGGAGCAAGACCTGGACTGTAGGGAGTTTCAATCCTGTCGTGTTCATATATTCGGTGCAGACTTTGGCGCGGTGAGCTGAAGCGTTATCGTGATGGAGGAACGAGGTGTCCATCCTTGACTTTGGCCGCAGGTTCTTCATAGCTCCAATGACTTTAGGCAGACACTGTTCAGTATACCACTTACCTGTGACTGTCTTCTGTGTGTTCAAAACGACGCGTTCCACAATCCAACCGATTTGAAAAATACAGCTATCATTTTCTTCTTTACAGATCGGGATTTTCTGACAACTACGGGTGTGTCCTCATCATCAAAGACCCAAACTTTATTTTGAGCTTTGAGCGGCACATCGTAATAGTACAGACAAGTCTGTCACGATGTTGTTCACATACCGAGATAGTCCCTTATTAAACTTTTTTAGCATCTCCCGGCACCAAGTCACACATCGTGTCATCTGCTCTTCAGTTAGTCGATGCGGCACCCAGAGAGAACAACGTTTCTTCACGTGAAAATGATTATGCAGAATCGAACGAATGGCTGGTGCATTTAGACCCGAAGTACCCTCTATCTGTTGATTTTTCACTCGCCCGTCCCCGCCAAGCATTTTCCTCACAGTAGTAACGTTTTTCTCCGTAACTGATGTTCGTAGCCTTCCCGACCTTTCAGCATTCTCCACAGTTAAATTTCCCCTTTGGAATTCTCTATACCACCTGAATATCGTTGTGCGATGTGGACAAACATCACCTAGTGCAAGAGTCATTTCTTCGAAGCACTGGTCTATGTTTAAAGCACGCACGAAGTTATAACACAAAACTGCTCTTATCTCATTTCGCGACCACGATGCCATCTCAAGCACTTTACACTGCTAGTGAATAACTGAGCCCATCGACATGGCGCGGCGGCTACTATGCACGTATAAACATGTTTCAACAAGCAGTTTCCTACGATTCATTGTTGCGTCATATTGTAAAACTTTCCTAGTACCCTTTGTGTTTGTCCTTTGATGTACAAGCATTACATAATTTTTGAAGAATTCAGATCATAAGATTGCTTAAGTAAACACAAACATTAAATGTGAGTTTTTAACTTAGCCTCCCATCACGCATGCTATACAATGTTATGTACATGGATGTATTGCCCATAATATTCTTTGCACCTCACGATTGCCAAAAACAGCAATATATACGAGATGTATTTTAAAATGAGAATCGCTTTGATATAGAACGAACGCAAGTGCAATTTTTCTACTTTTCAACATAATTACCACCATTATTAAAGCACTTATCATATCATAATGTCATTATCATAGGAATCTACCGCCACAATTTCATAAAAAAACACTGCTTGAAGTATTTTTTATGAAATTGTGGTAAATCAGTTGAAAGTTGAAATTGCGGAAACTTATCAGACAACGATGTGTGAAGCATCTGTTTGCTCAAACTTTGCATCAACTTTCTGCACTAAGTCTTCAGTAATGACAAACGATCGCTCACTATGCTCCTCATTAGTACAGCCTTTTTTAAATGCTCTAACCCATTTTCGTACTATTTCTTCGCTCATAGTATGTTTTTCCATACACTTCGCTAATCCGCCGATGAATTTCGACCGCTTTCACCCCTTCTGCATACGGAAAACGAATCACTATGCGTACTTCACAATTGGCGGAATTTTCAATTGTCTGAGGCATTTTAAATACGCACAAATATACCTTAGCACGAAAGAATGCTTCCGTACTGGCGTCTGTGACTAACTAGTGCTGCAGCGGGCGTATATAAAAACAGTACTTCTCCTCATATATGTTAAATGTTCCTTTCGGAAGATATTCCGTGTGCGGAGCTAGTTTCTAGCAAGATCTTCACCAGCTCGACATTACAATGAACCCTCTCATTTCCTAACCTAGGGTTACTCTGTTTGGGCATTTGGTTGAGTGTGGTTACCGTGTTACTTCATTGTTATTTATGTCAACGTGTCAGAGCGGATTTTCAGGCTGCAGGAAGGCATTGAGCATCATCTCCTTTGTTTTAAGTTAGACCTTTGCTCAATTTAAACTACTTCTCTTATTTATTGTCAATCGGTTAGAACATTTAATTTGAAGTTCAGCAAATGGTGTTACTTTCTTTTCACTTGAGCAAGTTTGATTCTTTATCATTTGCATTTCACAATTAACAATAAATAAACAAGCAACACTGTGCTTAACATTACTTCGTACAAACAATTGAATACATTTTAAATATCTATAAATTTATTGAAAATTTTCTGATCTTTGATCTACATATGTGACCATAATAATATTGACAATATATTATTTGGGAACGTGGAAACTATAAAACAATGCCAGTTTATACATACTTATTTCCAGTTCTGTGCCTTTATGAATACAAAAATTTAGTACAGTTTTATATTTATAATCCTACATACCCTTCCATAAAGATAAAGATTCAGTATATTCACATTTCACACAACATAAAATCTATGTCGCACGTCCTCCGATAAATTCGTGTAAATCACATGCAAAAGCTCTCAGGCCCGTTGGGTGGCGAATTACCCCGTTCTCATTTTATTACGATTCTTTTCTAAGGGGTTTGCGCAAGCAAGGTAGGCAACACTTTCCTACATTGTATATGTATCCATACCATAAAATACATGATCTACTACCGTTGCGTTGCCCGGAGGCTTTTCACGTGTGAAAGAGAGATGACGAACAGGGAATGGCTCAATTTGCAATAAAACTCTGAGGGCGTAAAATCTGAAGTACCTATTTATTATGTGCACGCGTGTGTGTGTGAAGGACTGAACTGGTTGGTTGAAGTTACGTTGTGCTGATGTAAAAGCGGACATCATTATTAGGCTTGACAGTTATTTTTGCGCTTTACGTTTCTGCTCCGGTATTTGTCAGAATGAAGTGTACTTTATTATGGTCGCGAATGTGATATTATTATGTAGGCATTTTCCTGTAGATATTATCGAACGATATAGCTAAAGAACGTTTGTATAGTGTCTTTTCAGAATATGTGCAACAAATGGTTTTACTTTCACTATCGGCTTTTAGAAAACTTTTTTGACGTGAAAAGTTTTTCTTCATTTTCGAGTTGAATTAGAACCCTATTGGTTTAAATTTACTAAAGCTAAGGCAACACTGAAATATGGATATATAATAACTCAAGAGAATAGTATCTTTACTTTTGAAAATGTAGAATTCACTTTGAACACCTACCGATATTGTCTAATATAGGGTCCAGTTAACATCTACACATATTTCCCCAAGACCTTAAAAATTGAGTTCACTCATTTATCTTCCATGAAATTCTATACCTTCCCATTTTCTATTTATGTTGTTTTGCATTATTTAATTGATATTGAACAAAGCGTCAACATCTTATTTACTTAGCAGCTATCAACTATGTATATGGTAACGACTACCGTTATACAGCGATGGGTAAAAGTGTGGAATCATATAAATGTCTGTCAAGTTAATAAAGTTATTGAAATAAAATTTAAGGCATGAAAATTAGTGGCGATGAGCCAACATTTGAAATTACATTTAAATATATATTATATAAAATTGTACTTTTTAAATGGAAAATTCTATTTTAATCACTGAATGTTGATATATAGTATAACCCCTTCCCATATTAAGTTTCGTATTCTGTATATGTATTTCAACAATTAAGTTGTCGTCATCGGTTGATAATTAAACAGTGTCGCACCTGGAAAACTACGGCAAAATACCCGTACGAAAACACATTCCACACACGATCTGTACCGTTGAAAGCCAAAACGCACACTGTCTCACAGAGTGCGTTTTGGTTTGCGTTTGACGACCAATACCGTACCTTCGTGGTACCTTGTTTGTGTATAGATAAGTGAGGATCTTCTTCCAAAAATATTGCAGTATCTTGCTATTTATTCTCGTTTGTATCGGATTTTGTTCACTGATTTTTGCAAATTGCGAATACTCGTATTTGCGTTCTACCTCTGTAAAGTTTCGGTAACACGAGAATGTGAAGGTGCCTTCAGATTGATGTTTATGTTATCGAAAAATGAACAAACTTCTTGATTATTTCTCGTTCTACCACCAAAATTATCATAAATATTTGCATTCTTGCCCTTTAATTAAATTCTATCATT
Source organism: Dermolepida albohirtum (assembly GCA_031893035.1). Classification (NCBI taxonomy): domain Eukaryota; kingdom Metazoa; phylum Arthropoda; class Insecta; order Coleoptera; family Scarabaeidae; genus Dermolepida; species Dermolepida albohirtum. The sequence goes on from JAVIWB010003083.1 coordinate 267,883, forward strand.
ATTGACAAAAATCAACCATTTAATGATACTTTTACTATATTAAATGCCACAAATTACTAAAAACCTTGTAATAAAATGTATTCTAAAGCTCAAGATAAGTAGTTTACACCCGAAGTACTTTGTTTGATGAAATCGTGTTATGACTAGAAATTGAAAATGTAACGGGTGGGGCAAAAGTAATGTCATAATTTGAATTAACTGCCATTTTATTATAAATGAAAAAGAAGAGCTCTGTTTCCATAAAAAGTTTATTTGAAAGTGTAAACTTGATGACATTAATAGGAAAAAATTATATCGCTCAAATGACCACCTCCCGAGTTGCGCTCGTTTCACGGCATTTTGAATTGTTGCTCGCAAAACATCTGGTTCCAAATTGACGACTTCCTTTAGAATGTTAGCTTTCAAGACTTACAATGTCCGCGGTTTGTTGTGTAAAACGCGAGATTTTAAAAAGCCCCGAAGGAAGAAATCTGGTGCTGTTAGATCTGGCGATCTAGACAGCCAGTTCAAATCTACAAAACAGGAGATCATTCACCTGAAAATTGGTGTCTCAAAATCTCCATCCTTGCCCGAGCTGTGTGAACGGTTGCTCCGTCCTGTTGAAACCAAAAATAATCAAGACCCAATGCAGCAACTTCCGGCAAAAAAACTCGATTAGCATCTGCCTGAAACGCTCACTATTTACGGTTGCGGTGGTGCCATCGGCGTCTTCAAAAAAATAGGTACCAATCACTTTTTCACGGCAAATGCCACACCAAACAGACACTTTGAAGAGATGCAATGGCTCTTCATGAATTTCATGTGGATTCTCTGTGCCCCAGGAATGCAAATTTTGTTTGTTAACATAACTACTTAAGTGGAAATGGGCTTCGTCACTCATTATGATTTTTGATACGAAATCATCCTTTTCTTACACCAAGTTTAACAGAGTATGGCAGTGAGTTAACCTTATCCGACGATCAGCAGGCAGCAATTCGTGAACAATTTGCACTTTGTAGGGGAACATTTTCAAATCTTTCACCAAAATTCGTTGCAACAAACATCTGCTGATGCCTAATTGTGTGCATCGTCGTCTCGTTGATGTTTGTGGATTCTCCCTGACGTCGGCGGCAACAGCAGCGATGTTCACGGTTGAACGAGCAATACGAGGCTAGCCACTTCTTGCGACATTTGTAGTGGGCCCAGTTTGCACAAGGCGCTCAGCCAAACGCTTAATTGTTCGAGCACATTGAACACGACGACGAGGAAAACGACAACGAAATTCACGCTGCCCTAAAACAACAAACTGAAAATTGGTCAAATAAGCGGCTTGTTAACTCTATATACCTGCATCATAAATGCCAAAGCGCAGTGACATTTGGAATTATCTGTAAAAATGGCTGCCAATTCAAATATATCATTACTTTTGCGTCACCTGTTACAAAATACAAGATGTACATTAAATTTAGTACATTAAATCTTTACGAAATACTATTATATGTATGTATATTTAAAAGTGACTTCAAATGAAGGCTCCTCATCCCGAATTTTCATTCCTTAAGTTTTATTTCAATAACTTTAATAACTTCAGAAATATTTACATGGTTCCACACATGTTTAACCGCTCGGTCGCGTCAAAGCCGCCGTCTGCTCTATATGCGAGACGATTTCTCGGATGATCAAAGCGTTGAAATTCGTCTGTCTGTAATTGAGTTCACAAAGTCAATAGATGGATGTTCGGTTTGTATATCTCTTTTAATTGTATTTTTGAATGCTAGAGGTCTTTTAAACTAATTGTCCAATTGTCTAGCTGTCTAAATAGAAGGGTTACTTCTTATCAATGTATCATAGTGGAATATTAACAGAATACACATTAAATATAAATATTTTCTGAAAATATAAAACTTATCGCTATTATAATGTAATAATATATGATATTATTTTAATAATGCACTACTTTATTTATTTGAAAAAGTTTAAGTTGTAGAATAATTTATTTACTGAAATACATATACATACGCAGATAAAACCGAACTTTTTTAAAATAAAAACAAAAGCTTACTATTTCAGTAAAACTCATTTCTTTTATGTAAAGTAGTCGCCCTCAGCTTTAATACAGCGTTTTGCACAGTTAATTAACATGTCCACTGAATTTTTAAATTTACCTTTAGTGATATCCTTCAAGATCGCTGTCGACGACTTTTTAATAGCTTCGATGTCGGCATAACGCTGTCCTTTCATCGGTAAATTAAGTTTGGAGAATACATAGAAATCACAGGGGGACAAATCCGGTGAATACGATGAATGGTTGATGAATAAAATGCCATTTGTAGTTAGAAAATCAGTGATAAGCGTCGAGCGAAGGCATAGTGTATTATCATGTAACGAGCGCCAGCTACCATTTTCACGATATTGAGGGCGAACACGATGAATACGCGCCAAAAGACGATTCATAACACCAACCTAATATACTATACAGCATTGACTGTTTGACTAGTTGGTACAAACTCTTTGTGCACTATGCCTTTCGAATCATAAAAACAAATCAACATTGTCTTCACTTTTGACTTCTCCAAAGGGCTTGGATGTTTCCATTCAGAGCCTTGACACTTGGCCTCTGTATCATATTGAAAAGACCACGTCACATTGCCAGTTACAATAGAATGCCTGAAGTTTTTGTCCTTTTTTGAGTCTTTAATCAAGTCTGTACAACGTTGAATTCAATTAGCTTGTGTGGTACAAATCTTGCGCAAATCTTTCTCAGTTCCAAATGCTGTGTCAAAATGCGAAGAATTAAGTCTGGAAATATTTAATTCCATTCCCATGTATCGCAATGAGGATTTCGGTTCATTTCTAATCAATTCACGCCCAAGTTCGATGTTACTTTCCGTAACCACAGATTTGTTTGCACCAGGATGTTCGTCATCATTTATGTGTGTACGACCATCTTTAAATCGTTTATACCACTCATACACACTCGTACATGTATTATCGATTATCATAAAAAGCAGTTACAGCGTCATTCACATCAGTAAAGTCATCAAGAAAGGTCCAGTCAATGGTAGTCATGCTAGTGTTCAGAGAGGTCATATTAACCCTGCGGAAATCGTAACGCTGGTTATTATTAGCTGGAAAATTATATGTAATCTCGGCATTTGAGAAGTCCATAGCTAATGCTGGATGTCGAGCGGACTAATGGTACTAAATGACGGGACACAACGAGATAGCAGTCTATATTGGAGAAAATTAAATAGACCTTTTCAAATATACAATCGCCTACTATTTCTTTTGCCAACTTTCATTACCTTAGCTTTACTTTTTTGATTTTTAGATTTAATTTAATTTTTTGTTTTATTATTTAATGGAAAAGTAATGCAAAAAATACAACAAAAAATAAATTAAATCAATATTTTCATTTTTCAATATTCCTTAATTCTGAAATATCAGGTTGTTACATATGAAATGTCAGATTTTGTAAGGAATAAAAAAAGTCTAAATTTAAAAAAATATAAATATTTATTCTGCAAAATAGTCTCCATTTACATCAATAGTTTGTTGCCAACAGCCTGGAAGCTGAAAAATTCCCTTTGAAAAGAAATCTAGGTTTTGACGGCTCACATATTGCTCAAACACTACTATTACAGACTCCCGGTCAGGGAAGTCCCTATTTTTTAAGTGATTGTCTAAACTTCGGAAAAAATGAAAATCAGTTGGCGAAAGGTCAGGTGAATAAGGTGGGTGAGGGAGAATTTCGTAACCAAATTCCGAAAGTTTTTGGATTGTCTGTCGTGCAACATGAGGTCTTGCATTATCATGAAGAAGTATGGGTCCATGTCTATTGACTAGTGAGGGCTGCAAGCGGCTCAATTTTCCATGCATAGTTTTCAGTTCGGCACAATAGGACGCTGCCGTGATGGTTTCACCAAGTTGCAAAAATGAATAGTGAATAATACCCTTACTGGTCCACTATACAGTCACCATAATCTTTCGCGGGTAAAGTGATGCTCGTGCATGCTGTCTTGGTGCTTCACCTCGATCTAACCATTGTCCTGACCGTCTCCGATTATCATAAAGTATCCACTTTTCGTCACACGTTACCACTCGATGAAGAAACGGTTCAACTATCTGTCGATTAGCCAATGAAGTAGCCACCTCTAATCGCTCATTTTTCAAATCAAAATTTCCCTCGCTGAATTTTTTAAACCATCGCCGTAATGTGCGCTCATTACACGTGGTTTCACCGTGCGTCTGATTAATTTCTCGCGTTGCTGCAGCTGCATTTAATCCCTTTTTAAATTGAAAGAGGTAAATTGCCCGAATATCTCTTGCCGACAGCATTTCCATAGGCGAGATAAGGACAGGTGTATTAATTTTTCCAAGAAATGGAACAGGTACACACTTCAAAATAAATACTCTTTTCTAATTTTCACCAAAAACATACACGTCTTCACACAGGTGCGATTCAGTCCGGACTGAAGGAAAAAACGGACATTACATTTGTAACAACCTGATATATGTATTTCAGTAAATAAATGATTATACAAAGTTTAACATTTGTACTTAACGTACATCCCGTTAGAATTTCACTTCATTATTAAGAAGTAATCCTTTTATTTAGACAATTTTCTATATTATGAAAGAAAAGCAAACAAAAAGGAAACGAATTTTCCAAACAAAAATTGGCGTGATGGCATATGATGTACGTAGGTTGTAGTGAATAATTGAGATGAAATATTACTCATAAATTAAGTTTGGTATACTTTTCTTTGATACTTACAATATGGACAATTAAGTTAAATAACCTCTAGTATTCAAAAAAAAAACAATTAAAACAGATACACAAACCAAACATCAATCTATTGACTTCGTGAACTCAATTACTGACAGGCGAATTTCGACGCTTTGATCATCCGAGAAATCGTCTCGCATATAGAGCAGCTGGCGGCTTTGAAATGACCGAACGACTAAACATGTCCATCATTTTGCCTTCAGCTCGGTAGTTTGCACGGTCACATATATTCTAAATAGGTGCACAAACAGAATGAACACGTGATGATAAATTGTTATTGGAAATTATTCCATTCACATGCATGAGGTGTTTGTATTTACAGCGATAAATTGCATATATGTATCCTTATAACTGTACTATTGCAGTTAGATGAAACGTGCCTTCAGAGCAAGTAATAAAATTTAATTATTAGACTGGGGTAGGTTATTTATTTTAACACGGATTATATAATATTGATTATTTCGATGCTTTTGTAGACATCATATTTGGATATTTCCTTGAAGTGTTAATGCATGTAATTTATTAACATTGTATCATATGCTATAAATTACATGTTACCTTGAATATAGAAATTTTATAATGGTAAAGAACATTTTCATAGAATAATTTCTTATTTATCTTAAGCAATATGCAAAACAAAATATTATTCATACAGAATTTGGCAAATTAAATGACTTGATTTCGCAAAAATCTGCATTTCCTTCATATATTCTCCTTCTAATAAAGACCTAAAACGATGACCTTATTTGACTTTATGCCTACACTTACTTTAAAACAACACAATAGTGTTAATCATAATATAAGACTTCTCGATTTGATTTTCTCCAATGTCGACTGCTCTCTCGTTGTGTCCCGTGATTTAGTATCATTAGTCTTTGAGGATCCTTGTCATCCAGGATTAACTATAGCTATGGACTTTTCAATTACTTTTCTAACTGCTTTTTGTGACCATCTTTACGAAATTATTCAACATACAGTTCCTTTCAGAGGAAAATATCTTCGCTATTATCCTGGTTTAATAATGACGTTAAAAAGCTCCTTAAGTTAAAAGAGCATTACTTCAACAAATGGAAACGTACCAAAACAACAATTGATCGAAATGAATTCTCACGACTTCGTACTATGATTAAAGTGAAAGTCAGGGCAGCACATGCACAATATCAGATTACCGTGGAGAATGACATTGCTTTACATCCGAATAATTTCTGACGCTTTGTTAGTTTTAAGCGAGCTGCCAGTTGGATGCCGGGCTGTTCTTTCAATGATACACTTGTTGATGAGCCATCCGAGATAGTAGAGTATTTTGCAGACTTGTGTTCCAGTTCGTACGCTGTTCGTACTTTGAGTATGTAGATGTTAACAATAATACTGAACACTTTAGCCACATTTTTTAAGGAAAGTGACATCGAACACAACATTTGGAACTGAGAAAGATTTGTGCAAGGTGTATATACTCGATTAATAACTCAAAAGAGGACGAAAACTTCGGGTATTCTATTGTAACTGGCGATAAGACATAGTGTTTTCAATATGATAAAGAGACCAAACGTCAAAGCTCAGAATGGAAGGATCCAAGCGAAGAAAGGCCGAAAAAATGCTGTTTGGAAAAATCAAAAGCGCCGACAATGATGAGTTGTTTTCATGATTAGATAGGTATAGTGCATAAAGAGTTTGTACCAACTGGTCAAGCAGTCAATGCTGTATACTATCTGGTGTTTTAAAACGTCTTTTGGCGCGTATTCGTCGTGTGCGCCCTCAGTATCGTAAAAATGGTAGCTGGCGCTTGTTATATAATAACGCACCATCTCGTCGCTCGACGCTTATCGCTGATTTTCTAACTACAAATAGCATTTTAACCATCAACCATTCACTGTATTTACCGAATTTGGTCCCCTGCGATTTCTATCTATTCTCCAAACTGCATTTTCCGATAAAAGGTCAGCGTTATGCCGACGTCAAAGCCATTAAAAAGACATCGACAGCGGTCTTGAAGGACATCTCTAAATGTGAACTTAAAAAGTCATTCGACATGTTAACTAGCTGTGCAAAACGTTGTATTGAAACCGAACCCGATTACTTTGAATAAAATAAATGAATTTTACCAAAGTAGTAAGCTTTTGTTTTTATTTTACGAAAGTTCGGTTTTTTCTGGGACAGACCGTAGAAGAAATAACAGTGCCAAACCAAGTACCAATGCTAACTAATAAATATTCGCTTCACATTGATTCGGGTTTGCTTATATGTACTCATGGGCACATATACATATATGTACTTATTTTATGTAGCGGATCCTGATCTGTCGCGCCGGGAAAAAATTACAAGCCTATTCATTACAAACAAGATTCTATAAATTCTTGTAGAATATTATAAACAATATAGACTATATCAAGCAGTTAAGTTATATAATCTATGACCCAATACATGGAAAACTAGATCATAAAGGTTTGTTCAATAGAAAAGGTGAATTTTGAATTTTTTTGAAAAGTATTTATTTATTCATCAATATCCATTTTGTCCTCTTCAAAGTAATCCCCCTCAGATATAATGCACTTATACCAGCGCTTCTTCCAATCTTCGAAGCATTTCTGAAATGCGCTTTTCGGTATGGCCATCAGCTCGTTCTTCGATTCCGACTTTATCTCATCAATTGTGGCAAAACGCTTTCCTTTCATTGGTCTCTTCAGTTTTGGGAATAGGAAAAAGTCGCAGGGAGCCAAATCTGGTGAATAAGGTGGTTGAGGCATGATTAGGGTGTTGTTTTTGACCAAAAAATCACGAACAAGCATTGATGTGTGAGCTGGTGCATTATCGTGATGCAGAATCCATGATTTTTTTTCCACGATTCCGATAGTTTGAGCCGTATTGCTTCAGGCAAACGTTGCATAACTTCCTTGTAGTATTCCTTATTAACCTTATGACCTGTTGGCAAGAACTCATGATGCATCACGCCATTACAATCGAAGAAAATAGTGAGCAAAACCTTCACATTTGATCGAACTTGGCGTGCAATTTCTTGGCCTTCTGTAAAGCGCTTGTACCACTTATAAACACTTTTTTGAGACAAAGTGGACTCGCCGAATGCCACAGTCAACATTTCAAGTGGCTTGGAGCACTTTCCATTTTCAACGCAAAATTTAATACATGTTCTTTGATCCATTTTTTCAAAAGTCAAAAATCGAAGAACACACACAAACGTGACTAAGCTTTTCAATTGTCAACAACAAATTACTAATCCAAATTGGCTGATAATGCCAACATATGACTAACACATGTGTACCAACATAACGAAAAAAAATTTCGATAATCGAATGTACACGGCGCGCGAAAATTCAAAATTCATCTTTCCTTTTGAACAAACCTCGTATAGTATAGAGGGGTTTATTAAATTTCTTAAAAATGTTCGTAAATTAATTTTTGTTATTGTTTTAATATTGTAAATTGTAACGATATTTCATCTTGATAAACAATTTGTGTATATGTTTTAAAGTCGAGACCTGTGTTTTACTTGTCTGACTTACTTGTCTTGCTTGTCTGACATCAAATATATTATTATTATTTTGTGCGTTTATCCACTATTAATTTTGATATGGAACACTTTCTCAATAAATGTCCAATACATAAAATATAACACATTAAAAGGAATATTTCACAAGCCAACTCGACCACATTTGTTTACGTATTTTAGCAAATAATTTTAAAAATTTAAATAATCCATACTACATAATTAACTAAATATCAACACTTCCTTTTATATAATAATGCAATACACATGTCTGTAATGTGCCATTTTCTATCGTTATTTGTACATCCACCGTTATTAAATGATATTAGATAATGGACATAATAAGCCTATTTCTCTGCTTGTGTTTCTCTACATCCACATATAATGTATTCCGCTTCAACGTGTGTCTGTCATTTTGTTGGACAGCGCATAATATTCGTTGTTTTCGAAAATATAGCTAATTCAATGTTCATGTTGACAGGATTCATTACCGTTTGTAATTTATAATAGGATATTGACAGAACGTGCATTATTGTGAATTAATATACGAACATTATATGCATGTATATATAGGGATAGCTGAATATAAAGAAGCCGTCACAAATAACTAGTAAAAAGAATATATTTACATATATACATATATGAAAATTTAATTAAATAGTAAATATGCGTATATGGTATAATACAGCGTATTTCCAGTCTTAGGGACTATTTTTTATATATAAAATTATTATACCAATTAAAAAAAGTAATAAAAGGTTTATTGATAAAGTTATAACAGAGTGTTTTAAAAAGAATATACGTATTTCGAATGCATATATTTATTAAACTTTAAGACATACGAATATGAAACTTTAAACACATATTTACCAACCTCTCAAGTTCAGATTACAGATGTTCTATATGTCCTCTATCAGCGACACGAACAATATCACATCGATACTCAAATTCCTCTCATACTCGGGCAAGCATGTCCTTCGTCACTGATGTTATGACAGTACGAATCCGATTCTTCAACTCTTCCAGGTTCTGTGGGAGAGGTGGTACATAAACGTTGTCTTTAACGAAACCCCACAGGAAGAAGTCACAGGGTGTCAAATTCGTTGACCATGGAGCCCAGCTAAGACATGCTAAGTCGCCAGCTACTTGACGACCTTACTACTTAACGGTTCGGTAGAGTTTCATTCTAATATTCACGCACTTGGCGACTCCAGTGAGGGGGTGCCCCCTCTTGTTGAATACTGAAGTTGTCTTCGTAAAGCCTCGGAAACATCCAGTTTTGTAACATAGTGAGATACTACTGACCGTTAAACGCGTTTCCATCAAAGAAGAATGGGCCGTAAACAGATGATCGGGATAACGCACAAAACACATTTATTTTAGGCGAATCTCGTACATGTTCAATGGCTGCATGTGGGTTCTGTAGACCCCAAATTCGAACGTTGTGTTTGTTTACCAGACTACTAAGATGGAAAGCTGCTTCATCACTGAACACGATGCGTTGTGCGAAAGTGTTATCATTGTCAATAGCATCATGAATCTCGTTACAAAATGCCACACGTTTCCATTTGTAACTTGTACGGCTTCGTAACCAACCAACGTCTCAAAACACGCCAAATTGTTATTGTAAGCAGTTGGAACTCCCAACTGGCACGACGAGTTGATTTTGAAGGATTACGTTGGAAAGCAATTTGAATTCGTGCAACGTTTCCTTCAGAAACACCAGGACGGCCAGGACTCTTTCCTTTACATACACATCCTATATCTACAAATTGTCGATGCCATCTGCGAATGTTCCACCCATTCGGAGGATCAATTTGGTAGCTCAACCTGAAACGTCTTTGCACTGTAATCACGGAATTTCACTTCGTAAACTCGAGAACACAAAATGATTTCTGCTACGGAGAAGCCATTTTAAACATATGACGATTACCAAGAAAAACAGAAGACAACTGACATCTAGCGGCTATTAAATAAATTAGACTATGTATTCGTTTCTCCAATAGCCGAGCCGAGACGCAGCGGTCGATAGTTTGGACAAAATAATACTTTGTAATACGTATATTCTTTTTGAAACACGCTGTATATATTTTTTTAACGTTGGCCTACAACGCTGATACAATTATGTGAGCCACATTGTGACAGTGAACGTCGTGCAGTGTAGCAATGTATTTGAACCAAATTTTTCAGAAAATTTGGTTCATTATATTGTCGATATTTATTATTACTGTTGTTACTTTATTTATTTTACTTAAAGTTTTCAATTAGTTTTAATTTTTTTATGTCTATTTCGGAATATTTCTGACAAAATAGAGCATTACTTTTCAAACATTGAACTACGACATATTAATAATTTATGGAGCTACCAACGAAAATGCTGAAATGACTTCTAAAAGTATTTTAAATTTGGTACAACAGACACCCTATATATATAGTATCTGTATCTACAAATGAAAGTACGAAGTTTACCAAGTTTATATATCACGGTATTGGGAAATTATGTATTTGTGTCTCTTTAACTTAATGAAACTGTTTTTATATTAACTATATCCTAAATTATATTTTTTCTGCCTGCAATCTTTTCTGTAATTAATGTAATTTAATGTTAATTTTCATTAATTTCACACCGTGAAGCGCTTAATTATATTTACATAATTGCAAGCATATGCAAGCTGTTCCATAAAGTAACTTATGGCGTGCTCAATGATTCGAAACTCTACTGCGCGCGGTAGCTTAATTGGTACAGCAACCGTCTAGACTACGGAAAATACAGGTTCGAGTATTAGACCGATACAAAAATTGTGTATTAATTATCTGTAATTAAGGTAACGATAGATGAGCAGAAAATATTGATTGCTTTAAGAATAGTAAACGATAAAAAAAGTAGCTAAAAGGCAGTAACTTTGTGTTGTTTTTAACGAACTCTCACAAGAAAATTCGTTTTTCTTTTCTTTATTTTGTATTAATTTTAATTTGGTTATTTGGATATAACATTCTATAGTTGTGAATTAATGTATTAAAATACCAAGAATCTGAATTATCACCAACTATATAATAATATAGAAGAAACAACGGCCAATCTCCAAGACGCAATTAATGAAATAAGTACATGGATGAAAAAATGGCGTATAAAGGCAAATCAAGAAAAATCTACTCATGTTAACTTCACGAATAGAAAAATAACAAATCTTCGAGTGAAATTGAACAACACAATTCCATACCGAGGAACGGCTAAATACCTAGGCTTAAATTTAGATGCAAAACTGAAATGGAAGGAGCATGTTAAAAAGAAAACAACTGAGCTAAAATTAAAATATAACAGTATGTACTGGCTATTGGGAAGGAAATTCCAATTATCAATCCGTAATAAAGTACTGGTTAACAAAGAGGTGATACGTCCTGTATGGACTTATGGCATCTAATTGTGGAGTTGCGCAAAAAAAGTAATTATTCTTGCATCCAAAAATTTCAACATCGTGTTTTACGTAATATGGTAAATGCTCCTTGGTACGTGCGAGACAGGGATTTGCAACGGGAACTCCAAGTGGAGATGGTGGAGGACATGATTGGGAAGTTTGCCAGAAGCCACGAATAGAAGCCACATGAACATCCAAATCAAGAAACTCTACAGCTACTAGTAAATCAGGACCTTGTTCGCTCAAAAGAACAAAACCTTTCGAACTAGTCTAGTATAGTGAGAAGTGCATTGAAATAGTGAAAAGCAGAGAATAGTACAAGTGTAGCCATGTGAAGGTTCTGTGCAAAAAATCTCCAGAAACTAGGATGGGTCGACGGAAACATCCAGACTAATAAGTATTGATGTAGTAATTTAGGACAATAACGAAATGTTAGTTAATCTCAAAGCTTAGGTGAATTGTAAAAAAAAAATTAAAAAAAAATATCATTAGACTACAATATGAGACTTTTATTGCATTTAAAGAAAACTCTAGTCGGATGCAAAGAAAAATTGCACAATTGTTCGTTGTTCGATAGATTGCTCTAACAAAAAAGTAAGCAACATCATAGAAGAGATTCTGGACGACCTATAAAAACCACCAAACGGGAAAATAAGAAACTAAGATTGCTTGGCCTTAAGGACCAGCATTGTATCTCAAGCTTCGCAGGAAATGTATTTTTGACACATAATAACAATGCGTTTCATATGTCCCCGTATTCGTTCATTTGAATTGAATTCCTATCATCCGAGATTAATACTGCGTCTCACTAGTTGATATCGTATCCTTAGATTAAATTGGTGAAATGAAGGTGGGAAAAATATCGTTTTTTCAGGCAAATCTCTTTGTATTTGTGAGCCCATGATAGTCCGACATCGAAGAAGAGGAAAGACAGTTTTTGAATTTGTCCGTAGAACACGACACTACATCTGCTAGAGGATTGATGGTTTAGGGCGTAATTAGGTAAGAAACTCCTTTAGTATTCCTTCGAAGCTATTTAAATGCTCAAAGATAAATTCACGAAGTTCTGAAACTATTCTCTTGACCATGTATCCAAGAGATAAATAAGACCACATGCCAGCAAGACAATACCCGTCTTCATATTGCTGCTGTTACATTACAGTTCTTGCAGGAGACCAAGATCAATATCCTCAATTAGCCTGCGCGGCCTGCACATCTGTAATACGATAGATCGAAGGGTTGACGTGCTTCCTAACCCTCCAAAGAATTTATAACAACTACATGATGCTCTACAAGTGAGCATCCACAAGAGTCCATAAAACACCTTACTAGAAACACGTCAGGGCGAATAAAATGTATTCGTTGATGAGGAGCGGAATTCATTATTAAATTTTCTCTGTAAAGCCTACGAATTGTTCAATGAAAAATCAACTTTTCATTATTCATGACATGGTAAACGCTTGTACAAAATTTAGTTTGACAATATTTACTTTTACTGGGTACTTTCTTTATTGTCACATAGTATATTAATAAAGTTAATATAAATTAATTTTGGTGCGATTAGGCGTTTATACTACATAAATTGGAAGGTATGGAATAATATATCGACGTTGTGTGAAAATTTACGGAAATTCATTTCAACGAATAGTAAATTTGTAAAACGAAAATTCTACATATTTTGATACAAAAACATAATCTCTTTTCCATTAAGCGGCGAAAAGCAAATGACGACGAGCAATTCCTGAAATGAATAAATGATCCACTTGCACATCGTTAACTAGGCAGTTGGAAATGCATTAAAGCTTTTGAGAAGTATTCAGCAGAAGTGAATCTAGCGACTGGAAATTATTTATTAAAAGATAGTAGACAATGGTTAGTGTTTTAGCGTTGAAAAGAGATAAAAGTAATAATGGAGAAGTACATAATTTAAATTTTCATACTTTTAAGTAGAAAAACGTAGTAGAATGAAGATTTAGGACGTATACAATTTAACTTTTAACGGTCCGGATGTATTTCAAATTTATTTGCCGCCATTTATAAACTATTTTTTATACAAAGGCAAACTGTGTACCAACAAACATTTTTATATCGAATATAGAAAGAAATATTTATTTTTAATGAGATTTTATTGATACGATGGTAGTTTGACAAGTAGCGAGAATGGAAAAGGAAAACGAATTTTTTAAATACAAAATAATTTTTATTTTTCAATATATTCTCCTAGAAGAACAATACATTTATTCCAACGGTGCTCCAATGCCCTTATGCCATCTCTAAAATGCGATTCCGGAAGTCTTGCAAAATACTCATTTACGAAAATGATAAGCTCGTCGTTAGACGAAAATTTCTTTCCACCTAGTGCCGTTTTCAATTTTGGAAAAAGGTGGAGGTCGGAAGGGGCTAGATCCGGCGAATAAGGCGCATGCGGTACTAATTGGAAATGCAACTTCTGAATTTTTGACATCGCAACTGTGCTGGTATGCGAGGGAGCGTTGTCTTGGTGAAACAGAATGTTTTTCTTTGCCATTCCTGGCCGTTTAGCACGAATCTCAACATTTAATTTTTGCAGAAATTCTACTTAATATTGTCCGTTTATTGTGGCACCTTTCTGAAGATAATCAATGAGCAAAATGTCCTTTGAATCCCAAAAAATTGATGCCATCACCTTTTTTGCGGATAAAGTGGTTTTCGCTTTCGTTGGAGGAGCAGAACTACGTTCTAGCCATTGTTTCGACTGTTGTTTAGTTACGGGTGTACTGTAATGAATCCAAGTTTCATTGCAAGTAACAAATCGCCTACAAAAATCAACCGGATTCCGCTTATAAAGGTCCAAACACTCATTGGAAATGCGCAAACGAGTAAACTTTTGATCAGTCGTAAGCAATCGCGGCACCCATCTTACCGAAAGTTTGGAAAGGCCCAATTCTTTCGTTAAAATGTGGTGTACACGTTCTGTTTAAATGTTTACCATGTCTGCTATCTCTCTCACTTTGAGTCGTCGATCTTGCGTAATAATATTATGGACTTTTATAATCATTTCCTTAGAAGTCACGATTTTGGGTGTTCCAGAGCGCGCTTCATCAACACAGCTTGTTCTACCACGTTTAAATTCATTTACCCATCTACTTATTGTGGCGGATGATGGAGCAGATTCACCTAATGTTTCCCGTAACTCATCTTTTATTTCGGTAGCTTTCATACCCTTAATTACGAGGTACTTAATCACCGCACGATACTCTGCTTTTAACTTCTGCTTTTAACAAAATGACATGTTGCTTCTTTTTCAATCAGCTGTCAAAAATAAACTAATCAACCGATTTATCTAAATATCGGAATGTAAACACATAAATAGGCAACCTAAATTACAGTGCCTTTGTTTTACCAATTAGAGCGCCACCTATGTGTCATTCTCACTACTTGTCAAACTATCCTCGTATATATTCACGGTAATATATTAACGAAATGACTTAAATTTTATATTCTTTTAAGATATGGTACTTTTCGAAACACCCTCCAATAATAATAAAGCATCCAGGGGGGAAGAGGACAAACTAGAATTTATTGCGATACTTGCACTCACTAAGCAGAAATACGGTTTGCGAATGCAAGTATTGCAATAAAATCCAGTTTCACGTCTTCCCCCTGGAACCTTTCAATCCGAGCATATTTGAATTCCACTGCGAATGATGTGAAATTTTCCATTTAGTTATTGCAATCTTTGTTCAGCAATAGCGTGTCCTTGAAATTTTTTCATGATATAAATGTAAGTCCCCATACACAAGTCATTTACTAACTGACCAACTAATATTTTGATAAAAACGTAATGTGAACTACTTTTTGGTTTTCCGCTTTTTGTATGGATGTAAAGAACGTAAGAATTTTAGCACATATTTCAAAGCTCCAGAAAAAAAGTTTTCGCCACCATTTAAGGGCACCAATAGTTTACTATACAGTGATCAACAACACCTATATAATTAGTGTAATTTAGCACTACTTGATCCTGTTACACTCTCTATATATAATAATTTTTTATATCGTTTTTAAGATTAATTTATTTAATTTAAAATACAATTCGATCTTGAATTCCTAAATTATTATACTGTCATTATTTTTCCGGTCCTCGTATATATATTCAGATGCAGAGTCCTTTTGTGTTAGTCACGTACGAATGGTCAAGGCTGCAATAAACACCGAAATCAGGTACCAAAGACTGTACTTGAAATGATCAACTTTTCACTGAATTCGATATCAATTTAGCTATATTGATTTCTAAATGCAATTCGCGATTCAAATACCAATCCCAATTTGGTATTTCTTCTACACAGAGTACACGTCTACTATTCTGTGTAGATAATTTGCTTAATGCTTATATTGAAATTAAGATCACAATTTTAATATCTGCTAATTTGCTTCCTGTCCTTGTTGTTTGCTATTGGTTAATTCAAACATGACCAATACCCCCTCAGTTATGGGGTCGGTTCCTTATAAAGCCATAGCCGTAAGAGAACAAGCCTCTTCGCTTTTCTGTCGTCATTGAGACTACACGCGTCTGTCACGTGTTTGTGAAGCGAACCTTTATTCGCGCTTCTTGTGACCTCGTGTTTTACGCGTTCGCGGAAAATACAGTTTCCTGATCCAGGATATATACATATACGCAAACACGCAAGTACAAGTATTTTAATCTAACTCTTTGTATACTTTATTAAACAGCTAAATCTCGTTAGACTTATATTTTATTACAGCTTTGCTATTACGTACATCATATATTTATTCGTTCATTTTTACATTCTCATTTTCTTTTTAATTAAAAAGGAGGAGGTAATAATCCTTATGAATTATTACATATTTTCCATTGTATAAAGTCTATTGATACACGTCATTTCTGGTACGACCCAGGTAATAAAAAGTATTACAATTCTCTTGTCCTTCCACGAAAGAAGTAAAGTACTGTTTTTGTTTTTCCATCAGGCTACTACGTTTGCTTTAGAAATTTTGGGCTTATTCATTACAGACAGTACACGTTTTCTATTCGGTAATACCGTACCAATATATTGGCATTCCATTTTTAATAACTTACTTGCTAAAGATATATAGTACATACTGACATAATACGTGCGATGTCTTATAAGTTTTGCATAGTGGGAGATAGAGGGCGCCACTAATCAAATGTCAAAAATTAACCTCCATCTTTAGTCAACCTAAATTCAAAGATTTAGTGCGACACGTTCCGTGTTGTAGCTACAACGAACTATCGAAGTTGACAAGTTAGTTGAAACTTGGAATTAAACCGAGAACATTTTCGCGTAATAATTTTTTATAATTTTCGATTACAATTATCTCGAATGTTAAAAAGGAATCATTCTATTATTAATAACACCCTATCAACTACATATGTTTCATCGAATGCACGAATCGTCAGGTTGATTTGTGTTATTAATAAAGAGATGATAAACACTCTGAAGGAATCGTTCATTAATAACACAAATCAACCTGACGATTCGTGCATTCGATGAAACATATGTAGTTGATAGGGTGTTATTAATAATAGAATGATTCCTTTTTAACATTCTTTAATTGGCATAAAGCCTAGACGAAAGTTTCTGTCTATTACACACTGGAAACGTAGTTTCCGATCTATGTGAGATAGAAGCGTTCTCGCTTTGTCGGTCAATACATTTATGTATTGGTCGAGAGAGGGAGATATGATATTATTCAATACAATTATCTCAACAAGAATACCTCGCCTAGTTGGCCTCTGTTTTCGGCAATGAAGCACCATATCAGTGATGATATTATTCATTATTTTCTGTATCGAAATGATATGATAAACACCCTGAAGGAATCGTTCATTAATAACACAAATCAACTTGACGATTCGTGCATTCGATGAAACATATGTAGTTGATAGGGTGTTATTAATAATAGAATGATTCCTTTTTAACATTCTTTAATTGGCATAAAGCCTAGACGTAAGTTTCTGTCTATTACACACTGGAAACATAGTCTCCGATCTATGTGAGATAGAAGCGTTCTTGCTTTGTCGGTCAATACATTTATGTATTGGTCGAGAGAGGGAGATATGATATTATTCAATACAATTATCTCAACAAGAATACCTCGCCTAGTTGGTTTCTGTTTTCGGCAATGAAGCACCATATCAGTCAACAATTTCTCGTTGGTATGGAGAATTCGAACGTGGACGGATTAGTCTTAGTGACTATTCAAGAGCAGGTACGCCAAAAACAGCAGTCATGCAGGAAAACGTCGATGGTATGCTCAAGATCATGAATGAAGATCGACATGTGACACATCGCCCGATTGAGCATTATTGGGAATTTCAAAGACCACAATTCAAAAAATTTTGCTGTGTAAAATAACTCCAAGAACGCCCACATTTTCTTGCAAAATCGGACTATGTTGATATGCAAAGAGTATTAAAGTGTACGTAGACAAAAACGGCAAAAGTTATCCTAAAATAAACAATAACTTTATAAAAGTAACTGGCACGATATTTAAAGCGTTTATTGTAAGCATACGAGGGTAGTCCCATAAATACCCGGTCTGACCTAGAGATGGCGGTAGTTGTTTAAAAATACCACTGTATTAGAAAGTACACAATCGATAAAGCATACGTTTCAAGTTTGAAGATGCCACGTTGCAGCTATTAATAGTGCCATTAATTGGTTATCGTTACGTGATACAATATTTGTATTTGAAAGGCCTCAGGCCAATCGATATAAAATCTGAACTGAATTCTACTCTAGGCGAGTCTGCTCTTTCGTTTACAATACTGAAATATCGGGTAGCAGAGTTTACACGAAGCCGTACGAGCTGTCAAGTCGAGTATCGCAGTGGTCGACCAAATGAGGTGACGACTCCAGAAATGGTGAAGAAAATCCACAAAACGGTACTGGATGATCGTCGACTGACAGTGCGCGAGCTAGCAGACATAGTAGACATTTCAAAAAGTGCGGTACATCGCATATTATCCGAAAATTTGGACATGAGAAAGCTGTGTGCAAAATGGGTGCCGCATTTGCTCACACTTGAGCAAAAACAGTGTCGTGAAGATGTTTCAATTGAGTGTTTAGC
This sequence comes from Dermolepida albohirtum, assembly GCA_031893035.1. Lineage (NCBI taxonomy): Eukaryota > Metazoa > Arthropoda > Insecta > Coleoptera > Scarabaeidae > Dermolepida > Dermolepida albohirtum. The sequence goes on from JAVIWB010003083.1 coordinate 286,661, forward strand.
GTTATTCCACAGCAACAAAGCAGAATTTTTGCACAGTTTCATAACCATGAATGAAACATGGGTCCATCACTTCACACCCAAGACAAAAGTGCAATCAAAACAATGGATTCAAAAAGGAGAACCGCCTCCAAAGAAGGTGAGGACCGTTTCATCTGCAGGCAAGGTCATGGTATCGGTTTTTTGGGATGCGCGTGGAATAATTTTCATTGATTATCTTGAAAAAGGAAAACTATCAACGGCGAGTATTATGCGAGCTTATTACAACCTTTGAGCGAAGAAATCAAGCAAAAACGGCCGCATCTGGCTAAGAAGAAATTGCTGTTTCATCAAGATAATGCACTAGTTTACAAATCCGTTATTGCAATGGCCAAAATTAATGAATTAAAGTTTTAATTGCTACCTTATGCACCCTATTCGCCAGATTTACCTGCCTCAGATTATTTTCTATTCCCATACTTGACAAAATGGCTCAGTAGTCAAAGATTTTCCAACGGTGAAGAAGTGATGTCGGCAGTTATGGCTATTTTGAGGAGCAAGACAGTTCTTGTTATAAAAAGGGTATCGAACTTATTTAATACCGCTGGGAAAAGTGTATGGAGCTAAATGGAGATTATGTCGAAAATTAAATGCATTTCTTTCCAAAATTTTTGTGTTTTCTTTATTGGGTCGGGTACTTCTGGGACCACCCTCTATAATAAAATGTTTTTGCTGCCATATATGGTACATGGCATTATACCCAATATGTAAAATTCGACATTTTTCCATTAAGAGATGAATCTAATCAACTTTCTTAAATCCCCATAAACGAAATATATTTCAGTTGTGATAAATAGTCGTTCCAACAACGTAATTTGTTTTGAAGAACCCAAATACTTAATCAAAAAACTAAACTATATTTTAAAATCGACTGATCGAGCTATAAATTAAACTTTCACTGTCAGACCGAGTAAGTGACATTTTCTCCGAAAATAAGAGAACTTCAATCTTCATCTCGTCCGGTCAAAATTGCGAAAAGATAGGTAGTTGTTGAGGAAACGCGAGGATGTAAGGACGAAAGCAGATTGGTCCGTCGATTTGAAATTAACGATGCCTTAAAATCGAAATGATCCATTAGTTTCGTTCTCCTCACAGCTGCGAGCGCAAAACTTTTAAAGACGATTCGCTAGAGAAAGTTCAAACTTTTTAGGGGGCCATAAATTTTGGAAGTGCTCGGAGCGCTCGTACTTCGAGAACAGAAATTGGAAGTGATTATTTCGATTTGAAATACGAAATGTGTAGTGAAATATTTAATGAGGTACGGAAGAGAAAATAGATGAAGATTCGTTCGAGCTTATTTTAATCATTTATTTTGCAAAGTCGTTTATTAATTAAACTTTAGCTAGACAGTACTGAACTTGTTACAAAAGTCGAAATATTTATTTCATCACAATCTTCCATACGCAATAGATACAATAAAATTGAAATTTGATTGTATATTTCCACTGTTTGACCTTCGCTACTATTTCTTTTACTTCCCACTGATCATTGTTGTCATACATACTATATATCTATCCTTTTCTAGAAGCTCATATGTTGTTATATTCACGCAGGAAATTCGCTTTTAATATTTAAGTTAATAGTAGCTACTATTAACTTAGTAGCTTCATATACATGTATTTCCGGTTGCGTTTCTAGCAAATTCTAGAAAAGTCTCGGTGTACTATCACCGCTTCTGCTTGATGGAAACTGGTTAATTCATGCCTCCAGTTAACGTCCATGGGCTACTGTATATGGTATAAGTTGATTAGACTTAGTTTCATTAAATATTTTGTGAATACTTTTTTAATAGGATTTGGGAATGCGAGTGTGGGTCGTTGCTTATCACTTTATTGGGCAGCTTTTGTCTGGATCTTGTAGTCTTCAACGTATTTACACCAATCACAAAACAACGTGATAGACCCATATAACACCGAAGGTATGTTTTTGTATCGTTTCTATAACAGAGACTGTGCTTCAGTTTTGTGCGAACCACTTGCTGTTGTATTTAATTATGAGGACTTCAACTTTTCCCGACTTCTGGCAGATCACTAGAATCGTTCTCGTTTTTAAACAGATGATCGTTGTTCTCTCTATAATTATCGACCAATTAGTATTCTGTCTAATTTTGCTAAGATATTTACTTATATACTACACCAAAAACTTACTAACTGTTTGAAAGCCTTCATTTCTCTCCAGCAGCATGGTTTTATTGCTGGTAGATCTACTGTTTCCAATTTAATGGAAATAATTCAATTTATTAGCGTATTAATGGACGGCAGGCAACAAGAGGATGTCGTTTATACTGATTTTGTTAAGGCTTTTGATATAATTAACCATTCAGTATTACTTTCTAAATGATCGAGCTTTGGATTTCGCCATAACGTAAAGTTATGTTTCATATAATGGATTTTGCTCAAATGTATATACTGCTTCTTTTGGAGTTCCGCATGGATCCACTTTGGGACTCTTATTGTTTAATGTTTTCATAAACGATCTGTTTAAATTAATTACATGTAATGCCTTAACATACGCCGACGACTTAAATATTTTTTCTAGAATATCATTCTATGAAGATTGCCAGATTCTGCAGCATAATCTTAATATAATTAATGATTGGTGTGCACAAAATTATATTACTATTAATGCTGATAAGCGTGCTGTTGTCGCTTTTACTGAAAGTAATAATCCCCTTGTTGGCCAGTACGCCATTGATCACACTCTCATTCAGGGGAAGTCGGAAATTATGGATCTTGGGGTTATGTTTGACTCCAGATTGGAATTTACAGATCATATTACTAATGTATGTGCTTCAACATCACGTACCCTTGGTTTCCTTGTGCGTTCTTACAAACAGTTCAATAATATTGCCACTCTCAAGGTTTTATATTATGCTTTTGTTCGGACTAAGCTTGAGTGTGCCTCGGTGGTATGGTATCCGTGCTATATTTATCAGAGTTTGTTCCTGGAGAGAATCCAGAAAAGATTTCTAAAGTATTTATTTTACCGGCTTGATGGTACATACCCACTGAGGGGAGTTGATTATGAGGCGTTATTGGTTAGACATTGCTTTCAATCTCTGTCTTGTCGTAGGGATGCTACCAGTGCGAAATTTATTGTTAACTTTTTTAACAATGGTATGGATGCCCCATCTGTACTGTCTCAGGTTGGTCTATTGGTTCCATCTCATTCCACTCGGTCTTTTGATTCCTTCGCTCTTCCGAGGGCATGGACTAATGTTCTATTGAAAGCTCCACCTACTCACATGTGCAGGAATGCGAATAGGTTGTTTTCAGATCCATGTCATAGGAAATAATATCGGTGGTTGAAGAGTTTGTGGCACAACTTCGGTTACATCTCAGTTTTTTTTTTTTCTGTTTTACCTATAAATATATATTTAAGTTCCTAGTTTTTCATTTATTATTATTGTATGTTTTAATTTTCATATTATATATATATATATATAATTAAGTAAGTTCGTTTAATACTTGTACACTGTACCTAATGTTTTTGATTTGTCCTAAAAATGGCTTGTCTGTTGGACAATAAAAATATTATTATTATTATTATTATTATTATAAAAGTGTTCCTTATTGTTATTCTTATTTTTAAGGACATAAGTCTTTAGTTTTAAATCTTTATTGTTGAGCTTAATTCTTATGTTCCCGCCTTAATATTAATCATAACTTTGGTCAAATTTTTCCTTAATTCTGGCACATTGAATAGGCCCAGTATACTCTTATCGTTTTATGTTTTGAAGACCAGAAAACTTCTGATATATAGCTTTATTTTCTATTAGTGGCTAGTCAGGTGTCATAATCATTAAACCTAGGTAAACAGAAGGATATCAAGTAAATTTGATCTCCAATTTGATTTGTATGTTTCGTGACAACACTTTCGACTATCTCTAAAATTCCGAAGATCCTTGGTCCTTCAAGATCCAAGAAGAGTACAGAATTTGTGATCTCATATTATAATCTACAATAGGTTAGATGAGATTTAAATTTCCTTGTTCTTATTAATCACTTTTGATAAACTTTATATACGTAAAATTGGTATCTTTTGAGCGTATTTATAATTCTAAATAACATACTTTCATATCATTCTTAAAATTTGAACACTAGAGGACTCTAGTAATTTCTAGCTTAAAATAATTGATTGTACCTAAAGACATATTTACTTTTACTGATAATCTATTACTTACAATTAGTTCCGTACCATATTATTCAAATTTCTATTATTTTTATGCAAAACTTGTCTTGTACTTAGAATGCAGCTGACGTAATGCAGCCCTTACCTGCTGACCACTGAAATACCGCCTACCCAGTGATTAAAGACGTAACAATTTTTGCTGTAGCTTCAAGACTGATTTCTTCAGACACTCTCTATCGAACACTTCAAATTCAGATGACGTTTCTTACAAGTCATATCTTCGAGAACAATTTATAATTGATAGACGGGATGGTTCACATCAGGGCTACCCGACGGCCAATTAAACCTTAATAAATCCAACCATATTTGGATCATTTTCTCTTTGTAAGTGGGTGCTCAATCATGTCAAAGCATCCATTTCTTTCTCCTACATTTAGAATTTGTCAGTTTCCAATAAATTCTTCGTACATTTGAATGAACGTTTTCACAGCAATCTCGTAAAAATTAATAGAAGAAATATATTCATAAGAAATACCCTATCAAATCATTACTAACGCCGGAAAACCACCATGTTGAAACAGTATAGCGATCTCCTCAATTTCTAGAAACTTCGAGCATACATTTTATTATTCTATTGACCAAATTTTTCTTCTAACGGGTCTTTCATTAAGCGCATCCTACCTTTAAATGTAAATAAAACAAAGTGTGTGTGGGACATCATCGAAATTTTTTATTCGTTTGAAAGGCCTATGGATTCCATTATCTACGGAATATAACATCGCACGCATCCGAAATATCCAATTTTCCACGACTCTGGCGCATAAATCAGGCTGAATTTGACCGATGGAATGAATTATGTTGGTTTTGAGGGCCGCTGTGGTTTGTGGCTTATTGGCATAGATCTGCGACTTAAGAAAAGCCCACAAGTAAAAATCTAATGGGGTCAAATCGCACGATCTCCGTGGCCAGTTCACATCACCTCCACGTGAGATGACCATGCTCTCAAATCGCTCGTGCAGAATGTCCAATGTGGCATGAGCTGCGTGGCACGTAGCACCGTCCTGTTGAAACTACATGTTGTTGGTGTCCATATCATCCAATTCACAGAAAAACAAGTTGGTAATCATCGACCTATAGCGCTTGTCGTTGACGGTTATAGCCCGGCTAACGTCGTCCTCAAAGAAATACGAACTGATGACGCCGCCAGCCCAAAATCCACAACAAACAGAGACTTTTTCGGGATGCATTGAACGCTCTTGGATCCCATGTTGATTGGTATCGTCCCAAATTCGAAAATTTCATTTATTGACGTACCCATTCATCCAGAAATTGGCCGCATCGCTGAAGATAATTTTTTGATGAAAATTAGAGTCAGTTGCCAACTACTCCAGGGCCCATTCAGCGAACACACGTCGTTGTCTATGGTCGTTTACCTTCAGCTTCTGGATTAGTTTAATTTTGTACGGGTGCAGACCCAAATCACGACACAAAGTTCGTCAAGTTGTTGTCTGCGAAAGACTGAGTTCTTGTGAGCGACGCGAAATCAACTACCTCGGATTCTCCTGCACACTCTCACGGACAACGGCGATGTTATCGGTAGATCTTGCGTGTTGCCGTCGTACGGGTATTGGTTCATTGTTTACTAAGCCAGCGGACTCAAATTTATCCACCACACTGCGAATAGTTCTCTCGGCGACCGTAAAATGGGCGAAGCGCGCGGAACGTTGCCCGAAGAGAACACCCATTTTGATAAAACAATTTTATCATTTGCACGTGTTTTTGAACGCTGTATACGTCCATGGTGGTTTGGCAAAACAGATTGAATAAATGACAGCCAATTCGACAGATGTAGCTTCAACAATATGGCCGCTATCAACTGTTAAAGTTCGGAAGTCCCTATTGGGAGACCCGTTATAATAAAGATATGTTAATAAGCAAAATTGAGAAAATAAACGTTATTATATTTAACTTGTAGTGTGTTATCACAAACATTAATCAAATTTTCAAGGAAAACTTACCGAATGAATTCTTTTCGACAGTAAAAATAAATATAAAATTAAGCTAATTTTACAAAAAAAGAATGCAAGTATTTAATACAGAATATTCGGGTAATTTTCATCAGTAAAATATATGAACTAATTTCATATTACATAGATAATGTTACATACTCTAAAAAATTCCTCCTTCCATCACGAAGTGCATTCAAATTCAACAATATCGCGTCCTATTTCCAAATATTTTTCTGGCATATTGTCCATTCACGATGCATCTTTTACGTGATATATTCCCCCTTTTTCCCAGCGTCCTTTCAAACTCGCACTACAGGCTTACCCATTTATTTTTCTCATACCCTCTCTCTGTGAATAATTGCGCGTCTGAACTTTTCAAAGAAGTAAATGCCATCGAAACCCAGTTCCGTGCCAAATCACGGACAAGACGGAATTTTATTCGCCTTTTGCAACCAGTTTGTGCAACGGCTGCAATATTTATTAGGCACAGCAGTAAAGGAAGTGGAAGACATTCACGAGTATATCGTACTCATCGATACTCGAAATTCGACACCATAATTTTGCTTGCGATGCTACTCTTGTGATGCCACTGGAGTAGTATCATCATTTTTAGTAAATCCTGGGGGTTGGGTTATTCAGCAATTTGTATTCTAATGTGATGCCAAGTGTCACATACTTAAAAAAAATTGAAAGTAATGTGTACTTTACATATTTTATAGACGTGACATGGATGTCTATAAAAATTAAATATTTAGAAAAGATATACCTACCTTCATTTTGCATTTATGTACATATACAAAGTAGAACAATAAAAAAAGTTTTGAGTATAGATTGGGTCCAATACAGAATTAAAGATTTTTAATAATAACGATCTAAGGAAATTTTGTTTATATATAATATTTTTCAACATATTTCCACAATGATTAAATATATTCCTGTATGTACTAATTGTCATGAATTATACTCTAAGGCATGCAGACTAAACATTCAAAAAATTCGAGAACACTCCTCATAGTTTTCAGAAGCATATAGTAACTTAACCTCTTACAGCTTTTAAAAAATTTATGTTGCTCAGATTTGGTTCTTTTGTAACAAGGCTTAGCATCGAAGAAATTTGATATTTTCCACATACAAAGGGTACTAGTAAAGTTTTGCAATATGACGCAACAATGAATCGTAGGAAGCTGCTTGTTGCTGCATGTTGAGACATGTTCATACGTGTATATTAGCCGCCGCGCCATTTCGATGGGCTCAGTTATTCATTAGCAGTGAGAGTGTAAAGTGCTTGCGATGGCATCGTGGTCACGAAATGAGATAAAGGCAGTTTCGCGTTATAATTTCGTGCGTGGTTTAAACATAGACCAGTGCTTCTAAAAAATGACTCTTGCACTAGTGATGTTTGTCCACATCGCACAATGATATTCAGGTGGTATAGAGAATTCCAAAGGGGAAATTTAACTGTGGTGGATGCTGAGAGGTCAAGAAGGCCTCGAATGTCAGTTACGGAGGAAAATGTTACTACTGTGAGGAAAATGCTTGGCCAGGACAGGCGAGTGACTTACCAACAGATAGAGGGTACTTCAGACCTAAATGCACCAGCAATTCGTTCGATTCTGCATGATCATTTGCACGTGAAGAAGCTTTGTTCTCTCTGGGTGCCACATCGACTGACTGAAGAGCAGATGACACGACGTGTGACTTGGTGCCGGGAGATGCTAAAAAAGTTTAATAAGGGACAATCTCGGTATGTGAACAACATCGTGATAGGTGACTAGACTTGGCTGTACTATTACAATGTGCCGACCAAAGCTCAAAACAAAGTTTGGGTCTTTGATGATGAGGACTCACCCGTAGTTGTCAGAAAATCCCGATCTGTAAGAAGAAAATGATAGCTGTATTTTTCAAATCGAATGGAATTGTGGAACGCGTCGTTTTGGACACACAGAAGACAGTCACAGCTAAGTGGTATACTGAACAGTGCCTGCCTAAAGTCATTGGATCTATAAAGAACTTGCGGCCAAAGTCAGGAAGGGTTACCTGGTTCCTCCATCACGATAATGCTCCAGCTCACCACACCAAAGCCTGCACCGAATATATGACCACGACAGGATTCAAACTTCTCGAGCACACTCCCTACAGTCCAGATCTTGCTCCGTGCGACTTTGCACTGCTCCCGCATGTGAAAATGAAGCTAAAAGGGAGGGTGATGAGGACCTTCTTCGGGCTTGGGACAATTAGTGTGCTTCACTTCCTAGTGAAACTTGGCAGAACTGGTTTAAAGATTGGTTTCGGAGGATGGAGAGGTGTATTGAGTGTAGAGGAAATTACTTTGAAAAAATTAAATAAACAAAACTGTATTGTAAAATTTTCCTAGTACCCTTTGTAAATAGCACCACAATTTAAAATAAAATTCTTTCTTTACGTGTAACATGTTGGTCTTTACATTATTTATATGAAAATAATTGTATGGACAGAAGATGTACGATGTGTACGGAAATACATGTGTCGAATTCATGCAGAACGGTCTTTATAATAAAGCTCAATCCGAAGATGAGAGATAATTTCGAATTCTTTTTTCGGAACATTCCATTTAATAATGAGAATTAACAAAATATTTACACAAATTAAAATAAGAAAAAAAACTAGTCCTAAATTTTCGTTTGACAACTAGCGAAATAACTTGTACATTCCAGTAGTCATTACCTTCATAATTGATGCGATAACACAGGTCATGTATGAATGCGTCAATGCACTATTCCATGCAAAGTACTCCCTTATCTATTTTGGTTTTCCAATTTATTGTGGTTGCTATTTAAAATTCGTAAATCAATTGGATCAAAATTCAGTTATGCATGTATATACATTAGCATAATACCAACATGATCTCGTAATAGATTTAATGTACATCGTGTATGTTAATTTTCTAATTTAGTTATGTAAATTTCATTATCTTCAGTTATCCATTTTATTTACACCAGTACACAACATGAACGCCTTTTCTCGATATAACTAAATTTTTCTCATATGTTAATTCATTTATTAAAAAGTCATTAATTTCAAATATCCCCAAACAATATGCACCATATATTTCCAAATTTATGTAAAATTGAATTACTATAATCACCAGGACAGATGGCTAATGATGGGGTTGCGCCGTAGTGACTTTTAGAAGTGTCTACGCCCATTTATTTGCAATTTAAGTTTCACTGTACTTAGAAGTGACGGTTCAAAATGTCTTCGGTAGAGGGTCATAAAGTGTTTATGATAATTTTTGTAAACATAGAAACAGTTCAGTGACATCAAGTGGGAAAGACAATCAGTTTGTGAAGCAATTAGTGTGCCGGTGCGAAAAAATTGTTCAGGAAGGAAATGCAACAACAAATTTCGATGAAAAGATTTTTAAAAGTCCTGGTAGGAAGAAACCAAGACGAAAAAGTATGAGAAACTTATCGAAATATCAAATAATGACGATGCGAAACATTTATAATTATTACAAGACAGACAAGAGACGTGTTAGAGTATCGGCTCTACGCCAGGAAATGCAAGATGAGTTAGAATGGAACACAGGATTAAGAAGACGCAAAATAATAGGAAAGTATTAATAGTAAAAATTAAAGTACGAGCATTGAGAATTGATTGCTTGCAAAAGATTAAACATCGTGACACGAATCGACCCATGTATATATCGACGAGACTCGACCTACATCCACAATGGTCATATATCTTCCAAGACGAGGAGTAGTGAAAGCACAAAAGGTCTTTTCAAGAATATTTCTAAACGACCCAAGTTGATAATAGTGCACGCAAGAAGCAAGATTAGTTTTATACCTAACGGTGTACTTATTTTAAAATCCGACGTAAAAACTAGTGACTATCACTCCGACATGAATTCCAACAATTTTGACAGATGGATAGACGAGAAGCCAATACCAAACTTACAAACAAATTCCGTTGTCGTGATAGATCATGCATCCTATCATAATACAGAAAAAAACATACTCCAAAGAAATAATGTTAAAATAGACGAATGAACGATTAACACTAAAAAGAATTCCTTTCGATGTTAATGTTAAACTAATTAAGCACTATAAGGACCAATATATAACATGTAAATTCAATTAACTTCTATAATGAGTTATGGACTCCCGGTAGGTCATAATTCTTGCGTGTAATTATGCTTGATATTTCACTACTCCGCCTACTTAATGCAAGTATAAAAATTAACTCCATTGTTTGCATTTTGGTAATTCAATTAACTTCTACAACGCACTGTGGACTCCCCGTAGGTCGTAATTACAAAATATTTATATTAATATTCTCGCGTGTAATTATGCCTGATATCCCACTACTACCCCTGCTTAATGCAAGTATAAAAATTAACCCCATCATTTGCATTTTGGCATTTGAAGTGACCACATATAGGCAGAACGTAATCGTGTTATCTTTGTGACTCATTAGCAACCATAATTACCCTCTACATTTCTCGAAATTGTTTGTATTTTAGTGGGCGAGCAATGGAATTCCAGGAAGGAGGTAAGTACTTTATTCTTATTTACTTTTTTAATGATAATATTCCATAATATTTAAGTCATGTGACTGTTACGAATATGAATATTGAAATTTTAACTTTTTTCATGTATTTCTTCTTTTCTGAGACTTTTAACTACTTTCCCCCGTGATTCCCCGTTTATATAACAATGTATTTGAATATAGAACTTACAATCTCTAATATGAAAATCATAAAATACCTCAACGAAGGCTTATGTCTATAGAAATGAATTATCTTCGGAGACGTCCCTGATTACTGAGATTGCAGAAAATGAGGAATGAGGTAATGAGGCAACGAATGATAGCAGAGGAAATCGTTGCCCAAAGTATATAGAAGAGAACTTGAAGTGATTTGGAGACCTACTAGGGTTTGGTGGATACAGCATTTTTACTTAGCCACTTTCAGAGAGGACGGTCTTATATATCGTGGAACGTGGATGTCCAGAAGGCAATGCAGAATAAAAATCTGCAAGAAGGGATAGCCTACGGGAGGCATGGAAATTGGTAATAAATAATAATAAATAATAAAAGCAACATTATGTTGTATAATTAATGAAATAGTGATCAATAAGGTTGATATATAACCACTCTTTTTCACAATTAACATTTTTGAAAATGGTACTTTTGATGGAGGTTATGGTTGATTAACTTAATCACTGAAGGTTGATACATATATGTATAACCCCTTTCCACATTTCCACCTGACAACTTAGTTATCGAAATACGTATACAGAATACGGAAATTAATGTGGAAAGAGGTTATATATCAATCTTCAGCGATTGATAGAAGATGAATTAATTAAAATAATGATCTTTTTCAGAACAAATTTACAGTGGGTGACAATTTATTTCCTAGTTTCTTAATTCGTTATTGTAGGCGTCTTAGCTCTTCCTCTTAAGATAACTATCTATCCATATCATCGTGAATCTTTTCTGATCAATGGAAAGCTACAAGAATTATTCCAGTAGACAAACAGGAAACCACACATTGCTGGGTAATTACAGACCAATTTCTATTATCCCTAATTTTGAAAAAGGATACTGTATTCTATGCTTCTTAGTAACATTCGTTTCTTTATTTCACGAAACCCGCAGGGTTTCACTTCTGGTCGGTTCACTCTCACCAATTTGGTTATCATCGTATAATATTGGGTCTGGGAAAAAGTTCGTGGCGTTTTTCCCGATAGATGGCATTGGTTGCCGATAACTAAAGAACAACAAGTCACAGCGACACCACCGACGGCTCGTTTTTTAGATGACCGAAACGTTAGTTTGAGCGTAGAAACATTGTAATCGGTGCAGTGGTTGGAAAGTTATTCGCACTTGAAAATGGAGAAGAATATATGAGAAATTTCGCTATATTCTGCAATATTATTATGATAAGGGGAAGAACGCTGCGCAGGCTTGTGATAAAATTTGTGCTGTGTACGGTGAAGGTGCTTTATCGAAATCTGTTGCGCGGAAATGGTTCGCTCGCTTTCGTTCTGGAAATTTCAATGTGAAAGATGAGTACTTTTGGTGGTCCAATTACTGAAAAATCTGATGAAATTCTTGAAAAAGTCCAACAAGATAAGCATATCAGCAGTGTCGATATTGGCATATATTGACCACAAAACTGTTTTGAACCATTTACACAAAGCTGGTTACAAAAAAAGCTGACGTATGGGTTCCTCATGAGTTGAGCGTGAAAAACATGATAATACCGAATTAACATTGCGATGCGCTGCTGAAACGGAAGAAATCGAGCCGTTTCTATAATATGAAAAATGGATTACGTACGATAATCGGAAGCGTAAAAGATCGTGAATAAATTAAAATAAGCCGTCACAAGCGTTCGCTAAGCCAACATTGACGCCAAAAAAAGTGATGCTGTGTGTATGGTGGGAATCGTCCACTACGAGCTACTTCCAACTGGTCAGACGATTGATTCTCAACTCTACTGTGCACAACTAGAGAGATTACGCCAGGCGATTGAAAGAAAACGGCCCGAATTGATTAATAGGAAAGGTGTTGTCTTCCATCATGACAACGCCCGACCACACACTTCTTCTGACGACCCGTCAAAAATTGAGAGAGAATTATGGGAAGTTTTGATGCACCCACCTTACAGTCCGGATATAACCCTCTGACTATCATCTGTTTCGATCTCTGCAGAACTCTCTCAATGGAATTAAGTTGGTTTCAAAAGAAGCCTGTGAAAACTACTTGATTAGAATTTTTCGACCAGAAACCACAGAAGTTTTTCACCGATGGGATCATGGATCTACCAAAAAAATGGCGAAACATTGTCGATAATAATGGAGCATATTCGGTTTAAATGAATTCGTCCACGTGCCATGCGGGGACCAGTTGAATTTTACTGAAAAGACGCCACGAACTTTTTCCCAGACCCAATATATAGATGAAATCTTACAGGTAGATGTAATTTACACGAACTTTTCTAAGGCTTTCGATAGCATATAGCACGAAATACTGCTGCATAAACTTGACTCTTTTGGTCTGGTTCATGACTCTATCAGTCAGTTCACACATTCGTCATCACGATGACCAAAATCGATGAGTTAGTGTCCAAATTGCTTCCTCATACACCGTCTTCGCCAGATTGAGCCTCCTCGGATTATTTTCTGTTTCCAAATTTGGAGAAATATCTTCGTGGTAAAAGATTTACCAGCAATAAATAGGTGGAGTCTGCGATTGATGGCTATTTTGAGGAGTGCAACGGTTTTTACCATAGACAGAGTATCGAAGCTATTGAATATCGCTGGGAAAAGTGTATCGAGTTAAAAAGAGACTACGTAGAGAAAAAATATTTTTTCACCAAACTTTTTGTGTTTTCTTTGTTAGGTCGGGTATTTGTGAGACTACCCTCGTATTCTTATTATAAACATATTAATTTGTATATTATTAATCCTAAAATATATGTGATTGGACCGCGTTGCAATTTACCTGTTCTTGGTTTGTATTTCATTATTACTATTAATATAATTTTAATTTGATTTGAACATGAGAAATGTTAAATCCACTCTTATGATGTTATACAACAATATCATTCAGAACAGCATTTCATATCAGCGTCGCATAAAATTATGTAGCATCTGAAGCTCATTGTAATATCAGGATAGGGTTGTTAAAAAAAATTTATTACCTTTGTGAGCATTCTGATATTAAAATTTTTACTAAAGAGATTACAATATTTCTTAGATAATATCCAATGTAATTTCAATTTTACCTTAACACACAGCAAGCACCAATTCCTTCACATTCTCCTACGTCTGCATACTTTCGGAAGTATGTCGTAATGAAAATACGAACCAACGAGACAACTGAAAATCGAAATACAAACTAAAAAAACCCATACACCCATATATGAAGTTCAATATTCGAGCGCTCGTACAAGTACAAACTGAATGGTGCACGCTTCTGCACTTTTATCACTCACAAGTTACTCACAGACACTATCTGTCGAAATTCCCCCGGAAGAAAATAAATATATACGAACGAAAATGTTTCATTCTCTGGAAAATACCTTCTCCGGTGACAATTTTCGTTAGATAATACGCAATTCATCTCTGTGGAAAGAAAATATTGCGTAGTGGAAACGGCTGAAAATTACGTGGTTTAACGCATAATTCCCTGCGGAAGATGAAGAAACGCACGCTAAAGTATGATGGATGAGTCCGAAAGTGTTATTGTTAGGTGTTTCCGAGGTAATAATCTGATTTTTGTAAGTGATGAATAACGTTTACTTGATGGAAATCGCTTACATGAAATAAAGAACCAAGATATACACTCTGGAGATATAAAGCTATGAATCAATATATGTGTATCGATGAAGGCTCGTAAATTGAAAATTGTTTATGTATGAATTTATTCAAATAATCCCTTATTTATTTAATAAAAAATAAAAAACGATTTTTTTAAATCTAAAATGCCAAATATTTTTTAAAACGCCATTAAAATATCGTCGAATATTTATTCTAATAACCCAGTAAGTGTAAGTAAAAGCATATAATTATCTCATTACTTTCTATTATCGTTCCGGTACTAACATATATAGACGAGGGTGGTCCGAGAAGTACCCGACGCAACAAATAAAAAACAAAAATTTTGGAAAGGAATATACATATATAATCTCCTTTCTGTTCTATACACTTTTCCCAGCGATGTTCAATAAGTTCGATACCCTTTTTATAATAAGAAGTGCCTTGCTCCTCAAAATAGCCATTAACTGCTGACATCACTTCTTCATCGTTAGAAAATCTTTGATCGGGGAGCCATTTTTTCAAGTATGGGAACAGAAAATAATCCGAGGCGGCTAAATCTGGCGAATAAGGTGCATGAGGTAGCAATTCAAAGTTTAATTCTTTAATTTTGGCCATTACAACAATGGATTTGCGAGTTAGTATATTGTCTTGATGAAAGAACACTTTCTTCCTAGCCAAATGCGGCCGTTTTTGCTTGATTTCTTCGCTCAAACGTTGCAATAAGTTCGCACAATACTCGCCGTTGATAGTTTTTCCTTTTTCAAGATAGTCAATGAAAATTATTCCACACGCATCCCAAAAAACCGATTCTTTGGAGCCGGTTTTCCCTTTTGAGTCCATTGTTTTGATTATTCTTTTATTTCGGGTGTGAAGTGATGGACCCAAGTTTCATCCATGGTTATGAAACGACGCAAAAATTCTGCTTTGTTGCTGTGGAACTACGCTAAATACTCAATTGAAACATCTTCACGAAACTGTTTTCGCTCGAGTGCGAGCAAATGCGGTACCCATCTTGCACACAGCTTTCTCATGTCCAAATTTTCGGATAATATGCGATATACTGCACTTTTTGAAATGCTTATTATGTCTGCTAGCTCGCGCACTGTCGAGTAGAACCCAGTTCAGCTTTCATATGGGTTGGGCCGAGGCCTTTCAAAAAAAAGTATTGTATCACGTAACAATGAAAAATTTTCTCCATTTTTACAAATTCACTGAAAACGTTCACTATTGATGGCTGCCAAACAAATACTAAACAACGTGGTGTCTTTAAACTTGAACATATGCTTTATAGATTGTGTACTTTCTAAAACAGTGATATTTTTCAAACAATTACTACCGCCATCTCTAAGTCAGACCGGGTACTTACGAGACCACCCTTGTAATAATAATAATATTTATTAATTACCCAACAGAGATTCGCCAAGTGCTGTAAGTACTTACAAAAGGAAATATTACATTGACAATACAATAAAGAACAATGCAAATAATGAAATCGTTATACAAATAAAGCTGTACCAAGAAAAACACCATACCAAACAGTGCGCTGATGGAGGAAGTTAAAGTTCCTATCCAAGTGCATTAATAATGCTTTAAGAAGCATGTTGGTTCTTGGCGTTTCCATGTATAGTAGAATATTGAGCCTTGATTCCAATCTCGGAACTACAAACTTTGCACCAGCAAATAACTTTGGTGCATTAGTTCTTCCAGTGATCAAGCCATCTATAAAAGCTGAACTGACATTCTGCCTCCGTTCTGGCAAGGACTGAAAGTCATGTTGAATTAGAAGTTGTCTGTAATCAATATCGTGCCCCAGATAAATGCAATTTTTTCTGTACGATAAATATTTTAAAAACTTCTTCTGTATTCATTCCAAGGCATCATTTTGAATATCATAAGTATGGTACTATACCATAGCTGCATACTCTAGTTTGCTACGTACCAAAGCTCGAAATAAAGTGGATATAGTCTCCATGCCATGAAGTTTTTACAAGTTCGTATAATAAATCCCAAGGTTTTGTCTGCAGTAGAGGCTATAGCAGATGGGTGCTCGGCAAAGGATAGTTTGAAGTCAAAAATAACACCTAAATCCCTAACTAACATATTATTAATGTAATATTCAGACTCATTACTATTTAATTTCCGTGTATAAGAGACAGAAAATAGTTGTCAATGTTTAAGGAGAGATTATTGTTGGTGCACCAAATAGAAATAAA
The DNA here is from genome assembly GCA_031893035.1 of Dermolepida albohirtum. NCBI lineage: Eukaryota > Metazoa > Arthropoda > Insecta > Coleoptera > Scarabaeidae > Dermolepida > Dermolepida albohirtum. The sequence goes on from JAVIWB010003083.1 coordinate 303,362, forward strand.
ATTTAAAGCATCTTGCAGAAGTCTGACGTCGCCAGTTGTAGTTATTCTGCGGTAAACTTTTAAATCATCGGCATAAGCTAGTACTGGGCACTCAATTGTGGTAATGAGGTCTTTGATGAAAAGAAAAATAAAAGTGGTCCGAGATTTGACCCTCGAGGTCCGGCAGATGTTGATACTTAATAGTTGGATTTGAATCCATTATAATAAACATAATTACATCGATTGCTTAGGTATGAATTGAAAAAGCTTGGCAAAGCATTATCGAAACCAAAGGAGTTCAACTTGTGAAGCAAAATCGAATAATCGATAGTATCAAATGCTGTTGAAAAGTCTGTATATATTACATCCAGCAACGATGGAAACGCATCGTTCCTTAATACAAGACACATATTTCCTGAAAATTTAATTAAAATATACTGGTATTTACTTTATGTTTATTTATGACGGCCAGTATACAAGAGTTTCCCTATTAAAATGTTACAAGAGCCATGTTACAGTGGTAAGAGCTGAAATATGTTATAAAATCGATATAAATATAAAAAATGGCTATTCTTTATGTTAATGTTTACAGACAAAGCTATTTAAGGAGCATGAGCTTATATGAAATACTTAAATTTGACGTAAGCTCTCCGATTTTTTGTGGATATATGGTTTTATAATACATACCAATAAATTTAAAAATAAGTAAAGAAATGACTCCACCGTTTCTTATAATTTACATCTAAAGGTTGTTTCAAATTTCGCGGTTTTCTTAAATAATAGATAAAACACATAATTTGCATTCGCTTTCAAAAACTTTTTATTGGTAATTGAAGTATCAGTTATGACATTTATATGCGAAAAATAATATCTGCCAAATCGCCTCCTCTTGCAGTTCCACAGACGTCCACTTTTTGTTAAAATTTTCAATGACATTTTGACATAATTGAGGCTCTATCTCACCAATGACACGAATAATTTCATATTTCAAAGCCGGAATTGGTTGCGGATTGTTTTGATAAACCTGACTTCTCACATAACCCCTAAGAAAGTAGTCTAACAGTGTCAAATCACATGATCTTGGTGGCTAATTAACATCACCGTTTCTTGAGATTACACGTCCAGGAAATTTTTCTCTCAATAAATCAATTGATTCGTGTGCAAAGTGAGGTGTGACGCCATCCTGTTGAAACCGCATATCCTCTAGATCAATATTCATTAATTCAGGCCACAAAAATTCGGTTATCATCCGACGATATCGATCACTATTGACAGTTACAACTGCACCAGCAGCATTTTCAAAGAAGTAGAGTCCAATTACACCACCTGACCATAATGCACACCAAACGGTAACTCGTTTTGGATGCACAAATTTCTCATGAAGAATTTGTGGATTATTCTCACCCCAGGTACGGTAATTTTGTTTATTAACATAACCACTAAAAAAAAATCAGCTGATTTTTGATGAGGAAATTGACAAATGAACGACGTTTTAAATGATCTTCAGTTCCGGTGTTATTTGAATCTTATATGCCTTCAGAGCTAAATCCTTGTGTAAAATACGCCATGTTGTTGATCCATTAAGTCCAAGTGGTTCTGAACGTCGTCTGATGGACATTTCAGGATTTTCAGCAACACTTTCACGAACCAAACCAATATTTGCTTGTGAACGACCGCTACGACTGTATTTTTCACTTTTTTGATCTTCCACGGAACCTATCTCTTGATATTTTTTAATAATTCTACCAATAGTGCTTTCAGATGGACGATTTTCATAAAATAATTCAACAATTTGAATGCGTTGTTATATATGTATTTTTCACTTTTTTGATCTATCACGGAACCGGTTTCTTGAAATTTTTTAATAATTCGACCAGTAGTGCTTTCTGATGGACGATTATGTAAAACTCTTTTTACAGAACGCTGATTTTCATAAAATAATTCGACAATTGTACCGTGTACGAAGCCATTTTTATAATGTTATACATCACACTTTTTAAATGCCCACATACCTGGACAAATTCAGTGCGCCATTTATATTTTATTTATTCTTAAAAAAAACCGCGCAATTTGAAATAACCTCTAGTTAACAGAATCGTTCTTTTGCAAACAAATTGTAACCTGTTTCCTATGAAATACATATATATATATATATATATATATATATATATATATATATATGTTACACTCATACGCATTCAATTCAAAAGCTATCAAAAGGTCGAAGTGCCAACTCCTTCCGTGCAATAAATTATAATCTCTCCATCTATTTTGGAGGACCAAAGCTAGATAAATGCGCGCCGTGCCGTTGCGCCAAAAACTCGTTTTTAAAGAAAAAAAAAGCGTTCGCTTGACAAATTAATACATTAAATTTCTTTTAACAATATAAATCGCGGTATACGTATGTCATGACAAGTGCAATCTATTCCGTAATTGGAATACCTCAAATAACAAGCGCGCTTCTCCGGTTGGCAGTGATATTTATTACTGGTTTTAACACCGAACTGAAGATCAGAACTCTTAGCAAAAAAAAAAGTTAAAAAGAAATAGAAAAAGCTACATGTATATCAATCATAAATTTAAGGACACACATATATCACTAAGACCTGACATGTTCTGGTTTAATTGCTTCATTTCTTATCATGGTGAAACATTTTGGGACAAGATTAAATTTTCAAAGACGAAGTATCAATTGTATTATTCATTATAGCCTACTGCCCTTTCTAAACCCTGTGAATCTGTGCTTTTTTAAAAGTATTTGTACATCATCGAATATGTGATTTCATATCTTTTAGCCATGACAAGTTAACATGTTAAATGAAATAAAGACTACAATATTTTCATTTATCATTAGATATGCAAATAAATTATCTACACTACTCTACAATACAAGCCTGCATCTTTTGTAATGCGAAAAGTAGCGCAATAATATCCTGTGAAGATATTATGTTCCATTTTCCCATTAACCATTATTTAATATATTACTTTCACTTTTGCATGGCCTATATAGTATATGTGGCATTTCTTTGCGTACCAGACTAACTTCGGTTCGTAGACCTTTACTTGTAAAAAAGAGCGGATAATTTACAATTTGCTGATGTTTTGTTAGAAGCTGCTTTATGATGTATTGAACTAATGAAAGCTTTAGTCGCTTGTCATTCGTCTCATAATTATTGCATTATCGATGCTTATCGTTAAAGCTATGTATTGTGATTGAGCGCACATAACTTAAAAATGTAACATACCATAAAAATGAAACATAAGCAGTTATGAATGCAGTAGTTTGTCAACAATATTAATCTTTTTCTTTATTACATAAAAATAAATTTTAAAAAAATCATTTTAATGGAAGTATGATTGTACAAACGCTACTTTTTGGATTAATATATACAACTATCCAAAATTAAATTAAATATTATTAAAATAAATATTTTATGAAATCCTTGTTTCAATAGAAAAGCAATACAAAGGGTACTAGGAAAGTTCTGCAATATGACACAACAATGAATCGTAGGAAGCTGCTTGTTGCTGCATGTTGAGACATATTCATACGTGCATAGTAGCCGCCGCGCCATGTCGATGGGCTCAGTTATTCATTAGCAGTGACAGTGTAAAATGCTTGCGATGGCATCGTGGACACGAAATGAGATAAGGGCAGTTTTACGTTATAACTTCGTGTGTGGTTTAAACATAGACCAGTTCGTCGAAGAAATGACTTTTGCACTAGGTGATGTTTGTCCACATCGCACAACGATATTCAAGTGGTATAGAGAATTCCAAAGGGGAAATTTAACTAGGCAGGATGCTGAGAGGCCGGGAAGGTCACAAACGTCAGTTACGGAGGAAAACGTTACTACTGTGAGGAAAATGCTGGCGAGGACAGGCGAGCGACCTACCAACAGACAGAGGGTACTTCAGGCCTAAATGCACCAGCAATTCGTTCGATTCTGCATGATCATTTGCACGTGAAAAAACTTTATTCTCTCTGAGTGCCGCATCGACTGATTGAAGAACAGATGACACGACGAATGACTTGGTGTTGGGAGATACTAAAAAAGTTTAATAAAGGACAATTTCGGTATGTGAACAACATCGTTATAGGTGACGAGACTTGGCTGTACTATTACGATGTGCCGAACAAAGCTCAAAACACAGTTTGGGTCTTTGATGATGAGATCACACCCGTAATTGTCAGAAAATCCCGATTTGTAAAGAAGAAAATGATAGCTGTATTTTTCAAATCGAGTGGAATTGTGGACACACACAAGATTTGCTTACATTTGTAGTTTGTGCTAAAGTTCTTGTGGAGAGCATATTATTATTTTCGATTGTTTGTAGAATTTCATCTCTTTTGGCGTCAGTAATAACATATCTTGGCCTATTCTTTTTTTTATGATTAGGAACGATGCATCCATTATTTTTATACTTCTGTACTAACCTACTTATTGTACTTGGACTCGGTCTTGGACGGTCAGGATATATAATTTGAAACACCAGTTCACTAATAACAGTTTTTCTTCTACACTATACATACCTCAAAAATAGAGTAACTTGTTTTGACATCCTATGTTGCAAAATAAAATACAGGCTAAAATACATTGCTGTCATTTCATTATTACGTTACTCTAGCAACTAGTGTATGTATGTGCATGTTGCATTACAAAATATATTCACGGTATACATAACATATTTATATATATTATAATATATATATATATATATAAGAATTTTATTTGTGTTAATTCCATATGTATGAACGGAGTGGCAACAGCGTAATACATTTCTACATTACGATTTTGAAAGGAACTTAAACAGACAACCGAAATATCAATATCTTTAGTAACAGACACAGACAGATCCTAAACAACGTTAGCGTGTTTTCACTCTTAAAGCTGTCTCATATTCTCGGTTATTTTCTCTTCCGTTTTATATATACATATATATACTTAGATATAATATCGACTGTTTTATATTTTATCGTTTGCCATTCAGTTCCTGGTTCCTTAACATTGTATAAGAAAAATAACTAGCAGAAGTTATTTTCCAATCCATACTGACAACGTACGCTTTCCACATGTACATATTTCCATCTGCTTTTGATTTTACATAAACCGATACGTATTAGTTTAAAATAAGTATTCTGTTCTTACGAACGATGTGTCAAAAATTACACCACGAATCGAAGGAACGATTCGAAATATTATAGTTGACAACTGGTTTCTGTTGCTAAAATTATGTGACGAATTAATAGCAAAAACAAAGGGTCTGACGCTTTTAGGGACTCTAAAAATTAACAAGTCGCAAATAGCAAATGATTTCAAACTTAACAGAAAACGAGCAGTAATTTCCACATTGATTGGACATAGCAATGGCATTAAAGTTTTCTCCCATGTGTTATGAAAAAACTGTGCAGTTGTAATGCTTTCTGCTGTGGACCATGATCAAGTTGTTTTCTCAGAAGGTAATTTGTCAGACATGATTGTTGACTACAATAAAACGCAACTAGTAGTTAACTTGATGAATAAATTTTACGGTAATTACTCTGTAGCGCAACGTACTCGATGTTAGCCAACGGCTATATTTTTTGTTGTGATGAATAAAGCAGGTGTTAAAAGTATTACGTATATGCAGTACAAATATATAGAAACGAATACATAGTCTAGTTTATTTAATAGCCGCTAGATGTCAGTTGTATTCCGTTTTTCTTAGTAACCGTCATATGTTTAAAATAGCTACTCCGCAGCAGAAATCGTTTTTGGTTCTCGAGTTTGCGAAGTGTAATTCCGTGATTACAATGCAAAGAGGTTTCAGGTTGAACTACCAAATTGATCTTCCGAATGAGTGGAACATTCGCAGATGGTATCGACAGTTTGTAGATACAGGATGTGTATGTAAAGAAAAGAGTCCTGGCTGCCCTCGTGTTTCTGAAGAAAATATTGCACGCTTTCAAAACTGCTTTCCAACGTAATACTTCAAAATCAACTCGTCGTGCCAGTCGAGAGTTACAACTGCCTACAACAACAATTTGGCGTGTTTTGAGACGTCGGTTGGTTATGAAGCCGTACAAGTTACAGTTGTTACAAGCTCTTCGTCCTGATGACAAACGGAAACGTGTGGCACTTTCGCACAACGCATCGTGTTCAGTGATGAAGCGACTTTCCATGTTAGTAGTCTGGTAAACAAACAAAATGTTCGAATTTGGGGTCCACAGAACCCACATGCAACCATTGAACATGTACGAGATTCGCCTAAAATAAATGTGTTTTGTGCGATATCCCGATCATCTGTTTACGGCCCATTCTTCTTTGATTGAAACACGGTTAACGGTCAGAAATACCTCGCTATGTTACAAAACTGGTTGTTTCCGAGGCTGCACGAAGACAACTCCATTTTTCAACAAGACGGGGCACCCCCTCACTGGAGTCGCCAAGTGCGTGATTATCTGAATGAAACTTTACTTATTGCATATTGATCGTTAAGGAGCTGGCGATTTAGAATGTAACCGGATTTGACACCCTGTGACTTCTTCCTGCGAGGTTTCGTTAAAGACAACGTTTATCTGCCACCACTCCTACAGAACCTGGAAGAATTGAAGAACCGGATCTCAACTGTCATAACATTAGTGACGAAGGACATGCTTGCCCGAGTATGGGAGGAATTTGAGTATCGATGCGATATTGTTCGTGTCGCTGATGGTTTGATGATTTAACATTACCATCTGTAATCTGAACTTGAGAGGTTCGTAAATATGTGTGTAAAGTTTCATATTCGTATGTCTTAAAGTTTAATAAATATATGCATTCGAAATACGTATATTCTTTTTGAAACACCCTGTATAACTGAAATCTATACATTACATCAAATACCCTTTCAAAAGCATATCTATAATTGTCGATGTCCCTTTCCACATTAACTTTCGAAATTCTGTATACGCATTTCGACAACCAAGTTGTCATCATCATCAGATAACCGCAAAGTGTCGCACCTGGTAAACCACGGCGAAAAATACCTGTACGAAAACACACTCCGTACGCGATACATACCGTTGAGAACCTAAATGTACACTAAATGTTCGTTTCACAAAATTTTTAAAAATTGTTTCACTTAAACTAGGATAAATGACATTGAAAAAAAGAACACGGACACGACCGATAAGTACCTGCATGTGATTTATTACTGTGTTTCTCTTCTTCGGACAATAAGCAGACCGAAAAGGGTCGTCTGGATTGGTCCATTGTCACTATTCACCACATGGCTTTTATTTTTTAAGATGTGCATGCTTTCATACGTGTCTAATTCACGATAATTATACACGTTCTTTATCAAATGTAAACAATCTATGTTAACACTGTGGTTATTTTCTAAAACGTGCCTTGCTATACCTGATTTTTCTGGTCGCTTGAATTTTATGTGCGCAAGGTGTTCTTTATACCGGGTTTCGATCGATCGTTTAGTTTGGCCGATGTATTGTTTACTGCAATCTAAATATTCAATTCGGTAGATTCCCGACTTTTTTTATTACATAATAATGTAATATGTTTCAGTTTATTTATTTATTATTGATCGCTAAAAAACGTCTTTCTTTATAACGAATTTAAATGCAATGCACCTCTTGTATTCTTAATTTTATTGACCAACTTACCGAAAATATTTTTCTTTAAAACTACGATTTTTTTGATAACACAACTTCCACTTACTAACATAGAGTGTGTATTTTCTGAACGCATACGCCCGATTACTTTCATAAAGGCAAAATAAATAGACCTTGAGGAAGTGCTGGTTCCTTTCACGACGAAGATTTAGTTAAATCAGGAAATGTGTTTACGAAAGACTTCTCTAAAATTAGTTTTCTTTCCTCATTCGAAGTGCGTGAATTAAAGTGGTGTTGATACTTCGACTTCCTAACAATAATAATAATAACGACTGAACTTGATAGAAAATACAGCACTTTAATTAATGTTTTGTTTAATTTTCGCGTAAATTTATTTCCACTCTGTTTGGATTAATAATTTGATGAAGAACAAACTTCGTTCAAATTTTCGTCGATTTTCATTTACATACCTTTAAAATGATGATATTTAAATAGATCCAAGTTGCTTTCTATGCAAATAAATAATTTTTTTTGCTCATTTATTCTGATAGTTTACTTATTCAAAGATAGTAATGATTTTGATATTAATATTAAAATCGACACTACGACACTGTAATTAATTTTTTATAAACTTCGAATATAATAATATAATTATACATGGTCCCAGAATAAGGAGTGATTCAAATATCCCGCTAAAACGCGGAACACATAGCTTAAAAATGTAACTTACCATAAAAATGAAACATAAACAGTTGTGAATGTAGTAGTTTGTCAACAATATTAATCTTTTTCTTTATTATATTATATAAAAATTAATAAAAAAAATTGCGTGATTGTACAAACGTTACTTTTTGGATTAATATGTACAACCTATCCAAAATTAAGATTATATATTATTAAAATAAATATTTCATGAAATTTTCTTTTCAATAGAAAGTCATAAATTATTGATATTCATATCAAATTTGTTTGTGAAATTCAAGGTAAAATGTAAACTACTGTTAAAATTTATTACAAAACTCCATCAAAAATACAACAAAGATTATAAATATAGAAACATTAGCAGTACAATTAATCGGATTCACTTGTGCTTGACAATAAATCACTTTCACTGTCACTGTTTCCAACACAAATAATAAATGGTTCCACAATATCATCCATTAATCCATCTAAGTCGCACATTCTTTCTGCTACTTTACTCACACGGTTGATACAATTCTTCCAATTATCCATTGCAACATTTGTAATTGTTTGCATCAAAAGTTCTCGTGCATGTAGCATTTTGAACGTAGTATTTTTTGAAGCAACTTCACTCTTTATTTGTACCCAAATAATTTCAATTGGATTGAGTTCACAAAGATATGGTGGTAACCTCAATACAGTTTTATTTGCAGCAGCTGCCGTTTGATCAGTTACATATACATATATTATATTGTTCCTTATGAAGGCCTACTAAATGCAATAATTCAACACGTATCATTTCTGCATTATGCTCAATACTTTTGGAACGTAACCAGTTTCGAATTGCAGCTTTTCTCCATGAAGAAGTTGGAAGACTTTTCACTCTGGGTGAATGAAATGTTGCATTGTCCATTATGATAACAGCACTATCTAGCAACCTAGATAATATTTGTTCAAACTATTCCTCAAACAAAACCATTCATTTCATCATGCTAGTCAGCTATTTTTCTACCTTCAAAAAGCAACAATCCATCCTCCACAAATCCGAATTTAGATCCTATGTGGAGTATTATTAATCGCCGACCTTTAACGCTAGGGCTTTCTAATCCTGTGGATAATCCTTCAACAATAGCTTGTCGTGCACTTGCTATACTTGCATCAATCCAAACTTTTTCCTTTGTATGTCCCTCATTTAAGCATGTTTCGCCTAGGTAAAATATTGGGCGACCCTCATCTCGGTAATGTTTTATCGTCGTCAGATATTTTCTTTTCCACCTGATAACTTTATCCTTTTCTATTAGCATATTCTTCTTGTTACGCTTTACATATCTGAAATATAAATTAAATATGAATATGTTATAACGTGAACAATTTTTCATTAACACTTACTTGAAATTAATGAGTTTCAAGAATCTGTGTAGAGTTGCTCGACTCATTTTTGGTATGGACTCATCTCTAGTTATTTTTCCCAATATTTTATTAAGTGTTGGAAGTTCGTTTTTAAAAAAGAAACCATGCACCATCTGCCGTACTGTACTTTTGACAAATTCATCAAATTCCAGAAGCCTTGAATGCCTGCCTAATCGTTTTTTAGGAGGGCTGACTTCACCGGTCTGTTTATATTCTTGGACAACTCGAAATACAGTTGATTTGGTCAGCCCTACAATAGATTCCTTATAATACGTTCTTATAGAAGTAATACCTACAACTAATTTAGCACTTCAGAGATGTTCGTTACAATTGCTGTCCTTCCCATTGGTGAAGTTTGCAGCGTTAATATTTTTTATACATTCAAAACTGCTTGTTTTTCTTCATGCGTTAGGTGTCCCAGTCGTTCACGCTTTCTGGGTGGTGATACTAACTGTTTGCTAGATTGTGAGTGATCACTCATTTTATTTTTGTACTTAAAAATACAAATTTTATTAAATAATACAGAAAACTATAATAAAACAATGCAAAAATGTAATTAATCGTTTACAGGTTATGAAAAATGGCGGATATCTGACATTCATTTATCTATATTAAACTTGCCTGTTCAAGAATCAATGAAATCTCTTAAAAATATGAACTATTTTGGCGCAATATTTGAATCAGTCTTATTCTGAGACAAGGTAAAGGGCTAAAATACTGAGAATGATTTAATTGATTTAATAAGTTATAGTATTTAATTCTTTTCAACTATATAACAAACGAAACCGCTTTTATTCTTATGTTCAGGATGATATGCAAAAATGGTATTTCATATTAAAGAACGTACCGTTATTCGTAGCTTACCATTATTAAACCTCATTTAATGAAAAGAAACATAACGAAAAAATAAATCAAATACCATTCGGTTTTTCATAATACAAACAGGGATTGGTATTTTTAGTATTACCTCACATCGACAAGCGAAATAAAGCGAATACTCGATAATCCAAAATTCCAGGCTAAAAGCATTAATGACGGTATTACGTACTTGCGTTTCATTTTCGAAATGATCCGAATTGATTCGTCTGGTCATTTCCATTTTGCCGTTAAATGGGTCAGTTATAGAACTCGACGAGGTAATTTTGCAAGATTGGCTTTCTTTAAAAAATATAATCTTTGCCGCGTAAATTTTGGGTATAATATCCTAATTGGAATTACGAATATTTTCCCTAATTCTAAATGCGCAAATGGTAAATCTATTCAAATATAATACTAAAGGGTGTTTCAAATTTCGCCGTTTTTTTAAAGAATAAATAAAATACCTAATTTGCATTCACTTTCAAGAACATTTTATTGGTAATTGAAGTATCTGTTATGACATTTATATGCGAAAAATAATATCTGCCAAATGGCCTCCTCGTGCAGCTCCACAGACGTCCACTCTTTTGTTAAAAAATTTTCAATGACAGTTTGACATAATTGAGGCTCTATCTCACCAATGACACGAATAATTTCATCTTTCAAAGCAGGAATTGATTGCGGATTGTTTTTATAAACCTGACTTTTCACACAACCCCAAAGAAAATAGTCTAACGGTGTCAAATCACATGATCTTGGTGGCCAATTAATATCACCGTTTCTTGAGATTACACGTCCAGGAAATTTTTCTCTCAATAAATCAATTGATTTGTGCGCAAAGTGAGGTGTAGCGCCATCCTATTGAAACCACATATCCTCTAGATCAATATTCATTAATTCAGGCCACAAAACTTCGGTTATCGTCCGACGATATCGATCACCATTGACAGTTACAGCTTCACCAGCAGCATTTTAAAAGAAGTAAGGTCCAATTACACCACCTGACCATAATGTACACCAAACAGTAACTCGTTTAGGATGCATAGGTTTCTCATGAATAATTCGTGGATTTTCCTCACCCCAGATATGGACTCCAATACATATGGGAACACCAAACACTGTATTCAAGTTTGGAACACACGAATATATAAAAAATAATCCCTTCCCACATAAATTTTTGTATTCAGTATACGTATCTCGACAACTAAGTTGTCATCATCAGCAGATAATTAAACAGCGTCGCACCTGGAAAACTACGACAAACGACGGAATAAAATCCGCACACGATCTGTACCGTTGAAAACCAACTTAGTACCTGTACCGTTGTTAGTATCTGTACTATTGAAAGACAACTTAGTTGTCGAAATACGTATACAGAATACGAAAATGAATGTAGAAAGGGGTTACATATCAATCTTCAATGATTAGGTTAATCAACCACAAGCCCCATCAAAATTACAATCAATTGCAATATCGATTATTCTTTCGTTTAAATCAATATAATGCATAAAATAAAATCCAACAACAATAAATTTTATATTTAATTTCGAATTTTTTTTTGCTTGGACTTAAATCAACAAAAAATAACGAACGAATATCCAACTTCATTTAAATACACACACCTGAAGTCATCACTAAAATAAAATCCTTTCCCCAAAAATGTATTCTAAACTTTTTATCATTTTTGTCGATCTTTGGCCACGTCAACAAAATTTATACATTTTAATGTAAGGACAACAAACGTTTGATAAAAAATAAATAAAGCAACACACCACCTGTGGGTGTAAAATCCTACCTTCCTTTTAATTCTAATTCATGCGCAAGTAAAGTGGAAGTTAATTACCAATTTCCCAAATCGTTTGAAGAAAAGAACACCTCTACAAAGCGAAATGCGCAATGGGTAAATAGGAGAATGTTTCAGAGAGAAATGACTAATTAGAAATGATTATTTAAGAGAAAGCAATGAGAATTTGATAGATAAAAAACGTAGGTCTCTAATTAATTTTAATCAAATGGAAGTTGTTTGGATTAGTTTTTTTTTCATTTAATCCTAATCTAGTGTCTCTAAAACTTTATTGCTTATACGACTGCTTGAACTTTGATATTTCATGTTACAGTTCAGTAGTACAAAATGTCCATTTGAAATTTCAATAGACTTTCGTATAACATATTCATGGCTTCTGGTGTTAATTTCTAATTAAAACTATAATTACTGAGTGTGGTGGACATGGAGAAATTGAATGATGTGACAACCGGCTACTTGTGTACAACAAGAGCTAACCCAAGTTAGTACACATTAAATTAAATAGTGTAGTATATTGTAAACTGAACGCGAAGTAAAGGTTGTCCCAAAATTAACGCAAGATTTGAATTAAGTAGAAAACACAGTTTTCTCTTGATTGTTATTTTTTTATTGAATCATAAAGTACATAGGATAGGGCTATTTATGGAATAACACATCGGGCAAATGGCCTCCACGGCTTTGCATGCACATACGCACTCGTTTGTCGAAATTTTCCATGACCATTATGCATAAATGGGGCTGAATTTCGTTGATGTAGCGTTGAATCTCCTCCTTTAATGCACGGGTGGTTGTGGGCTTGTTGACATAGACCTGTGATTTCAAATAGCCCCATAAAAAGAAATCTAATGGTGTTAAATCACACGATCTAGGAGGCTAATTATGATCACCGAAACGAGAGAGTACGCGACCTGGAAATGTCTCATGCAGTAATTGAATTGTTTCACGGGCTGTATGGCATGTGGCACCGTCTTGTTAAAACCACATATTAGCCACATCGATGTCATCCAACTTCGGCAGAAAGAACTGTGTTATCACGTTGCGATATCGAGCACCAGTAACAATCACTGCTTGACCAGCCTCATTTTCGAAAAAAATAGGCCAATTATGTCTCCAGTCCAAAATCCACACCAAACAGTGACACGTTGTGGATGCATTTGTTTTTCGACAATCACATGTGGGTTCTCAGAACACCAAAAGCGGTAATTTTTGCAATTAACAAAACCATCAAGGTGAAAATATGCTTCATCGCTTAAGATGATTTTGCTCGAAAAATTAGCATCTATTTGTTGATGTTCAATAGTCCATTCAACGAACTCTCTTCGCTGTGCATGGCCATTAGGCTTCAGTTGTTGTGTTAATTGAATTTTGTAAGCATGGAGACACAGATCTTTAGTGACGCCGAATTGAGGTTCCTGGATTGTCACCCACACTCTCACGCACTGCTTTAATATTGACATTTGAACAGCTTGTTTTTGGACGACCAGTGTGTTTGACGTCTCCAGTCGATTCAGTCTCCCTGAATTTTTCAATTAATCTCTTCACAGTTGACGAAGTTAAAACACTATTCCGACCAAATTTTGTATGAAATTTTCGAACTGCGACCGCCAAACTTTCATTATTTTCGAAATATTGTTCAACAATGAAGACACGTTGTTCTATTGTGTAACGCTCCATTTTTACTAACCCTAAACTCTCAGCTGTCGAATTGTCTTTTTTAAGGGTTGTCAAAACACATGGTCTGGCTAATCAGCAGTTCCGCTCATATGAAGACATCTCAAAATGGCTTGATTCGTGGATAGCCTCAAAAAACGAACACTTCTACCGTGACGGTATTCGAGCTCTGCCAGAAATATGGGAAAAAGTTTTCGCTAGCGATGGGCAATATTTTGAATGATTCATTTGAAAACATTTTTTCACAATAAAGTTGCATTTTCATCAAAAAACAGCGAGAACATAGTTGCGAACGTAATATTATTATTTTATTTTCTTTCGATGAATTATAAAGATTTTCAACATATTATTGACAAATTTCAACAATTAGACGCGTAATGGTAGTGTTGAATCTAGTGAGTTTAAATTCATCACAGACTACAATAAGATATTGATTGACAAATTGAATATTCCAACCCGATAAATTTTCGCAGCAAATACATGTATACGCTATTTTATGACAGTAGACACTCAATGTGACACAAAATTTCAAACTAACACTGCGATAATTATTTTAGTAGTTACAAGTTTCTCTAGCATAGCAACATCCGATATAATTCAAAATGAAAAATATACAGCAGAGGTGTAGGTTGCCAAACAAACAAAGGCAAATATCTGCAAATTTTATGACTTTCTAAATGCACAAAAACACCGTCTGATACAATTACGACGGAATAATAATAGCATCGATAATTGTAATTCGGTCGCTAATTAACAAGACAAATATTTAATGTAAACTACGCGATTTGTTTTTGGGGAAGAAGACTTCGTAGACGGCGAAAAGCTGGCATTCTGGATATAACGGTGCCGACTTTCCCACAGAGCTTTTGCCGATGGCTTATTGATCTCGGCATTCCTTGACCAAGCACTGGACCAGTGTTTGTGCAGAATTACGTGCGTCCTTGTTTTGGTAACGAAGAGCGAATTGTTTTGGTTTCGGTTACTGGCGGAGAACAAACACGATGTTCCAATGAAAATTGCGAAAAAGAAATGTTTGTTTTAATATGTCGCCGAGCTCGAACGTTTGGATCTGTTTTTATAAAACGAAATTGCCGTTTTTTTGTTTTTAGAAAATATATTTCGCATTTGTTAAATATAGGTAAAACATTATTTAATTAAGGAACTATTACCATATAATAACTGTTAAATAAAGAACTGGATGTAAAATTTTAAACCTACGACGCCATCCAGCCGAAACCTCGATTGAATGGTTTTAAATACCACAACGATATGCGATCAAATACTCAAAATATTATATATATATATATATATATATATATATATATATATTACATATTTATTTTGAAATGAGTCAGGATATTGCTGTGTTTCAATTTTAATTTTGATGTAAATATTAGCCCACAGCACAATATTTAATTATGAAACTTTTTTGTTTCGATGCTTTGGTAAACTGTTAATAGAGTTGAGTTGGGGCTCTTTGGAATCAACCAGACCTAGAATCCAATCAACACAACAGTCAGATAAATAAGACAAAAAATTATTCTTACAAACTACGCTTTATTACATCAAGTAATACTGAATATACAGCGTGTTTCAAAAAGAATATACGTATTACAAAGTATTATTTTGTCCAAACTATCGATCGCTGCGCCTCGGCTCGGCTATTGAAGAAACGAATACATAGTATAGTTTATTTAATAGCCGCTAGATGATAGTTGTCTTCTGTTTTTCGTGGTAACCGTCATGTTTAAAATGGCTACTCCGCAGCAGAAATCATTTTGTGTTCTCGAGTTTGCAAAGTGGAATTCCGTGATTACAGTGCAAAGACGTTCAGGTTGAGCTACCAAATTGATCCTCCGAATGGGTGGAACATTCGCAGATGGTATCGACAGTTTGTAGATACAGGATGTGTATGTAAAGGAAAGAATCCTGGCCGCCCTCGTGTTTCTGAAGAAGATATTGCACGAATTCAAACTGCTTTCCAACGTAATCCTTCAAAATCAACTCCGAGTGGCAGTCGGGAGTTACGACTGCCTACAACAACAATTTGGCATGTTTTGGTACGTTGGGTGGTTATGAAGTAGTACAAGTTACAGTTGTTACAAGCTCTACGTACTGATGACAAACGAAAACGTGTGGCATTTTGTAACAAGATTCATGATGCTATTGACAATGATAACACTTTCGCACAACGCATCGTGTTCAGTGATGAAGCGACTTTCCATGTTAGTAGTCTGGTAAACAAACACAATATTCGAATTTGGGGTCTACAGAACTCACATGCAGCCATTGAACATGTACGAGATTCGCCTAAAATCAATGTGTTTTGTGCAATATCCCGATCATCTGTTTACAAGCCATTCTTCTTTGATGGAAGCACGGTTAACGGTCAGCAGTATCTCGCTATGTTACAAAACTGGTTGTTTCTGAAGCTGTACAAAGACAACTTCATTTTTCAACAAGACGGGGCACCCCCTCACTGGAACCGACAAGTACGTGAATATCTGAATGAAACTCTACCGAACCGTTGGATTGGTCGTCAAGAACCTGGCGGCTTAGCATGTCTCAGCTGGGCTCCACGGTCACCGGATTTGACACTGTGTGACTTCTTCCTGTGGGGTTTCGTTAAAGACAACGTTTATGTACCACCACTCCCACAGAACCTGGAAGAGTTATGTTATGTCTCTGGACGAAAGCATCATGACATGAAGAGGTCGCCTGTTATTCAAAGTATACAATTCATTGAAAATTATTAAATATTTCATACTTATAAGAATGCTTTGTAAAGCTAAAAGTGGGTATATTTGTAATTTTGAATATATTGTGGCGAAGGAAGTAGACTACAAATAACTATTTTAAATCTGCTGCAGCCACATTTAATCTTATGGCATCATGTATATGTATATGGACAATTATTATAATAGCGTTAATACAAGTGAATTATTGTTACAGCATAGATTCCAGACTTGTGGTACTATACGTACAAATAGAGCCCTTCCCCCATCTATAAAGAATGCAAAACTAAAAAAAGGAGAATCTATGTTTCGTCGCCGCCAAGACATTTTGTTACAAAGTTGGCAATAAAAAAGACCTGTCCGAATGATTTCGACAATACATTCTGGAGATGTTATACAAAGTCAAAATATTGATTGAGTGAGAAAAAATTTGGAAGTCAATATGTGTTATTGACTATAACAAATTTATGAAAGGTGTTGAGTATTTGTCGTATTACTCGATACTACACCGTACAAAAAAATTGACAAAAAGAGCTGTTATCTTTTTAATCAATTATGCACTACTTAATGCGTTTAAAGTTTTCAAAACATTAAATCCAAACTCACGTAAAAGACACAAAAGTTTTTTGCACGATATAGCAAAAGAATGGATAAAAGCAGCTATTCAGGAAAGTCCAGATGATCCTGTGCCCAGTACATCCGGCACATCGAGACGACATGATCACCCAAGTAGACTGTCAAAAGATCCGAAATAACATAAAATAGTTAAAATTTTTACAGGTGACAAAAAAGCAAAACCCCAGAGACAATGCCGTGTTTGTGCTGCGCACAAGAAATAAAGTTTAACCTGTTATATGTGCCAATTTTGCGATGTGCCTCTTCACAAGGGAGAATGTTTTCTTAAATACCACACTGTAGAAAAATATTAGTACTTGGTTTTAGTAAATAAATTTAGAAAAACGAACAAACGAAAAAAACAACAATTTATACATAGTTTCCACTAGTTTATAGTTTTTTTTGTCTCCTTTATTCAGCAATCTGCCCAGAGGCAATAAGCTAGTTATATTGGCTGTACATGCACGTATAGGTTAGCTCATTCGAACTTCCCTATGGACTTAAGTTATAAACCTGTAGTAATTAAATAAACAGAAAATTCTGCTTCTGGGTTTCCGGGCTGGAACCGCGTCACTGGTATAACTGCCGACGTTTCGTAGCCACTCGTATGGGACATCTTCAGGGCTCAACTACTGCTACTGTCTGTCGCATTGAAACTGTTCCAGATTTCAAACTGTTTCGCACTGAAACTGTTTCAGTGCGACAGACAGTAGCAGTAGTTGAGCCTTGAAGATGTCCCATACGAGTGGGTACGAAACGTCGGCAGTTATACCAGTGACGCGGTTCCAGCCCGGAAGCCTAGAAGCAGATAGTATGGACCACGACCGTGGAAGTCTACGTACCAGATTAAACAGAGAATTCTTTTTTTGTGTGTGTGTTTTTATTAAACTAGAGTCATTTCTGTTTCTGGTCTATTTCCCAAATCGGAAGGTTTTACTCTCTTCAGGCGACGCATTGTACTGCTCACTTTAAATAACTGTTGGGCTAAATTATTTGGGTGATGTGAAACTCTTCTACGATATTTGTCGCTGTATATCTTAATCACTTCCTTAACGGAAGCGATAGGGATGTGTCGTTGAATAACGTAGTTTGGCACATACTATGAAGCATAGACAATGGTTCGCATTAGCCTGTTTTGAAATCTTTGGAGAATCTCTATATTTGAAACGCTTGCTGTCCCCCATAGCTGGATGCCGTACGTCCAAATCGGCATAATGATTGATTTGTATACGAGAAGCTCGTTTTCCATAGATGATTGTGATTTCCGCCCTATAAGCCAATATAGTTGATGCAATTTCATTCCCAATTGTATCCTCTTAGTAGATATATGTTTTCGCCATGCGAGGCTTCTATCCAAATGAATTCCAAGGTATTTTACCGAGTCTGACTGAGGCAGCTGAGTGTTATTGAGACTGACTGGGGGGACTAGTTTATAGTGTAAATAATTTTTTTTTGTTTTCCCGATGTATCTTTTTACAAAAGGTAATGTTTTTTAAATGCCATAATTAATAAAAATATTAGTACTTAGTTTTAGCGAATAAGTTTAAAAATCGATAAAACAATTGTTACATTGTTTCCCTTAGTCTTCAGTGTAAATATATTTTTTTGTTTGAATAATAAAAACAACAGATTATAGTCGGTCACGTTACGAAATTTTATTAAAATCCAGCCATTACTTTTAAAGATTTTGTTAATTTTCAAACGCGAATTTTTCGCTCACCTTGCAAATTTCGCCCGCTACGCAATATCGTCAGGGCTATTAGACAGCCCGCTTATAATGTGTTAATTAACATTGAAGGTTAAACAAAATGAATTCATACTGTATAAATATATGGAAAGTAAATTCCATATCTTTTATTAAAAACTTTCGTATAACGTTGCGCAAAAAATTTCCGAAAGCTCGCCTTTTTAATAATAAGACCCGGAAACAGAAGGAAACTGCTCGGGGAGAAGGGGGTAAGTTGCTTCTAAAATTCTAAAAGCAGAAAGACGTTGTCTAGACAATAAAACATGCGGGATTATAAAAGAAAACGAAAAAAATCCGGTGAACAATACCGGGACATTATAAAATATCAAGAAAACTGTTAGCTGTTTCCATTGAATTCCGGGGTCGGCGGTTTTCATGAACTCTTCAAAAGAAAGAGGCCATAAATAACAAGAGTGGTCGTTTATAAAATATCCACCTTTTCCATCATACATAAAAGTTTGTGTTTCTCTTCCTCTCTTTCTCTTCGTCATCGTGACGATGCTTTCACTCACTGTGTACAAAAGTGAAAAGATAATACACTGCTGGCGGAAATAAGGACTTCCCTAAAATATTATCGCCTCTCATGCAGCCTCAACATAAAACTCCACCGGCGAATTCTTCTCTTTCCGGAACATTTTTTAGAGTTGATCAATTAGTGTAATGAAAATGTGAATTCGAAGAAGTAATTTTAGAAATTGCATATTTAAAATTACTTGTTGCAATAGCTTTTTTGAAAACGTTTCCACTCAGTGATTCTCTTCTTTCTTTTATATGTCAATTGTAAATTTTAGTCTTAAACAACGTCATTCCCTCACTTTATACAGCGACGTTGTTAAAATTTTGCTTACTCCAGAAGAACAAGGACGTGTACTTACATAAGATTAACTAGGAAAAATTCCCCGCTCAATAAAATTACAAACAAATTGAAACTTTGTGGGTTTAGTAACCCACTTTAGAAGATTGTCAGAACTATTTATTTTTTCGTGCCGAAAAATCTTTAAGGAGCGACAACGCCCTCCAAAGTATGAATAATAAAAAAACAAGATTTGGAGATATCCAGAAGTAGAACATTAAAAACGTAGTTGATCCTGTTGTTAAAGTACGACCCCATAAGAATAAAGAGGCAACGAGAACAACCAAAATTAGCAAGTTTTTTTTAATAATACTAAATGATCCATAATATCAAGTGCAACGAAAAGTTAAACTAAATACAATCAATAAAATCCTGACAATCAATAATTTCACTAACATACTGTGTAAGAGTTACTAGATTAGTTACAATAGATCCTTTAAAGAAAAATACATGCTGCAGCTATAAATATAAAAACGAATACTATGAAACATGTATCTGTATCTGCTCGTATACCTTTCTTGAAAACAGGAACAATTCAAGCACGTTTCCATAATTTCGGTAACAGTGTAACAAAGGATCTGCAAGAATACTCTGAGAATTCTTAATCAGAAAATTAAAGATTAAATGATCACCAGATGTAACGTTTATTTATTCGGGAAAGAAAACATAATATTCACCACCTCGAACTCAGATATTGGAGCAATTGAAAAGAACCCCTAAAATATAGGTATTTAAAGAATTATACACGTACTAGAAAAATATTGATCAAAGGAATCAACATCCACCTCATCTAATTAACTGCCAATTACACCAGAAATTCAAATAGTATCTTGTGAGTGAATATAAGACCATACGTATCGAGAACCTGATCTAATGGATTGCTCAACATTCATTACATATGCTAGTAATTATATGTAAGGATCATCCAACAGGGACGGCCATATTTTTGGAGCTACATCTGTCTAATTGGCTGTCGTTTATTCAGTCTGTTTTGTCAAATCACCATGGACGGACATAGCGTTCAAAAACACGTGCTAATGATAAAATAGTTTTATCAAAATAGGTGTTCTGGTCGGGCAACGTACCGCCCATTTTACGGTCGCCATAATCGTCCTACCGAGAGGACTATTCGCAGTGTGGTGAATAAATTTGAGTCCACTGGTTCAGTAAACAATGAATCAATACCCGTACGACAACGAAACGCAAGATCTGCCGAAAACATCGCCGCTGTCCACGAGAGTGTGCAGGAGAATCCAAGACAGTCGATTTCGCGTCGCTCACAAGAACTCGGGCTTGCGCAAACCACACCTTGGCGAATTTTGCATCGTGACTTGGTCCCGCACCCGTACAAAATTCAAGTGTCCCAGGACCTGAAGGTGAACAACCATAGAAAACGATGCGTGTTCGCTGAATGGGCCCTAGAGTAGTTGGAAACTGACCCTAACTTTCATCAAAAAATCATCTTCAGCGATGAGGCCCATTTCTGGCTGAATGCGTACGTCAACAAACAAAATTGTCGAATTTGGGACAATACCAATCCACATGAGAACCAAGAGCGTCCAATACATCTCGAAAAAGTCACTGCTTGGTGTGGATTTTGGGCTGGCGCTGTCATCGGTCCATATTTCTTTGGGAACGACGTTAGCCAGGCCATCACCGTCAACGACGAGCGCTACAGTGCGCTATACTGATTACCAACTTCTTTTGGTCAGAATTAGATGATATGGATTCCAACGACATGAGGTTTCAATAGGACGGCGTTGAGTGCCACACAGCTCATGCCACATTGGACATTCTGCATGAGCGATTTGAGGGCATGGTCGTTTCACGTGGATATGATGTGAACTGGCCACCGAGATCGTGTGATTTGACCCCGTTAGACTTTTTCTTATGAGGTTTTCTTAAGTCGCAGGTCTATGCGAATAAGCCACAAACCACAGCGGTCCTCAAAGTCAACATAACCCATGCAAATGGTCAAATTCAGCATGACTTATGCACCAAAGTCATGGAAAATTGGACATTTCGGATGCACACTACCCAGGGAAGCCGCGGCGGATATTTGCAGATGTTATAGTCCATACATAATGGCATCTATAGACTTTTCAAACGAATAAAAAATTTCAATGATATCACACACTTCATTTTATTTAAATTTAAAGATAGGAAGCGCTTAATGAAAGGCCCGTTAAATTTATAATTAAGTGTTTTACGATAGGAAATTAATGAAATTTAGTATTTTCTGCTATATCATCGTTGATTACAATTACAATTATTAAATTTCTATAATTGTAATCAACGATGGCATAACAGAAAATACTAAGTTTCATTAATTTCCCATCGTAAAACACTTAATTATAAATTTATAGATAATTATTGGCAACCAAACCTGACTGCGGGTTAAGAGACTAGAAACTGTACTGTCTGGTGGCCTAATTGGTAAGGCAACAGTCTAACAAACGGCAGATACAGATTCGAGTTCTGCTCCATCGCAGAAATTTTGAATTACTTTCTATGATTATAATCAATGATGGCTTAGCAGAAGATACGAATTTTCATTCCTTACATATGCTTTGCATTATTATTATTTCCGATTAATCAAAATAAAATAGCTCAAAATTATTTTCGCATCATGTATAATATAAATTTTAAGTATTAATTTTTTTAACATAACATAATAATTTTCATTGAAAAATCGGCTCTACATATAGTTTTGAAACAATACACTCCGCGCAACATGAATAGGACCACCCGACTTGTTGCAAGCTTTCGGTGGTTTGAAAAACAATTCATTTACTAAAAATACAATGCAAGTTTGTAATGGTATGATATGGCAAATAATACGCATTATTGCGCAATAGTGCCTAACGTTATGCATTGGGTGACGTAAGTACCACATACATATAAAATGCAACGCGCCGGTTGGATACGACCAGTATTTAATATTAAGCTACCGGATGAGTGTCGAGTTACAACGTGTATCCAGATAAACAAACATCTGTAATTAAGGGTATTGTGCAACGATGGGACGACAGAAGTGCTTGAGTATGGAAGAAATTGGAAAAATTAAAGCGTTCCATCAAGAAGGGTATTCCTCAAGGGCTACTGCAAAGAAAATAAGTCGATCACACCAGGTTGTGAACAATTTTATTAGGGATCCCGAGAATTATGGAAAACGTTTTAAAGGGCGAACAACATCCGTTACAACTAAGAGAGAACGTCGAGCCATATTACGCGATGCATCGAATTCGGCATTAACGGCAAGACAAATCGCGAATAACGTTGGAACGAATGCATCGGTAAGAACTGTACAGAAGTTACTGAAGACCT
The DNA here is from genome assembly GCA_031893035.1 of Dermolepida albohirtum. NCBI lineage: Eukaryota > Metazoa > Arthropoda > Insecta > Coleoptera > Scarabaeidae > Dermolepida > Dermolepida albohirtum. Next base: position 326,633 of record JAVIWB010003083.1, read on the forward strand.
GTCCGAATTTAAAACGTTTTAAAATTAAACGACGGCCTCCTTTAAGGGAATTTCAGCGCACTGCACGTCTTCAGTTTGCTCAAGCAAAAATGGGGTGGACAAGAGAATGGCAAACTGTTATTTTCAGTGACGAGAAGAAGTTTAATTTAGATGGCCCGGATGGGTTTTCTTATTATTTCCACGATTTACGTAAAGATGAAGTGATTCAGTCACGAAGGCGAGCCGATGTTGGTTCAGTCATGGTATGGGGAGCTGTTTCCTATAACGGACCTGTTGATTTAGTAATAGTGAAGGGCAGACAGAATTCGGAAAAGTACGTCCAGCTGCTGCAACAGGTGAAAGACAAATTTTCCAACGTTATGGCAGGTGGGCCATTTATTTTCCAACAGGATAATGCCAGTATTCACACCGCGCGCATTGTTCGACGCTGGTTTCAAGAACAAGGCATGGAGGTTCTCGATTGGCCATCGCTCTCCCCCGACCTGAACATCATAGAAAATGTTTGGGGATGGTTGTCGCGTAAATTGTACTCCAATGCTACCCAATTCAGTTGCGCTGACGAACTAGAGCAGGCGCTGAAACGAAGTTGGGCGGAACTTCCCGTTGACTACTTGAGAACCCTGTATAATTCCATTCCATCCCGACTATTTGAGGTTATAAGAAATAATGGCAAAAGTACTCATTATTGAACAATAAAGTATTTTGTTATTGCAAACGAATCTTTTATTTTGTAGATTGGTCGTATTCAAGTGGCGTTTAATTACTCTACTTATTGTCATTAGTAACGTACATTTGCACTGACTTTTACAAAAATTATATTTGGTACCTACATACATCTTTTTATCAACCCTCTTATTTTCGAAAATAACAATTCCAGCGCGCTACCATGTTTATACCAACTACAAATGTCATATATGCAGTTGGTCCTATTCATGTTGCGCGGAGTGTATATATTCACAGACAATTATATCGTTGGAGCGTTGTTTGATCAAAACGGGTAATAATAGCGATCGAATCCTATTAGAGGAGTCCGATTTACTGTCATATAAGACTAAGTGGTACAACCACTAAACACTGTATGCTATAAATGCCGGAACGTGTCGAGATCTAACAAGCTCGGATTTATACTAGACCCTGAAATTAAAACATTAAAATCAAACAGAACCATACCATTATCAATACATAATTATCCGTTTAGAGAATCCAGAACAGGTTCTTGAAATACCTTTCCTACTCGAGGAAAGGATTACGGTGGTCTTTTAAATCGCCACAATATACAGTCTTATCGCCGTTGAACGCACAGTGGTAGATTTTTATCTAAAACTGCTGTTAAATGTGAATCGACTGTCCAATGATAGTGGGCTGTATTGACTTTAACGTATCCGTTTCTAGTACACGGTGCTACTTTTAGATTAGCCAGGGCGAAAACAAATGCTTTATTAAAGTCACTTGTGCACGGTATGTGTAGGAATTTAAACAGGTTTCAATATGATATTTTTTAAATTAATCTTTGCCGTATACACATGTATAATGGTGAATATTTTTGTAAATAATGTATAGGTTTATTTATTATTGTACAATGTAATGATAATTTTATACAGATTTCATTTAATTTGTTGATTCTCATTTTTCTTTCAATTATATTTACTTTATGCCTACATTATCAATAGAATTTATTTAGTTTTTCCTTTTTTCATCTTAGGGATACCATACTTAAAAACCATGCAAAGGGTACTAGGAAAGTTTTGCAATACAGCTTTGTTTAATTAATTTTTTCAAAGTAATATCCTCTACACTCAATATACCTCTCCATCCTCCGAAACCAATCTTTAAACCAGTTCTGCCAAGTTTCACTAGGGAGTAAAGCACACTCGTCCCAAGCCCGCAGAAAGTTCTCATCACTGGAAAACCGCCTCCCTTTTAGCTTCATTTTCACATGCGGGAACAGTGTAAAGTCGCAGGGAGCAAGATCTGGAACTTTTGTCGGCACACCGTAATAGTACAGCCAAGTCTCGTCACCTGTCACAATGTTATTCACATATCGAGATTGTCCCTTATTAAACATTTTAGCATCTCCCGGCACCAAGTCGCACGTCGTGTCATCTGCTCTTCAGTCAGTCGATGCGGCACCCAGAGAGAACAAAGTTTCTTCACGTGCAAATGATCATGCAGAATCGAACGAATTGCTGGGGTATTTAGGGTTCATATACCCTCTAATCTGTTGGTAGGTCACTCGCCTGTCCTGGCCAAGTATTTTCCTCACGTAACGTTTTCCTCCGTAACTGACGTTCGTGGCCTTCCCGGCCTCTCAGCATCCTCCATAGTTAAATTTTCCCTTTGCAATTCTCTATACCAGCTGAATATCATTGTGCGATGTGGACAAACACCACCTAGTGCAAGAGTCATTTCTTCGAAGCACTGGTCTATGTTTAAACCATGCACGAAATTATAACGCAAAACTGTCCTTATCTCATTTCGTAACCATGATGCCATGGCAAGCACTTTGCACTCTCACTGCTAATGAATAACTGAGCCCATCGACATGTCGCGGCGGCTACTATGCACGTATGAACATGTCTCAACATGCAGCAACAAGCAGCTTCCTACGATTCATTGTTGCGTCATATTGCAAAACTTTCCTAGTACCCTTTGTACTTTTCCATTTATTAAAATTAAAATAAAGAACTTATATTACGTATAAATATTTATTCCCGGACAGCATGACTTAGACTTGAACCCAAAACACCCGGTGTGATAAGCCAATGACTTACCACTAAGCTATCAGCCGGCTGAGCATTTCCGTATGAGTCATGCTTTCTATCACAAATTTATTTTTACAATAAATTTGATTTCACTGCTTTTATTAGTTTTTTGTTAATTTAAACAAAAAAAAATTTTTTTTTTCGTCAAATACATATTACTGAAGGACAATGAAAGTGTGAATACAAGTCTAATTGTCTTTGTTTTCTTCGAATGTAAAGATCAAATTATCTAGAACACATTTTTAAATCAAATTTTGTACCAATATTTACTGTTTTGAGAATAATAAAAAATAATAATAATTTGCTGCTTGACGTAAACGATACATCCTCTATTCACACGGACAGCTTCTAATAAGATGTGCTATGAACTCCTGTGGAAACTCATTCCAAGCAACTTATAGAGCATCACGTAGCTATTGTAAATTCATTAGATGGTTAGAAACTTCGTTGTTGAAGAGTTTGGACTCAAGGAAGCAACTTCGTTTGGTGCATATCCTCTCTAATAACAAATAACAAATCCACCTAGCGATTTCGCAAAATGTAATATCCGCTTTATATAATCCAACGATACAACAAATTCCAAAATCACTTAGATAGCAATAATTTAATCGTCTTCAAAGTCTTGACATTTTAATTCACAATAATAGACCAACGATACGACTTAATCACTTAAGGTTGATATATAACCCCTTTCCACATTAATTTTCGTATTTTGTATACGTATTTCGACAACTAAGTTGTCATCATCAGCAGATAATTAAACCGTGTCATACCTGGAAAACTACGGTACAACACCCACACGAAACAAACGCCGTACACGATTCGTACCGTCGAAAACCAAAACGGATAATGTGCGTTTTGGCTTTAACCACAGGTTTCATCAAAATTACCAACGATACGACTCCTAAAATCACTTAGGTGGCAAAAATTTTGTTTTCTTCAAACTCTTGGCATTTTAATGTGCTAAATCACAACTACAGGCTGGAAGGATCGAAAACCAAACTAAATTGATCCAAAATTAATTAAGAGAGAACTAATTTTTTCGTTAAAATTCGACAAAAAAGCAATAAAAAGATTTATTACTTCCTTGTTACTTTCTCTATCATTTTTTATTCTCAAAACAACAAATATTCGTAAAAAATTTAATTCGCAAACTCGTATATACATTCTTTTTTTCGTTGACTCGTTTTTGTTTTCACGGTCTGCAGCAGAGAAAACCGAACCTTCTTAAAAGAGTAATTCTCAGTGGCGCCATCTATTAAAAAGAATATGCGTTGGTAAGGTAGGCCTTTCACCAATGTTACGTCAAAATATCATGATATTTGCATCGTTAGAAGCAGAGACATTGCGTATAAAGTAACAGTGTGTATTTGGCATTGGTCGAAAAATGAATTCTGAACAAACTGTTTTAAACTCGGTAAATCGTTTAATAAAACAAGTATATGGTGATGCGTGTTTATCACATACGAGTGTGTATGAGTGGTATAAACGATTTAAAGACGGTCGTACGGACATAAAATGACGACAAAATCTGTGGTTACTGAAAGTAACATCTAACTTGTGCGTGAATTTATCAGAAATGAGCTGAAATCCTCATTGCGATTGGTGGGAATGAAATTAAATATTTCCAAAAATTCAGTTCAATGGATTTTGACATAGCGTTTGAGATTGACAAAGATTTGTGCAAGATTTGTATCACACAAGCTAACTACATTCAACATTGTACAGACTTGATTAAAGACTCATAAAAAGATGAAAACTTCCGGTATTTTATTGTAACTGACGGTGAGACGTGGTATTTTCAATATGATCTAGAGACCAAGTGTCAAAGCTCTGAATGGAAGCATCCAAGCGTGAGCGCCCCCAATATCGTGGAAATGATAGCTGGCGTTTGTTACATGATAATACACCAATCTCATCGCCCGACACGTATCACTGATTTTCTAACTACGAATTTTAACCTTTTAAACCGTGTTCACCAGATTTGGCCCCCTGTGATTTCTATCTACTCTCCAAACTACACTTGCCGATAAAAGGACAGCGTTATGCCGACGTCAAAGCCATTAAAAAGGGGTCGACAGCGATCTTGAAGGACATCTCTAAAGATGAAATTAAAAATTCATTCGACATGTTAATTGACCGTGCAACACGTTGTATTAAAGCCGAATGCGACTACTATGAATAAAATAAATGAATTTTACCAAAACAGTAAACTTTTGCTTTTATTAAAAAAAGTTCCATTTTCTCTGAGACAGACTGTATGTGTAGTATTGTGTTTTTGCCAAAGATATGAAAAGAACCTTCATAACATATGAACCAATAATCGTGTTGAAATTTGAAATTTTTGGAAACCGAGTAATTTCTTTGATTTCTAAATCGATTATTTATTTTATACATCCGTCGTCATATTAAATATTTAGATACGCACATCAATAACTTACATTTCTGCCACACTATTGATCAACCCGTCAAGAAAACTTTAATTGCTCTTAAAATAATTTGTATTGACACAGATGTTCCACATTAGTACCAAAAACTTGTTATATTTTCCACTTTAATTACAACGACGTCATTTAAATGCATTACATCATATACATAAATCGAATTTAGACGAACACATGTTCAAAATTCTCCGTCGAAATATTCTACTACATTTCCTGAAGTGACACATCATAACTGTGATCAATATTACGGTAGTTTTTGAAAAATTATTTTGTTTTTAAAATTAGGAATATTTTACTGAATTGATCCAGCCTTTATTTGATGGAAATTTATATTGATAATAATTAACAATAAACACACAGCTTATTAAAACTTATTTTTATTTATAAATTATAAATAATCGTAAATAAAACTTATAATACTATAGACACTGCAAAATACGAGGGTAGCCGTTTATTTAACTGGCAACACTGTTAGTGTTGCCTCCGATCTGATGATTGCATCGTGAAGTTTTCCATTTTTCACCTTGGAAATTTTATTATCCGGTCGCTCTTTAAATTGTTGACAGTAACTTGAAAATTTTATATCAGCGAAAAGATGGAATTTACTCGCGAACATTTTCGTGCAATTATTTTTCATAACTTTCGGCGTGGATTATCTCAACAAGAAAGCATTGACGAGCTGAATTCTTTATATGGTGATGAAGCACATCGAAAACCACAGTATATCGTTGGTATAGTGAATTCAAACTTGGACGGCGTTCTTTCGACGATGAATTTCGTGTAGGTCGTCCCACAAATGTTGTTGCGTCGGAAAACATTAATGCAGTGTATGAATTGATAATGCAAGACCGTCATGTGACATACCGTGAGATCGAGGCGTCTCTAGGTAGGTTTTCAGTTTTTCCCCTATAACACACGTATTATCCAACTTCTTCTAAGTTTGTTTTGTTTAAAATACTAGACCCTGATGTCACGTACATTTTGTTCCAATTAACTCTTTCTTACCATTTACGACATTACAATGATGTATACGCTATCTGAGACAGCGTGTATACCAATAAAATGCAATATAACAACTGCAAACTGTAAATCAAAATTTGAAATAAATTAAGAACAGATTTCAGTACTATCAAAAGATATAATACGAATACGAATCTAATACTTATTTCAAAGTTTAGATAAAATAAAAAACTTTATGCATCTACTGAAATTTCACCAATTCAATTACAGTTATTATAATATTTTATGTTAACGATGTACGAGGATATCCGTTTATATTTCGGGAATAACAAACAAAAAAAAATTTTTATTATCTTAAATAGTTTTATTGCTTTTCAAAATATTCTCCTTGAAAATCAGTACACTTTTGCATTCGTTTAAACCAATCCGAAAAGCATTGCTGACACTGTGACGGCGGTATCTCCAAAATATGAGTTTTGAATGTCTCAACTGCCTCTTCCAGCGTAGAAAACCGTTGACCACGAAGTTTATTCTTCACGTGTGGGAACAAAAAGAAATCACAGAATGCTAGATCACGGCTGTACGGCGGATGGCTCATCAAATCAATGTTTTGTCCGGTCAAATATTCAATTGTTTGAACCGACCTGTGAGAGCTCGCATTGTCTTGGTGGAGAATGATCTGTCGTTTTTGGTTTGCTTTTCTTATTTCTTCAAAAACTTTTGGCAAACAAATAGTTGTATACCATTTGGAATTGACCGTTCTACAACTTTCCGAAGAAATAGGCAACCATTTGTTTTGATGTGCTTCGAGCACGAACAACTTTTACTCGTTTTGGCTCATCTTGCAATACCCACACAGTCGACTGCTGTTTACTATCGGGCTCATATGTATAGATAAAAGATTCATCACCTGTGACGACTTTATTAATGTTCTTTGAAGTACCGTCATTGTATTTTTTGTGCAGTTCTTGGCACCAATGGACGCGAGTCCTTTTTTGAGCGGTTGTCAAATTATGTGGTATCCAATGTAAACATAGCTTCTTAACAGCTAAATGTGCATGCAGGATCTTATGCACGCTGGTGTTACTAATACCTAGAGATGCCTCGATCTCACGGTATGTCACAGGACGATCTTGCATTATCCATTCAGACACTGCGTTAATGTTTTCCGACACAACAACATTTGTGGGACGACCTTCACGAAATTCATCGTTCAAGTTTGAATTCACTATACCAACAATATACTGTAGTTTTCGATGGTGCTTCATCACCATATAAAGAATTTAGCTCGTCGATGCATTCTTGTTGAGATAGTCCACGTCGAAAGTTATGAAAAATAATTGCACGAAAATGTTCACAAGTTAATTCCCTTTTTTCGCTGACGTAAAATTTTCAAGTTACTGTCAATAATAGAAATAGCGACCGGATAATAAAACTGTCAAGGTAAATATATTGTTAAAAATGACAAACTTCACGATGCATCATCAGATCGGATGCAACACTAACAGTGCTGCTAGTTCCCTTAATATAAACGGCGACCCTCGTATTAAATTTCTATAATAATATTTTTTTCTTCCAGTTTCATGTCTCTAAAGAATTAAATATTAAGCTAAATGTATAATTTTCGGAATTATATAAAATATCAACCTTTTTTTCAATAATCTTAGTTTTTTAACATTAGTATCGTGTAATACTCGTATTTTGTTTTTTATTTTACACGTTTATTTAATGAGAGGACAATTTTTTCATAAAAATTAAGTGACGTGGCAAGAAATTTCTACAAAATGAATTATTAATAAGCCGTCATAATCTAATAAAATGTAATTAAATGAAATATTTAAATAAATTATAACATAACCAATAAGAAAACTAATTAAGCTTATTTATATAATGTATTTGCATATATTCGTATTCCCAAAAAGTAATAAAAATCTCAAGAAATTAATTATTATTGAATATTGTTTAGCGAACTTTTCTAATTCAAACAACAATAAGCAATTAACCCAAATTGATAACTATGAGCAAAACTCACCGATATTCTATTATGACTAGTTAACCAGACTCCTTCGCCTTTTTTCCCATTTTTCGTTCTTTCGGCATCACCTTTGACCTCCACATCTTTGAAATCCCTGAAGACGTCCAAACTCGGTCCATCACTCGCGACATTCCACATATTATCATCGTCTAAAACGTACGCGTCCCTTTTAGTTCTCGGCGACGGTGCCGGCGAAGAAACGGAAGAATTTTTTGCCGCCCTACTGGCGTAACGGTCGTACTCTTTAAATATTCTCAAGAATTCGTCCCTGCCCGGTCCCGATCTTAACGCGTTTATGAAATTCTGCTCGAACTCTTTCTTTAACATATACTCATCTCGAATTTCCGTATTTATGAGTCTATATATGTAATGGGTCAAACAAATTTCGGTTAGGAAAATAAACAAAACGCAACAAACTACTCTTAAGGTATAACTGGGATTTATTTGGTAATAAGGTAGTCTAGATTTGACTTGTATAATATTCTCATTCGGAATCGTAATCTTTGGTGGTTGCTGTTGGTGATGTGCAGCTAGTTCTGTCGCGGACATCTTTCAGGAATATTCTCGACGTGTTACATTGCGCGTTAAATCGGTAATACCGCTTCCACCTGATCTTCGCAACGGTCGGATTCGAACTGAATGCGATTTGGGCGCGCGATTTTGCCTCGGGATACACAAACAAAAGAAGGAGGAGGAGGAGGAAGCTGTACCGGCTTCCCGAGACGTCGACCACGTGCTCACGACGCTCACTTGTTTTGTTTAGGGGAACGTCAAGCGCGACGCCGAATATTTGGAAATCAAATATAATTGAAGAAATCGAATTATTAATAAGCGAATGATTGTTAAAGAGAAATAAAGGAAAATATTTTATTTTTTGAGGGAATACAAAGCATTAGTTAAATAAATACAGGGTATCATTAACAATAGAATGATTATTTAAAGATGTTTCAAATGAGAGGAGAATCTTCTATTGTTCTTATAACATATTTGCTACAGTTTTTACAATAAGATTATATTTGTGTAATAGCATAATGAGGCATTATTAAAATTATTCTCTTTGCATATATTGTTTCTGAGAGCTTCTAAAATTGTTTTCTTTTGCAGAGTCTAGACTGGGATTAATATGTATTTGAAAAGATTTTTTTTCTTTAATTAAGTGGTTGTATTAAACTAAAGCTGGGTGTACAACAAATTCTCATTCTTTAGGTTTTTATTTGTAATTTTACTTTTAATTATTATCGAATTATAAAACTGTCTTCGCTTAACATTAAATATTCATTATCTAGCATCAAGATATTATTTTAACCTGTCAGCACCTTCTTCAAAATAAACTTAAAGTATACAATAGTAATAATAATAATAATAATAATAATCTTTAATGCCCAACAGATAACAATCCAATTACAGAACATATTACTAAAATTAAGAATATTAAGTGCAGTTAATTTAATACAAAAAAAGCACCCAGCCAAACAAGACGGTCTCTATTGATTAATGCTGTATTAGAAAAGGGTCCAAGTATAATTCATTGACATTTCTGCGCATATGTACCAGTGGACATATGAACATTGCCCTAGGAAATCTATTTGAGACAATAGCTCAGTAGTATTAAAGACTTAATGTTAAAATTAAAATGTTTTATTCTTATTTGGAATGCATGTCATGTATATTTTTATTGTATATCGTGTATCGTGTACACATTACATGTCAAGGGACCGAGATCGGCCTACCTGACCGGCCGCGTCACTGTCGCTGCCGGGTAGGTGCATGACGCTTCGCCAGTGAGTGCACGATCAACAGTGTCGAACATTTCCACTATATTGGGGGTACATTGGGTATCTTATTCCGTTGAACGCGAAGCGGGGTACTTTGAACTGTCGTTGCGTACCTACTTGACCGTATATTTGTGCGTATAGAACGATTGAACTACGTTTCTGTTTGTTATTCGAACTGTTTCATTTATACTCGTAGATTACATGCATCACCATATACAGAACACGTTGATCTTCGGAATAAAATTGTATAAAACATTTATGTGTTTTATTTCAATTAAATATGGCTCTCAAACCAGGGGGTATCTTAACAAGTAGAATCAATAAAATTATTAATTAATTTAAAAAGAAGACCACCACTAGCTTTCCCCTTGCGTATACAAAGGGATTCGAAATTATGTCCAATAAGTAGACCTTCATATGCCATACCAAAGGCAAGATAATGTCTATCAATCTTATAAGATAAATATTTCATGAATTTTTTCTGAACACGTTCCAGGAGTAACTGCTGGTAATGATAATACTGGTAGTACACTACTGAAGAAAATTCCATTTTGGACCGGACAAGAGAACAGTAGGGAAAGTGTGTTACTAAAACCCTTGCAGGACCGAATAAGGAACCCTAGACTTCTGAAAGCTGATGTAGTTATGTCACTTATATACTTAGAAAAGCTAAGGCTCCAAGATCTTTGAAGTTGTATACTCTAAGTATAGTAGATTGACAAACATTATAGTCATAGTGAAACGGAGTGTCACTTCTGCTAAAAGAGAACAGCACATTTGTTGATGTTTAACTGAATCTGATTATTATTTTTAATAATAATTATATAGTGCTTATTGGCCGCCATAAATAAATAAACTCCCAGTAAATGTGGATACATTTTAGTGAAATTTTGAGAAAAGATGTATTTTGTTCGTACTAACAAATTACAAAAATTGCATCAAGATACGTTCTATTCTAAATAAATAAATTAACATAATTTTGAGAAATACAAGGTAATAAAATGGTTAAACACACTAATCATTTATGGAAATCTATAGAAAATAATGAATCTAAGGGTACAATTAAGGGGTAAAATGAAATGTAATACAGTGAAATCCGCTTATTGGAATACTCATATTATTCCTACATATGTATCCCAAGGAACAATTTTTAAATTACGCGGAAGTTTTGAGTTGGTAGTAGTAAAAATAAAGGTTAGCTATGATTTCAATTCATTCAAGAAATTAGGAAATAACATGTTTTTAATGCGTACGGTTTTCGTTTTAATTTTGATTTTGAAATATACACCTTAATTATTAATATTCATGCTGTAATAAAATAAAATATAATTTTAGATGTAGTTATTTTTTCCTTGGGCAACTTAAAACACCCGCGAAATTTAAAAATTGTTCCTTGGGATATGCAGATTATTCCATTATCCGTTTTTAACTTATTTTTTCTTATTACTAGTAAGTTAAGTATGTATATACATACACACTTCGTATTCTTTATATCTGCGATTTTATAACTATAAAATTGACTTCAGTATGATACTGTAAATTTATGTTGCGATTTTCATAAAATGTTAAATACATACAAAAGAAATAAAATACATTTCAGCGTAATACATATTTTTTAATTGATACTATTTTTTTTTATTTCAAACTACACATTCTTAACAAAATAATCTGTAATTTTATTTTGTTTTCTTTCTTTACACAAAATATCAGTAATTTGGTTATCTAATGCATAGAAATGTGCAAAATTACAATCAGTTTTTGATTCTAAAAAACGACGTATAGTGTCACACGCTAATTTCACTTCATGAGGTGATGGCGCGGTTGATGGAGTATCCTTTGAATATGTATTTTCTTCTGCTTCTTCTTCCTCCTTCTGTTCCATCACTTTGTTTGCACAATTTTCGTCTGACTCTTCAAAAACAGGTAAATTGTCATCGAAAGAAACTAAAACGGAAAAATTTTCTTCTGTCATGGCATCCGGAAGTGATTCTTCGATGTTGACAATTTCTTGTTCCTCTCCTTTAATAAACTGACATTTTACGAAACAATTTAAAATAGGGCTTGACTGAATTTTATTATACGCTTTATTCATCATGTGAACAGCAGATAAAATTGTTAGTTTTCGAGATAGGCCAATTGCACCTTCAGTAGATGACAGCTCATAAAAATCAATTGTAGAAATAATTTTCCTTATTATTTCCTTTCTATAATTTCTCTTAAAAAGAGAGATAACTCCTTGAACCAAGGGTTGAATTATAGATGTTGTGTTTGCCGGCAAATAATGTAGTTGCACATTAGTCAAACGCACATCTGGCTTGTGAGCAGAGCAGTTGTCCATAAACAGCAAAACTATCTTATTTGATTTCATTACCTTATCGAAGTTTAAAAGCCAATCTTTAAACAGTGCTGCTGTCATCCAAGCATTTTTGTTTGAAGTATATTTCACAGGCAAAGATTTTACCCCTTTAAAACTCCTTGGGCTTTTTGAGTTATGACTTCCGTCAGAATTGACGCACATCAAAAGGGTAATTCGCTCTTTTGCAGCTTTACCTCCTACAGCCTTTTCTCCGCGAAAAGAGAAGGATTCGTCAGGAATAGCGCGATAATATAAAGCGGTTTCATCGCAGTTATAAATGCAATCTGGCTTATAATCTTTTAATAAAAGCGGTAAAACTTCACTTATCCACGTATTTGCAACAACTACATCTGCGTCACTTGTTTCATCTACAATTTTTTTGAAAGAAATTTGGGAACGACTTTTCCATCTGGTAAACCACCCATTTGTTGCTTGAAAATTTACACTACCCAGATTTTGTGCAATCTGTTCGGCTTTTTCCTTCAAAATGTGTCCGCTAAGTGGAACTTTACGCGCTCTTTTTTCCATAAACCAATGATTTAAAGCATTTTCTACGCCAGCATTCTTTCAGTTGTGTCTTCGTTTTTGAGTAGATTTAAAATTATCACGCCAATCACTTAAAATACTGTCTTTTCTTTTTAACAATTTACTCACTTGTGCTTGAGACACACCAAATTTTTTGGCAACATCCGACTGACTGCAAATTGTTTCTTCTAAAAACTCAAGTAATTTTACTTTTTCCTTCAGAGCAAGGTCTTTTCTTTTCAAGTTTGTCGAAGAAGCCATTTTTCACTCACTTTCACTCCCTCTCGATTGCAATGTCACATAACAAACTGACCAGAAATATAGAAATTTCCTGCTTTTAAAACCTCCGAAAAAATTGTTATTGTATGTATGTAATTCGCACAGAATTAATCATTAGCTAAATACTGTTTAAAATCACTTAGGTACAAGATTTTATTGCAATACGTAATTATCCGAAGATTATCTATAATTATGTACATAATAGCTTTCTCAAAGTAAAGTAAACATTCATAGTAACTTTTGGTTTACATCCACCTTTAGTTAAGGAGGTAGAGAAATTTATTCTTTTATGAAGACAAAATCGCATTAATGTTCTTAGAAAAGCCATTCCTTTACCCAATATATTCTATTAAAAGATATTCTTATAACCGAATAATTTTGTTAATACTTAAAGGGAAATGGTTTTGTCCTTGAGATCTTAATTTCTTTAACCGACACATTCTATTAAGAGGGTATCCAATAAACGGGTTTCACTGTACAAAGAAAATTCTGATATGCAGGTATGACAACAAAAGATGCGAAATTCTCGCATTAAACATTCAATTCCTAGGTTAAAACAAAACAAACAAAAGACAAGTACAAATGTGGAAAAGAAAAAGTAATTAACATGAATAACAAGACTGGCATCAGTAAATATAAACATAAAACAACTAACAAAGGTATTACAACAAGCACAGTTACGTGAAGAAGGCTTAGAAATAGTAACTGTAAAAATGAATCGAGTTAACTGAAAAAGGCGTACGCTGCTACTATTATTATGAAAAGAATATAATTTGTATATAAGAAGTATCATATTATACTCGAAATAATTAGTGATATACAAAGGTTTTTAACTATACTTACGGTATTTCACACTAATTTAGCAAAGGCAAACGTAACCTCGTCTGAAAAATTAAGGGGAAATCGGAATCGAGAAATAATTTCACGTTATCGTTTTACACAAAAAATAACATTATTAAAGTGTGAAAGAACTATGCAGCTATTCTCAATTGGTACTGAGGTAATGGCTGTTCAGCTGTACAAGAATTATCCTACATACATACACTCATCACCATCAATAAATCAACTCTCAGTAAACGTTGATATATAAGATGTACCAATAAGACATTTCATTTTCAATAGGCTGCCATTTTAACAATTGTCATGACTCAACCTGTAACTACTTAACAGATGACTACGCGATATACGCTTCAACAACGCAAAAATGGTGAAAATTTCACGGTTACAGTTCGCAAAACTAAAGCATTTTTGGTCGTCGTGAAACACCTTCTCGAGCAGTAATTGTGAAACTGGTGGAAAAATTTGAGCTCTTGGGACAAATTAGTGATGCGAAGAATCGAACTCGTGTACGTCGCTTAAGAACAACTAAGAATATTGCTGTTGTAGCCCATAGTGTTGAGGAAAACCCAGGTTTCTCCATTTCTCGTCGATCTTTGGAATTGGGCATTCTTGAGGCTTGTAAAATTCAGTTAACACAAGAACTCATGCCTACCGACCATCAACAAGGTCGTGTCTTTGCTGATTGGGTCCTTGAAATGCATCAAACTGATCCAGAATTTCATCGAAAAATCATCGTGAATGATGAAGCACATTTTCACCTCGGAAACTACGTTAACAAGCAGAATTGTCGCATTTGGGGCTCGGAAAACTCAAGAATTATTGTTGAAAAGCCTCTTCATCCTAAACGTGTGACTGTTCGGTGCGGTTTTTGGTCTGGCGTGATCATTGGACCTTACCTTTTCGAAAATGAGGCTGGAGCAACTGTTACGGTGAATGGATTGCGCTATCGAACGATGATTAATGATTTTGTATGGCGGGACTTGGAAGATATTGATGTGGACGACGTTAATTTTCAACAAGACGGCGCTACGTGCCACACAAGTAACGATACAATCGCTCTTTTGCGTGAAAAGTTTCCTGACCGTGAAATTTCTCGAAGAGGCTATCACAATTGGCCACCCAGATCTTGTGATTGAACACCTTTAGACTTTTTTCTTTGGGGCTACGTGAAAGATAAAGTCTATGCCAATGGCTCACAATCGATTCAAGACCTCAAAGATGGAATTCGTGAAGTTGTCGAGGACATACAGCCGCAAATGTATGAATTGATGATGGAAAACTTCATGAAAAGAATATGGTATTGCAAGCATAGCCATGGCGTCCATTTGGCTGATATTGTTTTCCATTATTAATGACACATCCTTCTCTTTACAATTAAATAAACGTCCGATGATTTCGCTTAAAAATACTCGTTTTTTTACATATCAAAATGAAACCTCTTATTGGGAGACCGGTTACTTTTACCTTTTCAAGTGTTTTACTTTCAAATTTTTTCGCCATATCTACCCAGACATTAATTATAATATATACTTTTTAAGACTGCGCAATACGAAGGATTGTCAAAACAATAAGGTAAATACTAACAAAACTTATTACACGCCAGAACTATTCTATTTCATTATAATTTTGAGATATTAAAAGAAAAACGATTTCTTCTGTAAAATAAAGACTGGAGCCGTTATATTTTGTATTAAAATCGAAATGAAGAATTTCCCTCGTCCAAATAACTTTCACATTAAACAGACAAATACTTCTACCTTGTGTTGGACGTGTAATATTATGTAAAATCCAATTTTACAGAGTGCATAGCACATAACAATATAATACAGCGCCGTGGAGCGAACGCCCAGATAGCAATCTACATCGGAAATTTACGTTTACTACGACTGTTGTTGCTTGCAGTTTCGAAGCGAGAACATGGAAATATTTGAATCGTCCGAGCGTGGTCTAGTCGATATTCTAAATAAAATGGACCCCAATCGAATTCCCGTGGCAGAATGTTAAATGGAACATGCAAACATTCGTACTTTTTAGGTCTGCAATTATTACATATAAAATAATTGTTTTTTTTTTCTGATAATCCGTGTATAAAAGTTGACCGAATTCCCCTGGGACACAGATTCCATCGAGGTACTAATCTGAATATCGCAATAATTCATACATATATTTTCCATTTTGGTTGTTATCTCCATTTACGTTCTTTTATAATTAATGCCTTAATATGTACAGGGAATTTCCGATGGATAATTGACACAAACACAATAAATGACCTTTTCTTAATGAAAATGAAATTGAAATATTGTGTAAAATCTTGAAATACTAATAAAAAGTAAAATAATAAAATATGAAAAGATTTCTGTTATAAATACAGAGTGAGCAACAATGATTGACCTCATCTTTTACTACTTTCCGCACGCCCCATATCAGTACTTACTTCCTTTTTTCTATCTGAAGTTAGCAGTTTAGTAATTTCTAGTGAGTTTTCCTACTTTATGTTTATGTCATTAACATTTCATTGACGTGCATTGTACAGAACCTGTTTTGTGATCAAGTATCGGTCAACTCCATCAAAGTATTTCTTTAATATATATACACTCCGCGCAACATGAATAGGACCAACTGCATATATGACATTTGTAGTTGGTATAAACATGGTAGCGCGCTGGAATTGTTATTTTCGAAAATAAGAGGGTTGATAAAAAGATGTATGTAGGTAACAAATATAATTTTTGTAAAAGTCAGTGCAAATGTACGTTACTAATGACAATAAGTAGAGTAATTAAACGCCACTTGAATACGACCAATCTACAAAATAAAAGATTCGTTTGCAATAACAAAATACTTTATTGTTCAATAATGAGTACTTTTGCCATTATTTCTTATAACCTCAAATAGTCGGGATGGAATGGAATTATACAGGGTTCTCAAGTAGTCAACGGGAAGTTCCGCCCAACTTCGTTTCAGCGCCTGCTCTAGTTCGTCAGCGCAACTGAATTGGGTAGCATTGGAGTACAATTTACGCGACCGCCATCCCCAAACATTTTCTATGATGTTCAGGTCGGGGGAGAGCGATGGCCAATCGAGAATCTCCATGCCTTGTTCTTGAAACCAGCGTCGAACAATGCGCGCGGTGTGAATACTGGCATTATCCTGTTGGAAAATAAATGGCCCACCTGCCATAACGTTGGAAAATTTGTCTTTCACCTGTTGCAGCAGCTGGACGTATATATACTAAATCAACAGGTCCGTTATATGAAAAGCTCCCCATACCATGACTGAACCAACATCGGCTCGCCTTCGTGACTGAATCACTTCATCTTTACGTAAATCGTGGAAATAATAAGAAAACCCATCCGGGCCATCTAAATTAAACTTCTTCTCGTCACTGAAAATAACAGTTTGCCATTCTCTTGTCCACCCCATTTTTGCTTTAGCAAACTGAAGACGTGCAGTGCGCTGAAATTCCCTTAAAGGAGGCCGTCGTTTAATTTTCAAACGTTTTAAATGCGGACAGGTCTTCAGTAACTTTTGCACACCGATGCATTCGTTCCAACGTTATTCGCGATTTGTCTTGCCTTTAATGCCGAATTCGATACTTCGCGTAATATGGCTCGACGTTCTCTCAGTTGTAACGGATGTTGTTCGCCCTTTAAAACGTTTTCCATAATTATAATAAAATTGTTCACAACCTGGTGTGATCGACTTATTTTCTTTGCAGTAGCCCTTGAGGAATACCCTTCTGATGGAACGCTTTAATTTTTCATTTCTTCCATTTAAGCACTTCTGTCGTCCCATCGTTGCACAATACCCTTAATTACAGATGTTTGTTTATCCGGATACACGTTGTAACTCGACACTCATCCGGATACTATTAAATACTGGTCGTATCCAACCGGCGCGGTGCATTTTATATGTATGTGGTACTTACGTCACCCAATGCATAACGTTAGGCACTATTGCGCAATAATGCGTATTATTTGCCATATCATACCATTACAAACTTGCATTGTATTTTTAGTAAATGAATTGTTTTTCAAACCACCGAAAGCTTGCAACAAGTCGGGTGGTCCTATTCATGTTGCGCGGAGTGTATATATATATGCAAACACTTTAATACATACCAAATGTATTTTTATTAATACTACAATTTAAAGTAATTTGCACAGTAGTATTTGTTGTTTACATAGTAGCTAGCATATTTTTTATTATAATTATTAGAATTGCGTGAGACACTGTCTAATTTCACTTTTAAGAGGAAGTAAATATTGAGGTGATATGTAGAAGTGTAGGATCAGGTCACTCATTGTTGCTCACACGATATACATTTGCCATTCGTAGAAAGCATTTTCAGGCACAATATCTAACACGAAACAATTTACCAGGTAAATAATCTTTTGTAACATATTTAAGTGATCCATTTATAAATGCAATTATATAAAATTTTGCTTGCATCTGTTGGTATTTGCAATTTAATTTTGTGATTTTATTTTTGTTAAGTTGAACAACTTTGGTGTATTATTATTGATGCATGTCAGATTCCAAAAAGTTTGTTTTGTGAATACATATTTAAAACACATTAGAAGCAAATATGAATTAAGCGGTGTTTTTCATCTGAAAGGCAATTAGGTAAATCTATTATTAGCATCAATCTATTATAAAAAATTTATCAAAGTAAAATAATTCAAAAAGCGTTTTTTTTTATTTATTACCTACGTGTACATAAATTAAAAAGGAAGTTCATTATTCATTACTCTATATTCTTTATAACATTAATTTTTATTCTATTGTAGATATAAATGTAAAATGCAATATTTGATCTGGGAAGACTTAAATATCATTTTACATTTATTTCAGTAAATTTTTATACAAAAAAACAGCTTTTATTTATTATTGTTTCCTACTTAACAGAAAAAGTATACCGAATCAATCTATATACTAGATAAAAGCTAAAAAATTAATATCTCCTAAATATCTAGTGATAAAGACAAATGAATCTTATATGAAATTTTATAAATTTAGTACCTAATATCTTATATCTACGCATACGAGGTGTGACAATTTAATTCCCGGAATAGCTGCGTAGATCACACGTAATTGTATCGAAATCACAGGAAGAGTATTTGTGTTTCAAGATGTTTGAACTAATACGTGTACAAATTTCAAAGTGAGAAAACCAATTGTTAGTTTGCTACTGCGAAAGTAATATATTTTCGCGTGTACACTCTGACGTAACAACGAATGATCGAAACTTTCGGGAACTGGCAACACTGTTAATGTTGTCTCCAATCCGATGTTTGCATCGTGAAGTTTGTCATTTTTGACAATATATTTACCTTGACAGTTTTATTATCAGGTCGCTATTTATATTGTTGACAGTAACTTGAAAATTTTATGTCAGCTAAAAAATGGAATTAACTCGCAAATATTTACTAGATGCACAGTACCAGATGCAATACAGTCCGACAGACGATTATCTAAGTGAATCACAGATTAATCGAGAAACAATGTTAACTGAAGAATTGTATATAAGAAAGATTTCTAGCATGTTCATGTATCGGATCGTGACGAATGCGCACAAGCAGGATAGGTTTGATATTGCAACTGATCTTTCATCAAATTCGTGCCTGAAACAAAATGTCATCACGTCCCAAACACGCATGTCACGTTCAAAGTTTAAGGCCATGCTGGTGTGTTTTTTCGATTACAATAGTTTACCAAAAATTTATTCAATAGGAACAATCAGTCAATAGTTTACTTTCTGTGAGAGACTTGCAATTAGATCATCCTGCCTATTCACCTGACTCGGCTGTTTGTGATTATTAGCTGTTTCCAAAATTAAAAACTACCCTGAAAAGACAAAGATTTTCTAATATAACATCCAACAGACTGTAAGACGGCTACTTTAGATTATTCCGGAAAATAAGTTCCATGTCTACATCCATAAATACGTCAGTATATAGTTACACAAAGAGTATGTACTTTGAAAATGAGAGAGGCCCTTATTAAACTTTTCCACACCTATAATTTTAAAGACACATTCTGAGAATTAAATTGTCAAATCTATCTTTTAACATTTCTGAGATCTGTAATAATAAACTAAGACTGAATTTTCTATAAACATTCTATTAATACACACAAGCACAGTGCACTTTTTTTACATCAAAATAAAGCTATGATTAAGATGACTAGGATAGGTTTCTTTACCCTCTTCACATACTTTTGTCCGCAAAATGCACGCAAGAGGGCCAATACCAACAAAACCAAAACCCAATAATCATAACTTGTTTTGTCTCTCATGATTATGAAACGTAAAAGTACTTCATTGGTAACAAATTATTTAATTTAAATTGTAAGATGAAAGAATTTTATAAAAATAAACGAAAATAATATTCGAATATTTAAATTAAATCAATCGCTGTGGATTTTATTGTTTGAAGAGCTTCCTTTAAAATTTGAAAATGTTTGAGTTTTGTAAAAATCTACCTAAAATTGTAAGTGCATATTGAGATAAATATTTTCAAATAATGACACTGATATTGTATAGGAACTTCACGCTCACCTCAATGGTTCTTTAAGTACAACAACATTGAAAAAATTTGGATGTTTTAATGAATCTATCCAAGAATATCAAAAATTAAACAGCTTACTGGAAAGGAACAGTCGAACTTTAGATGAATGCTTTCAATTATTCAAAGTTGCTCATGATGTAACCAACTCTAAAGAATCTGTTTATATAGTAACAAAAGATGTCATCCAAGAATTTTATAATGACAACACGATATATTTAGAATTAAGAAGCACACCTAGATCTACTGAAAACATGACTGAACAAGAATACATTGAAGCAATAATAAAGGCAATTGAAGAAAATCAAGATAATATAATTGTAAAATTATTATTATGTATTGATCGTAGACATAATTTAACTGTTTCAGAAGAAGTATTAAATTTAATAATTGAAATGAAAAATAAATATCCTGATATTATAAAAGGCATAGATTTATGTGGTAATCCAAACTCGGGCACTTTTAATAATTGTCTATTTAAAAAGGCACGTGATAATGGATTAAAACTTAGTTTACATTGCGCTGAAGTTAAAAATGACCATGAGGTTAAGGAAATGCTTAATTTTAGACCTGATAGAATTGGACATGGCACTTGTATACATCCTGCATTTGGTGGTTCGGAAGAATTATGGAATTTATACTGTGAAAATCCCATTCCTGTAGGTAGGTGTATACTTAATATAATTTTGTATAAAATTAATATTTTTAATCGAATTGGTTTTTAATATTTCTAGAGCTGCAAACATAATATTATAAGTTTACTACAAAGATAATATAAGTACTATAAGTACTACCACAAATATAATATAATAAGAAATACATATTAGGATCTATTTTTGAAAATATCGTTGTATCAATTACTTATATGTTATTTTGTTTTATTTTCTTTAGAATGCTGTCTAACTTCAAATGTAATCTGCGGAACATCAAAGAGTTACAAAGAGCATCACGTATCAGAGTGGTTAAACAACAACTTTCCTATTAGTATATCAGTAAGTATGTGCCGTACTTCAAATGAAAGAAATTTAATAAATTAATTTTTCCTTTCAGACAGATGATAAAGGTGTCTTCAACACTAGTCTATCATTGGAATATGAAATGTTACAAAAATATTTTCATTTAGACAAAAATAAACTGTGGACGATTAGTTTAGGAAGTGTAGAACAATCTTTTGCAAGTGAACTTGAAAAAGACAAACTTAAAAATATTTTGTTAGAGTGGAAATTAAAAAATATCAAATAATTCTTTTAACAAAATTTAAATAAAAATTTGCAAAAATTTCTGCGTTTTATTTTTCCAGATCAACAGAAATTCGTTTATTTATACTTAAAAAACTGAAAAGAGAAGTTTACCAAAGTCAAATGCAATTTTTTGTTCATATGTATTTAATATTAAGATGTAAATTTGAAATGTTTGCTGTAATAAAATTAAAAATAATATATACTTACGATGTAATTTTTTCTAAATACTTTTTGTCTCTACGCAAAATTAAAACAAATTAAGAAAAGATCAACATTACAGCTATTAGTTATTGAAAAGTATTCAAGATACTACTGAAAATTTGTGACAAATATCTGGTTATGAACTTATATTCCATACAAACCGGAATTCATTCGCTTTTTTATAGACCTGATATGAGAAAATTAAGCAAATTGTTTTTATTTCACTTTAGTTTTGAAAATTTGCAATGCTACACTATGCTTTGAAAACAGAGACAAATTTCTGAGCAGACACCAAGCGCAAATTACAACCCACAAAATTCCCGAAATCAATTTTACACGATTAAATTAATTTGAAAACATGTAAAATATGGAATCCGTGTCTACTACTTACAACAAAATTACTAATGCAATAGTACAATACGTGAAAGAAAAATAAATAAATCAGTAGTATTATTACATAATCTATTCACTAACATTCTTGTTATGTGTGAAGGTAAATTTGTTTAGTCACCAGGTGTAATTTTAATTTGTTTAAAAAAGTTCTAGTAGTACGTCATTATAGATACATTGCGTATACATAATACATCGCAGTGGGTCGACAAATGAGATGACGACTCCAGACATGGTGAAGAAAATCCCCGAAGCGGTATTGGATGATCGTCGACTGAAAGTGCGCGAGCTAGTAGACGTAGTAGGAATTTCAAAAACTGTGGTACATCGCATATTATCTGAAAATTTTGACATGAGAAAGCCGTGTGCGAGATGCAGGCAAGGTCATGGCATCAGTTTTATGGGATGCGCGTGGTAATTTCATCTTGAAAAAGAAAAAACTATTGACGGCGAGTATTATGCGAACTTATTGCGACGTTTGAGCGAGGAAATCAAGCAAAAACGGCCGCTTATTTAATTAGATCCAATTTGCCTTCTATGGAAATAAATAATTGTTTATTTATCCTGATAGTTTATTTATTTAAAAATAGCAATGATTTTGATATTATTACTACAATCGACAGTGATTATTTTTTTATAAACTTCGATTATAATAATATAATTGTACCTTGCCTCAGAATGATTCAAATATCCCGCTAAAACGCGGAACACAGCTTGAAATGTAACTTACCATAAAAATTAAACATAAGCAGTTGTGAATGCGGTAGTTTGTCAACAATATTAATCTTTTTATTTATTATATAAAGTAAATGAAAAAAATTCATATTAATGGAAGTATGATTGTATAAACGTTACTTTTTCGATTAATATGTACAACCTATCCAAAATTAAGATTAAATATTATTAAAATATATTTCATGAAATTTTCTTTTCAATATTACATATATATTTATAAGTCATAAAGTATTAATATTCATATCAAATTTATTTGTGAAATTCAAGGTAAATGTAAACTACTGTTTGCATTTATTATAAAAATATCAAAAATACAACAAAGGTTATAAATATAGAAACATTAGCAATACAACTAATCAGATTCACTTGTGCTTGACAATAAATAACTTTCACCGTCACTGTTTCCAACACAAATAATAAATGATTCCACAATATCATCCATTAACCCATCTACGTCCTACATTTTTTTTCTACTTTAATCACATGGTTGATACGATTCTTCCAATTATCAATTGTAACATTTGCAATTGCTTCCATCAAAAGTTCTCGTACATGTGACATTTTGAATGTAGTATTTTTTTAAGCAACTTCACTTTTTATTTGTGCCCAAATCATTTCAATTGGATTGAGTTCACAATGATATGGTGGTAACCTCAATACAGGAAGTTCATTTTTAAAAAAGAAATCATTCACCGTCTATCGTAGAGTACTTTTGACAGATTCATCAAACTCTAGAAACCTTGAATACCTGCCTACTCGTTCTTTAGGAGGGCTGACTTCACCGGACTGTTTATATTCTTGAATAACTCGATATACATTTGATTTGGCCAGCCCTACAATACATTCTTATAGAAGTAATACCTACAACTAGCTTAGCGCTTCAGAGACGTTCGTTACAATTGCTGTCGTTTCCATTGGTGGAGTTTGCAGCGTTAACATTTTATATACAATCAAAACCTTTTTTTTCTTCATGCGTCAGGTGTCCCAGTCGTTCACGCTTTCTGGGTGATGATACTAAATGTTTGCTAGAACCTAGGTGACCACCCACTTTATTAAATAATACAGAATAATATAGTAAAACAATACAAAAAATGTAATTAAACCTTAATAATAATTTACGGGTTATGAAAAAAAGCGGCATATTAAACTTGCCTGTTCAAGAACCAATGAAATCTCTTAAAAATATGTACTATTTTGGCGCAATATTTGAATCACTTCTTATTCTGAGACAAGATAAAGTAATTAATGCAAATATATTTAATAATGAATCAAATAAAATCTATACAGTCACAGCGACACCAACAAATATCCGAACAACATTGTAATCGGTGCAGTGGTTGGAAAGTTATTCGCACTTGAAAATAGAATAATGAGAAATTTTATATTCTGCAATATTATTATGATAAGGGGAAGAAAGGCTTGTGATATGTTAATAATGAATGCGCGGAAATGGTTCGCTCGCTCTCGTTCTGGAAATTTCAATGTATACACGCTCCGGTCGTGAAAAACAAATATACAAGAAAAAAAAAGGTTCATATTTTATTATATGAACATTTATAATGCTAGGAGACGTTAAATATAAAAAACAAGCCTTGTTGGTATAGTAAACATAAACATTAAAATTCAATATAACGTAATAACACTCCGTAACATCTGTCATTCTTCATAACATTTGACACAAGCCAACATGAGGCTTAGTTTACACTAGTGCTGGGCGAATCGAATCCAAAAACACTCGGTAAGGAAAATCGAGTTATAAATCGATTCTCCTGGAATGATCGAATCCGAATCCAGGATCGTTTCACAGCTCGGACTCGGAGAACCGATCCAAATCGGTTTTCACGCTGAATTCGAATCCAGAGATACATATGTATATACTGCATTGAAACTATGATGACTTGAGGTGTATAGAGCGCATTGTATTCGGCGGAACTTATGTATTTACATAATATACATACTTATGAATGAACTATTTGATTTTTGATCAAAAAGGTGTTTTACGCATTAACAGATGTTTTAAAATTGATTTCTACGGATCGGAAGGTTTACAGCTTATTGCGGATATCGAAAATATAAAACTAAAATGAATTGGTAGTAGATATACTAAATACTAATTTAGAATACGGATAATATTTAAACAAATATTTTTTTTAATGATCAACTATAATAGGGATATACGAGGGCCATTCAAATGTAAATGAGAAATAACTTTTACTATCTACATAAAACAACGAGTGGTACCTAGTAAATAAAATTTTACGTTAAAATGAACAATAACCATACTTTATAGAAGTGGTACGCAGTTTTGTTTATTTCATTGCAATCATTGTCTTACAGTACTTTCAAAAACATAAAGACAACCAATAAAAATATATATAAAATTTCCATTTATTCATTCGTAAAAAGAACACAAAAAAGTCCCATTTACTAAAAATGAAATAAATGAATTCAAATATATCCATAGATACAATAAAGACAATTATACAGTGTATACAAAAACTAATGTAACTTGCTAATATATCGATTTCTGATAGATATACAAAAAAGTTTTTAATAAGTTTTTTAAATATATCAAGTTATCTGTGCAAGTCAATGCTGTAGATATTTGCAATTTTCTTTAATTATTAAATTAAAAATACAACCGTGACGATCGCATGGAGCTGACTGCATTTGCTACTGTGGCTTGAAAGTAAAATCTTAAAAAAATATTTATGGCAAGAAAATCGAGTAAGCACTTTTTCTATCATTCTCATTAGGTTTCGCAATTAATAAGAATTTCGATCGTCTTTAGTTATGTTACTTTTTGTACACACTGTATACAAAAATTATTCAAAAACAAAAGAAAATGATCTTAGATTCTAAAAACGAGATTCGTGTCAAGAACAGGCATCCAAATTCGTATTTAAGAAAATTATCTTATCTAAGTTTGTGGCTGATAAACAATTTCGTCGTCCGTTGCAGATTTGGCCTGCTTTTGAAAAAATCCTTTCTGCTGGAACCG
This sequence comes from Dermolepida albohirtum, assembly GCA_031893035.1. Lineage (NCBI taxonomy): Eukaryota > Metazoa > Arthropoda > Insecta > Coleoptera > Scarabaeidae > Dermolepida > Dermolepida albohirtum. The sequence goes on from JAVIWB010003083.1 coordinate 352,743, forward strand.
ACGTTGTTGGAATACATAAATATTTTTCTAGGAGTGCATTTAATTCTGGCAGTAATAACGCGTGGTCTCTCCAAAAATCACAAGGGTTTTTACATCTCTGTAAGTGTGGAAGGTCTAAATAGTTTTTAATTATGCTTTCAGAAGAAGTTGCAGCACGATATTGAGATTTTTCTAAAAGTTTGCTATCAAAATATTGCCAAATTGATGGGTGGCTCACACTGTGTTCTTCAGTATCGGTAACAGTTGCCATAGAAGTATTGCTTTCTATTACATCTTTTATCCATTGTTCAACTTTGGACGAATCGTCAAATGCCACATTTTTAAATCTGGGATCTAAAAAGGTTGTAATTGCAGCAAGTTTATTTTGTTCGAAGACTACTAATCTTCTTTCTATTGTGCTTAGCAGTTTGCTTTGAAGGAGTACACCAACTGACGTTGTTGGTAATTGTTGTGTTACCGTATATACCACGCTTTTAATTAAAGGAATTGCCATCGACAAAGTGGGGAAGCTTTCACCGGATAGTTGCTCCGTAACCTCTTTTAACGGATTTAGTAGTGGTGAAAAATCCATTAATACAGTCCATTCCATTTCATTTAGTGGGTCAGGTGCTCTGGGAAGATCAGTTACAACTTCTGCTAAAATAGTTTTTAATACTATTAACCGGGTTATCATTATAACTGTGGAATTCTACAGTGTTGGTACATCTTGTTTTAAACGATGGAGTGGTACATTGCGTTGCGTCTGTAATAGTCGCAATTTATCTGATTCCAGTACACTATGCTTAAAATATGTTACTATGCTACGACACTTTTTAATTATCTCTAGTAAATCGCTATTACTTGTTAACGATTCCTTTATAACTAAATTTAATGTATGTGCCACACACGATAAATGTACCTTTTTTAAATATTCATTCACTGCATTCTTAATGTTTGCACCATTATCTGTTACTATTGCCACTAATTTTTCACTGATGTCCCACTCGTTAAAAATTTCCGTTAGAACAATAGCCAGATTTCTTCCGGTATGCTGCTCCAAGATTTGTCTAGTATTTAACACCAACGCAAATAACGTGTAATGATGAAGAAAATACGCTGTAACCGTTAAGTAGGATTTTGTGTCTTCAGATATCAATACATCGGTAGTAATTGCAATATGGTTTGATCCTGCAATTAATAGTTTAAAGTTGTCGTAAGTTGCTCTATACATGTCGGGTAATATAGTACTATTTAAACATCCCCTACTTGGTAGGCTATATTTTGACTGCATTTTGCTGCAGAAACGTCTAAAACTTGTTTTCTACCATGGAGAATGGCTGTTAATCCTGGGGTTGTTGTTACTCCTGTATCCGTCGCTTCCGACGTTGAAGGTGCATGAATATCATTAGCGTGTTTTCGTGTTAGATGCCTGCCCATATTTGTGGTATTGCTAAAATATTTGTATTTTTGTTGGCACAACCGGCAAGTAACATACTCGTCTTCTTGGACAAAGTGGTCTTAAACGGAAGAACTGGATGCTTGTTCTTGACATGAATCTCGTTTTTAGAATCTAAGATGATTTTCTTTTGTTTTTGAATAATACCTTTTTGTATACAGTGTGTACAAAAAGTAACATAACTAAAGACAATCGAAATTCTTATTAATTGCAAAACATAATGAGAATGATAGAAAAAGTGCTTACTCGATTTTTTTGCCATAAATATTTTTTTAAGATTTTATTTTCAAGCCACTGTAGCAAATACAGTCAGCTCCATGTGATCTTCACGGTTGTATTTTTAATTTAATAAATTAAAGAAAACTGGAAATATCTACAGGATTGACTTGCACAGATAACTTGATATATTTAGAAAACTTGTTAAAAACTTTTTTGTACATATATCGGAAATCGATATATTTTAATTCATTTATTTCATTTTTAGAAAATGGGACTTTTTTGTGTTCTTTTTTTATTGGCTGTCTTTATGTTTTTGAAAGTACTGTAAGGCAATAATTGCAATGAAATAAACAAAACTGCGTACCACTTCTATAAAGTATGGTTATTGTTCATTTTAACGTAAAATTTTATTTACTAGGTACCACTCGTTGTTTTATGTAAATAGTAAAAGTTATTTCTCATTTATATTTGAATGGCCCTCGTATATCCCTATTATAGGTGATCATAAAGAAAAATATTTGTTTAAATATTATCCGTATTCTAAATTAGTATTTAGTATATCTACTACCAATTCATTTTAGTTTTATATTTTCGATATCCGCAATAAGTTGTAAACCTTCCAATCCGTAGAAATCTATTTTAAAACATCTGTTAATGCGTAAAACACCTTTTTGATCAAAAATCAAATAGTTCATTCATAAGTATGTATATTATGTGAATACATAAGTTCCGCCGAATACAATGCGCTCTATACACCTCAAGTCATCATAGTTTCAATGCAGTATATATGTATCTCTGGATTCGAATTCAGCGTGAAAACCGATTTGGATCGGTTCTCCGAGTCCGAGCTGTGAAACGATCCTGGATTCGGATTCGATCATTCCAGGAGAATCGATTTATAACTCGATTTTCCTTACCGAGTGTTTTTGGATTCGATTCGCCCAGCACTATTCATAACATTTGACACAAGCCAACATGAGGCTTAGTTTACACCTAATAAGTTATTAATCTCCAAATCTTTTTTATAACATTTGGCGAACCAGCGTGAGGCATAGTTATACTTATTTAATACCCAAATCTTTTTCATAACAATACCACTAATTATAGAATGTCCATTTTTAGACTCTGTACTTACCAATATTATTTTTTGTTTTAATTTTTTCAGTTATTCTACACATTGGTCACATTCAGAAATAGTAAATTATGAAATTTCAGAAAAACACATTATTAGCAAACTTGATTTATTCAGCAATGAAAAATAAACTATAAACTTTCCATAATTTTTGGTTACTATTTTGGCGCAATATTTGAATCACTCCTTATTAGTCTGAGACAAGGTATAATAAAGTAACGTTATCAACTACTGAAAGAGATTTAGAAAAACACAGTTTCTAACAAAACCTTTTTATTAAAGAAGTAGTAAAAAATAATAATAAATAATATTTTTTATTAATAATACTCTGCAATAAATATATCAAAATTTAAACATTAACGACCTATGTATCTGTTCTACGCACAAATAAATATTTTTGTACAGTAATATAATCAAAAGTACTTAATAGTCTTACGAACAAATAACAAAAAGCAAAAAAGAACATTTTTTTCAAACGATAATTTGCAAAATGTAGCAACGATATATGTACATTAAAACCCTGTTCTTAATTGTAAAATTATAATTAATATACTAGAGGCACGTTATGTTGACGTGCACGTCATCATTGCGTCATATCATGACGTCACATAATTTGCAAAAGTGACAATATCAGAATCGAAAAGCATATCTTTTATTTCTGTAATTAGTAACACACTTTTAAATTACAAGTAAAGCATAACTTATATTTCTATTCTATAAACTTTCATTATAAAATATATCAAAATATACGACGTTCTATTTCTAAAAGAAGGGTGAATATTTTTGTTTGAAGTGTTGGCCAGCTTTGAATATATTAAACGTTATCACATTTCTAAAGTCAATCATCATATGTATCATAACCTGTTCATAATAAACATTCCATTCATGTGCGTTATTTTGATATTTTCTGGCTTGTATTGTATTTACGAACAGTTCTTGTCTAAACTAAATTGGGTTATCTAAAATTTTTCAAAATGCCAAAAGGATTGTGCAAGGCCGCAAGACAAATAGTGGGAAGAATCAATAACTAAAATTACTGCAGAAACATGGTTAAGAACTGTTCAGCATAGTGAAGCTGAAATTATACGTTGGTGGGAGCGAGAAATAGGTTTTGACCTGAAGGAAATTCCACCTTTAATAATTAATCTCGGCGATGATTCCAGTGATTGTAGTGATACATATGAATCAGACGATTATTGATTACATTTTCTCTAAAAAGATTATGATTTCATCTTTTATATTTATTAAGTAATATAAAGATAAATGTCATTAACGATTGTATTTTTTCTAACATAATAAATATTGTGTTGTTTTATTGCTTGTCACTTTAATGTTAAGAATTTTGAACAACCAAATTTCCTGTAAGTCTGTCCTATTATTTAAAATGTACAGCAATAATAATGATATGCTATTGTTTATGATCCTCTGATTAGACTGTTTCAAATGTCGTACAGTGCTAAATATAGTATTTGAATTAATAATTGGACATACCCTATCTAGTTACAGAATTTTGATAAATTTCCTGTGCAGGATATCTTCTTCAAATTATTGAATCATATTTTCTATAATTGCAAATATAATAATATTCATAATTTATACGTAAATAAGGACAAATTTATGACTACAAAAATTATAAATTTATCGTTCAACTGCTGATTTCATTTGAATGAGCTTGGCAACTTTTACGAGAGTAACGTCTTACACTCACCGATGACGTTCACGTCAATATAACGTGCCTCGACTATATCATCTGTTCGAGACGAATAAAACATATAAGCATTGGGAGAAAAGTAAAGAAACCACGTGCGCCTTTTATATTTACAAACACATTTCTTCGTTTTCAGTGACTGTACATTTTACTCGTTTAATACAGATGGCGTACATAATAAAACAAATTTCAACTATCAGCAAGATAATTCAAAAACATGATTCACTTGCTCATACCGAGGAGCAATAACATTTATAAATATTAACATACGTATATTACACCACTATATTATACACGTATTATCTTGAAACTTTGCCTTTAAGGCCCTATACGAAGGCAACAATTTAATAATATTGCTCTTTTTAACAAACAAGGTTTTAGTGTAGACCCATGAATCTCTTACATATGTTGTAATTATTTAACCAGAATAAAGTAGTACTTCAACATAATACGGTATTAGTAATAATCTGTCCTGAACATTTTAAATAAAACAGTGTTAAAATAAACAGGTAGAATGATAAAAATAAATATCATATAAATGTTTGAATTTCCCGCTAATGTTTAATTTCTTTAGTGATTTGTTAACATAACATTGATATACTTTACGAAGCGTATTTTTTTTGTTACCGCTTAACTTACGAGTGGTCCCGGCTTGGAAAATTAGATTTTTAAAAATATTATAGAAACAGGAAACATATCAAAACATATAACAAATAATCTTATTTAAAATTCAAATAAAAGAAATATTTAAAAATTTTAAAAGGCTTTAATGTTCGCAAGCGGTGAATAGATCTATTTCTTCTGCGTCATTTACTTCTATATTAATGGAACAATCCCTTGAAAATCTAATTTAACTACACCGCGGCCTTTCCTGCTCTAATTTAGGCAATAAAGTAATTTATTGTAAGACAGTTTTTTTAATAATAGACAGCCAAGTTTCTAGTAATTCCGTATTATGAAGCTTTAATATCATTTACAAAACAAAAATAAAAATATTACAAAATAACTGTGTTTTTTAAAAGAATAAAAGCTGCCATTCTGTAATTATCATATAATTGTTAAAGATTTAAATATTCTAGTACCTTATGTAGTATTATTACTATCTTATTACATATATACCCGTTCTCAAGTGATTGGTATTTTTTATATGATTTATTACTTTATTTTCACAATAAACATTTCTCAAAATACGTTTCTACATTACGATTAAAAAGTGTATCAGTCCCATGACGTTTAATCAAAACGAAAAAATCTCACATCCGTTTCATTCAAGCGTTCCTCTAGGAAAAGTTCATAGTAAAAATGTTTACTTTCTTGCAGAATATTTAAAACACTGTGTGCATTATTTTATTAAGAAATCCTAGTAAAAACAAAAAGCTTAATTTTAACATTTGATTTTGATAAACTACTTCAAGTCCAGTAACAGAAAATTATTATAGTGGCAGCAGATTGGTTGAACTATATTTCAAGCAATTTTCCCATAGAAGAAGGAAAAAGGAAGTGAATCTGATGGAAAATGACTTGGAATTGCGTAAAAATTTGGAAAGATTCCTAATTATTGGGACACACATAAAATGCATGTTACCGAAGTGGTAACAGAAAAGTATCACCACACAAGGAATATTTACGAGAGCAGAGTAAGAAGTGAAACGATTTTATTCTTCAACATAGTTATCTTTTATGTTGGAACACTTAGTTCAGGTCTTTATAATTTCAAATAATACGATTTCTTCAATTCTTCAAAATAATCTTTTTTCGAATCGATGATCTCGTCATTGGAGTCAAATCTCTTTTTACTGAACTATTCCATCAAGTACGCAAAATGGAAATAGTCGTTGGACGCTAAGTCTGGATAATACGGTTCACATGGAAGCAAAAACTTGATTCTAGGATTTTGGCTATGGCAACTGCACACATGTGCACCTTTGCATTGTCTTGATTTTTTATGTTTTTTTGAAACTTATTTTATTCTTTATCTTTTTATAAAATTCCTATTTAAACAAAACATTTTTAGTCTACATTTAACACAGTAGATCTCAAAGGGATTGAAATATTAATAAAGTTTAAGATGAAGGATGTGGAACCCTTTATCCTAAACTTTATTATTTCAATAATTATGAAATCTACTGTGTTAAATGTAGACCAAAAGATGTTTTGTTTAAAATTCATTTTATAAAAGGATGAAGGATAAAATAAGTTTCAAAAAAATATATGATAAGAAACGTAAAGAAATAACATTGTTTACTACCGAGTATGTGTGGAAATATCAAAGTAAGGAAAATCCTATTTTATTTTTATAATACCTAAGAGATAACGGCAAATTAAAATCACCTGAAAAAGATATAAATTTCGGAATATCATTATGAATAATAAAAATATGTATAACTACGAAGTGTGAAGTAGAATAAAAATAAAATCCTTAATACAGGTATAAAACGTCACACACAACAACACAACAGCTCATGAGATAAATCGGACAGTTGAAAAATAATAGATAATTACTAATACAAGTATCAAACAAGCGACATATGATACATTAGCAACAAGATAATCGTTTAGGCACGATAAGGAAAACCATCGACATTCTCCATCTAAGAGAGAAATACGAAGGAACTTGATGAGTAAGCAAAACAAATAGCAAATTTCGTTGCAACATTATGTGCATTCTTTATTTCAACACTATGTATTCGCATTACCCTGTTGCCAAGCGATTTATACAGTGCGAGCAACAATGAATGACCTGATCCTACACTTCTTTCCATGCATATCACCACAATATTTGCTTCCTCTTAAAAGTGAAATTAGAGAGTGTCACGCAATTCTAATAATTATAATAAAAATATGCTAGCTACTATGTAAACAACAAATACTATTGTGAAAACGGCATTTTCGCTGCGTATGTGAACTGAAGACTTTAAAAAGACTGATGAAGGCTAGCATATAAGTATAAATAATGGATATTAATCACAAAACAAGTTCTGTACACTGCACGTCAATGAAAGGTTAATGATATAAACATAGAGTAGGAAAACTCACTAGAAATTACTAAACTGCTAACTTCAGATAGAAAAAAGGAAGTAAGTACTGATATAGGTCGTGCGGAAAGTAATAAAAGATTAGGTCAATCATTGTTGCTCACTCGTTACCTTACACAATAATGCATTTGACGTCAAGTCGTCTCTGGGCATGAAATCACAAGTCATTAATGTATGTATAAGTAATCAACCTCGTCTAAATAACATTATTTTAGTCTAAATAGCATTATTTAATAATATTTACTTGCGATTTCGTGCCCAAAGTCGACTTGACGTCAAATGCATTATTGTGTAAGGTATAAATCGCTTGGCACTCTACAAAGCTGTGAAATTTTTAATCTTCAAACTTAAGTTGATAAACTGATAGATCAAGTTATGTTGTTTTGACAAGTAGAACAGTTTAATTACAAAAATCGGCTATAATTAATGTTCAAATAGGTCATTCTCCTTTTCGATAAAGATAACTGTGATTTATATTGTACCTAAAACATTTTTGAAATGTAAATAAACTCAACGAAATACAACAATGATGGATGTATATTGCCACAGTTAATTTGCTGCCAATACAATATTTTGGGAAAAATAATTCCAAAGTCTTCTATAGAAAATTTATAAATTTTGCGCGTAATGTACGAGAACTCTTCTTACAGACTATTAAATATTCTGCAAGAAATATATAGACATATAGTATTCACACCGAGAAGATAGAAAAAACATCTAGTAACACTTATCCTATAGAACATGAAGAAATCAACTACAAACAAAAAAATTAAATTTAGAAATCGAAATGCAGTGTGCTACAATCTGTGGTAGATGAAATAGATTACAGTAAAGCGAAAGATAATATTCAAATTTTGTACAGATTTTTTTTAGAAGAGTGAAATAATATTATAATTATTAATGCTACGTCTATGTTTCTTTCATGCTTTATAGTTGATATTATCCAAAATTCATTATCGTCATCCAAGATTAAAAATCAAAAACTACGCTTTATATAGGGTTAGGGTGAAGTTTAAAGACATTATATTCAAGTTATGGTCACGGGTATTAAAAGCATTGTAAGTACAGACAATATAACTAATGTATTATCTACTACATATGTGGGCAACCACCGGCCCGCTGTAAGATTTGATCCGGCTCGCGAGACGTTGTCGTATTATTTCATCTCTGATATCTATTGCTAAAAATTATGAACATTACTTTAAAATTCACTACTTTTAAAAGCGGCCCGCGAACGTATTTGCACATTAAACTTTGGCCCATAACATGTCAAAGGTTGCCCATACCTGATTTACTATACAAAACTTAATAGCTTTCGATTTAGAAAATAAGAACTCGGACCCTTAATGAAGCTCTATGACATCAAAATTATTAACATATGTTGTAGATTTGCATTTTCACAATCTGTAGTTTTTCTTTTTCGAATTCCCAATACAAATATCTTTGGGTTTCACTGTCATCTTGAAAAGAAAAGGTAATTTTGATGGAGCCTGTGGTTGATTAACTTGATCACTGAAGTTTGCTATATAACCCCTTGCCACATTAATTTTCGTATTCTGTATACGTATTTCGACAACTAATTTGTCCTCATCAGCAGATAATTAAACAGTGTCGCACTTGGAAAACTACGGTAAAAATACCCGTACGAAAACAAATTTCACAAGCGATCCATACCGCTGAAAACCAAAACGTACACTGTAACGTGCAGTGTACGCATGTAGGTATTGTTCTTTTCTTTCCCTTTTTTCTCTGTTCATTTGTCTCACATCTTTGTTTAAGACTAGAATACAATCTTTCCAAAATTATGTGAAACGAATATACAATGTGCGTCTTGGCTTTCAACGGTACGGATCGCGTGCGGAATTTGTTTTCGTACGGGTATTTTACCGTAGTTTTCCAGGTGCGACACTGTTTAATTATCTGCTGATGATGACAACTTAGTTGTCGAAATATGTATACAAAATACGAAAATTAATGTGGCAATGGGTTATATATCAGCCTTCAGTGATCAAGTTGAAAAGAGAACCGAAAGCGTTATGTTAATGCTCATCTGTATTGTTGCTTCTTAGCACTGTTTTCATTTATACTTTAAAATAACCCTATATAAAGCGTAAAGAATTATTATTCTACACTCAATATTTGATATGATTTTTTTTCTCCACTCTATTATTTAATCACTTATTATGTTGTCGTGAATTCAAAAACAAAGTTCGAATAATTCGAAATTCATTGTTCTCTATCGGACATACATACACTTCGCTATTGTCGGGCGGACACTACTATCCAGTTCTATTTATTGTTACTAATAATATAACTGGACCAGATTTTATATACTTGAAATTTCAGTTTTTTTCGGGTTCATATATTTGTAATAAATGAACCAATTTAATTTCAATGATATAAAATCTGTTTTTTTTTATTCATCTAACTTTTCTTTTTATAATAAAAGCACTTACTTTTTTTTGAAAAAATTATATAATATTGTCCACATAATTTGTAACTCTAAATGTACATAAACTTTAATTATTTTAGCACTATTTGTACAAATATTTATAACATAAACAACAAATTAACTCTCCTCGAACTATTATTTTTTGTAAAATAGTGAACAGTGAAACAGGACGCCTATAGTACAAGTTCAATACGTTTTCAATCTAGCATATCTCATAGCAGCTAACACTGTTCCAGTTATATCTATTCATTGTTCTGTTTCAGAAAGTCATTTGAGTTAATCAAGATATGTGATTTATGAAGAGATGAAAGAGGATTTTGTATACTGACCGAACATTATTTTTTTGGAAGGTAAAATACAAGAAGAAGCAACAACCAAATTGAATAAACAATATGGTGAATCTACCCGATTAATAGAACTGTTTACATATAGTTTCGTAATTTTCTATCCATATGAGTGCAAATAACGTTGTGGTTTTGGACATGCTTAAGTCATAATTACAGACAAAAAACACGCATCAGCCCGCTCTTCTGCAAATGATACATAAAAATTAATGAAATTGCGATACGAAGTGCTTCAGCATCTCATCTACCCACCCAATTTAGTTTCTTCTGCCTGTCCCAAATAATGCAGTTATATAACTTAATTTGAAGATCTGTAAAATCGTAGCATATAAATAAGATTTCAAAACTACAGCATTATTCAATAATGTATAGATTTTGGTGTAGATCCTGTAGAGAAGTTTTTTTTCGAAAAATATGTTAATTTTTCTACAGACTTATACAACTACCTCCACATTAATTAAAACAATTTCATGAAGTGCAAAAGAACCATAAATAAAAATCAGTTTCTGCGACCAGATTCACAAACATACAAAGATAATGTGACAACGAATGATATGTTTTCCAAACATAAAACTCACTACACTACTACTACCTTTATTCATTTTTTTTGTGAAAATCTTGGTAATTTTACAAGAGTTTACCGCACAATTCATATATTGAATGGTATCAACAAATATAATTCTTCAACATGCCCCCCAAATTTAAACATGGATAGTTAATGTTGACACATTTGAATCGGGCATTTTCTTTTCTACTATATAAAAGAAGAAACAAAAAAAATCGAATCCCCTTTCATTTCACTCCACTGAACCCAGTCACTTCATTATAACAAAAGTAAATGAACCCATCATTAAACATTCGAGCTAAAGCATCAACCAAAGCAATGAAAAACTTATTACTGAAAGTTGGGATATAAAATGGCATATATTTTTCTCATATTTTTTGTTACACTCAGCAAATATAAAGATCGTCAGTACATATATAAACAGTACTTTTCCAAACCGTTTATCAACAACAATTATTTGAAGTACCAGAATTAATAATTGACTTCAGTTTTTGTGATACGTACGCATGTATATTTTTTACGATTTTTCCGATTTTTATTATTTCCCTTTGTTGGTAAGTTGCCATGCTAATTACTTACATACATTACTTACATTATACATAATCTTTATTTTCGAAATTATATATGTATTTCAGATATGTGCAGCATGCAGTAATGCATTGACTAATAATAATGAGTTTTTATATTTCATGTTGCCATGACAATGACTGGAGAAGATCATGGTTTAAAAATATTAATAGAATTTATGATTTATTAAGCGTGCCTTACACAGATTTACAGTACACTTAATATACTTGTTTCACATCTGTTTTTTAGTCTCCATACTTTTACCTTTAATTAAAAAAAGTAATAAATAAAACTGTCAATTAATATTTAAATTGTGACAAATGGTACCCGTCAGTATTCATAGATGGCGCAAAAACCTGTAAGAAATTTAATTGCATTGTATGACCGATAACCTAAGGTAAAAAATACATGCCATTTTGACAATTGGAAGAAAGGTGATTATTGTTTTTGAAGAGCTGTTAAAAAAATATTTTGATTAGCAATCTGAAAACAACATAAGTCTATTCCGCAACATTGCCAAACAGTTTGAAAGATGAAAAAATAGCCAAAATTATCGTATAAAAGTTTCATCTTATAACCTGTTATTTTACATATGGACTTCTGCAATGGACGAATTACAGGTAGAGATATAAATTCAATTTGTTATGCGCTCCACTCACCAAGTTATCGTTGAGTGTTAGTCTTTGATGTTTGCCCTAGTTTGTTCTATAATTCCCACAAGATAAAATAATTGAAATTTTACTGGATCAATTATACAAAATTACGTTTACAAAAAAAAAAAAGGTATTTAAATACATACACATATAGTGACAAATAGTGCTAAATACATTTTTTCTAAAATGCTCTGTGGCACTCAAAATAGTAAACAATAGCGTACATTGGAAAACAATTATTGAATGTAGAAAAATCGGACAACTCATATAACATATAAAATGTAAATCCATACTGAAGTTAATTACTAAAAAAAATAAACTCTCATTTATAACATGCACTTACACACATGTTCTACATAATTTATATACAATATTAAGCTCGTTTTAAAAATTGGGAAATTTAGAAAGTTGATGTTATTTTTTTTGGTTTGATTCTGATCGAATATTAAAAAATGTATAATGTGCTAATATTATAGCACTTAAGTAATTGCACGCATACTTTTGAATAATATTCTATGCATGCAGATGAACTACTGGTACGTAATAATTCTTAAATAAGTCAAAAGTTTTTAGTATATTTACAAAGGTGACCATACACTATACTACATTTAAAGTTACCATAAGCATTTGGTCACCTTTATAAATATTTACTCGACATCCATTCATACACAATAATATTGATATAAAAAATACATATAACACATATTCAAAAAGTCGAATATTTAACAAGTGAATTATTTATTACATTATATTAATAAATGCATCGCTTTTTTTTCTAAAGGCTTACTACTATGCATAGAACCGTCAAGTATCTTGGAAGTGGTTTAAGAGATTAAATTAATGTTATCTAAATTTAGACTTTTTTTTACAGTTAATCGTCTTCAAAATCCAATGATATCAATTATTAAATCTTATTTTGTTACGAAAAAAAGTCGATAGAAATTTAATCGTTAAATGCTATTTAAGAAATATCAGAAAAAGATATGTAAATTGAGTCTTTCTTTAGCTTCTGGGGTATCTTTAATTTATTCCAAATTACAGTTGACAACTTCTAAAATGAGATCCAAAATTACACTAATTTTTAATTATATAAACTGTATATTAATAATTAAAATTTATATATATTTTAAAGATATAATTAGAAATTATTTTTAATTTTATGTAACATCATGATTATAAAAGAAAGTAAATTGTCTACCAATAACCTGGAAAAATAGAAACTTAAGTGTTAAATTGGAAATGACTGATCCGGATAGTTATTCTACCTCTCACAGCAACTTTCAATCATAAAACATTTTTAGGTTTTCATTGGTAAGTTGATATATATAAAATATATAATCGAAGAACCTATTCAATCCCCAAGAGTCTAAAGAATATATGGACATAACTTATTAAAAACAGGAAATAAGCTAAATTTATTAATACTTCCAGTTTTCTACACAGTTCCTGATCTCAACACATCGGACAATCGTTTGTACAACTATTGGAACGTTTTACAAAAGTCCTCTCGGAATTCTATTTAATTCCATTGTAGCATTCGCTTGAAAGTTCTTCAATTCGTCGCACCGTTCACTTTTCATTAAATTTTTGAAACGGGCTAAGGGAAAAAAATCGTGAGGGGCCAAGTCCGGAGAACTGAGCATATGTGGTAGCAAAGAAATCTGTCTTTCAACCAAAAATTATGTGACTATCTAGGCCATGTACAAGAGAAAAATTCTCCAATACATCTTTCTGATTGAACACGTCGAATTCAAAATTGTTTCAGGTTTCCAGATAAAATGTGTCTCTATGATGCCTATGGACGCTAATTCTTTATGATAGCTTGTGATTTTCACGAGTCAACTTGGCTTTTCCAATGCTCAGCACTTTAGCTTTTTATGATCGCGTCATACAAAGAACACCATAACTCATCATTGTGATGATTTTTTTTAAGAGGATCTACGAAGCTGTGCTCGTATGCGAAGCGTAATACCTGCATTCCCACATAGTTGCACTGCAGTTTTTCTGTTTTGCAAATACATACTAGACACTTTCTTTGTGGATTTTTTTAGCTTTGCGGGTGGAATATTCCTCAGAAAATGTCCCCATTGGTTTGCTTGTAAACGTACATCTGTATAAGGTACTAAATCGATAACTGGATAAAGACTTCAATCGACATAATACGAACGTAATTTATTTCTGCGACAAGTACCTACCGACGTATAGAATACGTCGTAGGCGACTTTGCAACAAAAAACGCTCGACGTACATGGTCTTTGCATGGATGGTGGACTTACTTAGGTATAACTTGATCACTTTCGCTATTCATCCTGTCGATTTCTCAAGATCTATTATCAGACATCAGTCTCTAAAACCTATAAAAATTAATTTTAAATGATTTACGACAACTTTTACTGACTTTATTTTGTCCTTGAGATAAATTTTAATATTGGATTCCGAAAATCGTTATGAGTAGAAAAAATTTAATAACGCGTGCTAAATAGTTTCGAATTATATCAAGAATATCTAACTGCTTTCTATATACAGTAGAAGCCATATACATTAAAATAGGGTAGAAATTGTCTCATTTAATACTTGATTGTGATATTAATTGCTTCCGTATTTTTAGTTGAAACCTTTCGCTTAAAAGAATTTTTTTATATGTAGTGCTTAAAATATTTGTAATAGTCACGACGTTTAACTATTGTTAAACAAAAAAAAAATCATAATTACATATATTAGCGATTGTGGTATTTTAAGTTTTTAAAAAATAAGCAAGCCACTTCGAGCAAATGCTGTTAGAAAATAAATATTGCAATTAAAAAGTGACGGCGTTTAAGTATAAAGTTTATAAAAACATCTGCGCGCGCCACTATCAACAAATTTGTTAAGCGTGTACCGCAGGGTCTAACTTTAAACCCTACATATTTCTAGTTAAGCCTTAATTTGTACTAAGTTATTACGCTATATTATATTCCTAATGAAATTATGTAATGTAAAAGTAATAAAAATTTAAATGAAAATTCTTGGACTTTAAAGTGATTTTTAATTTTACCAGTCTTTTTGTCGAAGAAGAAATGTTCAAAGCGTATATTATTGTGCTAAATCACTTTAATGTAAAAAGAGAATAATATATAACCTTATTAAAGTATCCAAAAATTGTCATTTCTAATAATCTGTCGCAAATATTTCTTTCTACACTTCATATGTATATACGGTTGTGGACAAAACAACAACTACGTAGCATATTTGAAATACTATTACAAGATGTTTTAGTACTTAAAATAATATGTTTGGCACCTGTGTTATGCTTCCTAAAAATTCGACCTAAATACACGAAATCAATTTTTTAATTAACTGATTGTGTATTCTTAAACATAAGAATCCGAATACAACACTATTTTAAGCAGTCATGTGGTAATTTCAACAAATAAAATTTTCACAAAACTTGTATAATATTCATCGTCGCACGTGTCTAATAAAGCATATTTTAAAATAGCAAATGCGTTACTTTAAACTAAAAAGTCATCGTTAATTTGCTGTGATATATGCCCTCCACTGCATATAATTATGCGTTTTTACGATTTGAAACTGAAGAATTCTCATTTTTACCGCCTTTACATCATACATACTTTGCAGAAATTGCTGAAAAATTTACTGCCCTCTAGTGAGATTCGAATTCATGACCTGATTTTCACTGGGCATGTGTTTATTATTGCATTATGGAAAGAAAAGTGTCTGCAACACACACACACACACACATATATATATATATATATATATAGAGAGAGAGAGAGAGAGAGAGAGGTGAGAGATAGTGTTATATAGCAAATAGTACACCGACAGTCGGTGCATCAGAAACTGTCCATTGATTAAAGTTCGTCCATTGTCGAGAGATGTCCGTTAAGAGAGAATATTCTGTATTAAGAAAGTATAATGAAAAAATGTTGCGTCTCGATAAATATAAACGCCCTCTAAATACGCTACCACATAACTAGCATCGCTACATGTCTTTGTCAAGACAGAAGTTTTTGCGTGAATTTGGTATGCAATCGGTTATCTACCTTCTATAGAGCTATGTCCAGTCCTCTGTTATTTTTTTCTTATCGATAACATTTAAGTAACGCGAATGCAGTAGTTCTAAAATGTGTAACATAGAGGAACATAGTTTGGCTTTGTTGAATGAACAAGTTGTATAAGGAAGAATACTTAGGGAAACGAAAATGCATTTTATCGTTAAAGCTAAGAATTATTCGATCAGTCCGCGTATATCTAACAAAAATGTCTGCATATTTTAATTTTTATTAAAATATGCAGAAATTTTTGATAGGTATAGACAGACAGATATACCCGCGAAGCGGGTATATCTATCAAAAATTTCTGCATATTTTAATTTTTATTTTTTTTTGAATCATATATATATATATATATATATAAAATTAAAATATGCAGAAATTTTTGATAGATATACCCGCTTCGCTTCGAACAACTTGTGGTGAAGCCGCCGCAGTAAATGTGGATGAAATATCTGTCTGGAAAACACAGTTGATAACTATCCCAAACGAATACTCACAGAAAGACATTATTAATGCAGATGAAACTTGACTTTTTTCCGGGCTTTGCCAAACAAAACTTTTGCATTAAAAGGTGAAAACGTTCGGGTGGCAAAGCTGTTAAGGAAGGACTAACTATTCCCTTGTGTGAGAATATGGTTGGAGAAAAGGAAAGACCTTTAGTAATTGGGAAAAGTAAGAATCCCCGGTGATTTAGAGAAGCAAACGTTGAGAAGTTGCCAGTGGAGTGGTATTCTAATAAAAAAGTGTAGATGACAAGGAAATTATGACAATTTGGTTAACCAAATTTGATATAAAAATGCAACAGCGGAATAGAAAACTTCTTTTATTTTTAGACAACGACACGTCACAACCAAAACTTGAGTTACAAAATATTAAACTAATATTTTTGCCCCCAAACACTACCTGTCATTGTCAACCACTTGATCAAGGGATTATCAATAATTTTAAAACCAACTACAGAAAGCTTTTAGTTAAGAGACTTTTATCGTCTATGACCGAACATATAGAAAACTTCATTAACAAGTCTAATATAGACCATTACTGCTTGGGAAACTGTAAGCGCTGAAGCTATCAATAAATGTTTTCTTAAATCTGGATTTGGTGAGTGGAATGCCGAGATATTTGCGAGGATATAGACTTCAGTGCTGAAGACGATGTGCTATTGTCAGAACTTTTTAAACCCTCTCCTGACATATTATCGGATGCACAAATTGATGATAATTTACATACCGAGAATCCCGACATTAGCGTACAAGAGTGTGTGCTTGAATTTCAATACAGTACCAACGTACGCGATAGCAACAGTGAAGATGATATTATTTCAGAAACTGAAAACATTATCGAAGCTTATGAATAGCTAAAGGATATTAAAAATTTCTTTTTCATGTCTGGCGACATTACTCAAGGAGAAAAAGTCGTTGAGATAGTATGCAATGTAGAAACCCAAATTTTAAAAAGAAGAATTAAAAATTTAAAACAACCCAAAATTTCAGATTTTTTTAAATAAGTTAGTTTTAAGTATGTTGTAAGAATAAATTAATTAATAATTATTTATACCCTTTTTTCGCCCATCAATTGACATCTCTGAACAATGGACAGTTTTATATACGCCGCTACAGTCCGTTATAGAGAGAACCTACTGTATCGTAATTTTTTATGTAGAAATTCGTTTATAAAATTAATATAAAAAAAATCTTGAAAATTACCACTTTTAAAAGAAACTGTCACAAGCATTCAAATTCTTATTACAATTATTTTGTCATTGCCAGTTGAAGTTTGCTATTTTACCAATCAGGGAATTTGAAACAGAAAATAATTGAAAAATTAATAAATTTTAATAATTTGCAATGCTTCTTTAATCAAAGCAGTTATAATTTTGTCCCCAACTGTATATTCGTATGTAATTAAGTTGTATCAAGCTGCCGCATAATAAATGTGATAACATAAGCATGGTCAAATTATTAAATAATATGACTAGAATTATTAAAGCAACCATTAAATATTAATTATTATATTAATGACTAGTTTCATTTAGCATTTTTATGTTCTACATTGTTTTATTAAACATACATGTTAAGCACCTCTAAGTCAAATCAAAATTCGTGCGTTCTGTCTGTCATATCCAGTAATCGCCAGGAGACATGGCGAGTGCTGGGATTGCGCCGTAGTCGCTTTTAAAAATGTACACACCCTGTGTAGTCAGTGCCACGTACGGTGCCTTGGTACTTTATGTTAAACATATTGCACACCTTCCATGACTTCTAGTGCTGCACGAACTTTGTCCCGCCGCTCGTCAACTCTTCTGGCGTGTACTGTATTTTCTTTTACGTGTTTACTACTCTTATTGTTGAAAAGAGCCTTTAAAAATTGTATAAATTTCGACTAGATTGACTAATAGATAAGATTAGAGGTGCGTTACCAGTACCCATTAAAACAAATATTTTGGAGACACTACAAGCACTAGCTTTTTACAAACCTTTAAAATATTTGGCACTTTTTACAAACAAATATCGTTTCAATATGTTACTATTTCATATATTTTAAACACTTTTAACGGTAAACATCCAAATTTAACATAAACACGTATGCAGGGTAATTGAAAATTAAAATTTCAATATACAAACATTTAATATAAAATAGATAAAAAGTGTTTAATTCATATTATGTCTGGTTGTTGATTGTGATGGAGCCTGTGGTTGATTAACTTAATCACTGAAGGTTAATATATAAACCCTTTTCACATTAATTTTCGTATTCTGTATACGTATTTCGACAACTAAATTGTCATCATCGGCAGATAATTAAACAGTGTCGCACCTGGAAAACTATGGCAAAATATCCGTACGAAACAAACTATAAGTCCGCTATAATTATAGCGACTTATTCATAAGTAATTTTGAAGTTGAATTAAAACGTAAGGTTAAATATTTTCCCAGAATTTGTATTAGGTATGTCGATGATATTTTCGCGATTTTCAATACACATAAATGCAACTTGGAAGATTTCATCAAGCAATTAAATTCCAAATTTCTGACGATTAAGTTTACAATAGAAAAAGAAAACAATGACACGTTGCCTTTTTTTGGACACCTTATTAATAGGAATAATCTTAAAATAGAAATTGATATTTTCCGAAAAGAAACTAATGTCAATAGATTCATCAGGACGTACTCAAATCATAGCATGCAACAAAAGATGGCTTCGTTCAGTTTTCTTATCAATCGTTTGCCTAATTTCCCACTAACAAAAGTGAGATACAAAAAGAATTGAACTTTATTAAGAATATCGCGAGATGTAATGGTTTTGATTCGGAAAATTATCAATGGATTAATTAGGAAGGCTAACATAAGAAAAACAATCCGGGATCCACATGTCTGTCCTCAAAGCAATCGGGACAAGTAGTTTGTATGTTTACCTTGTCACCATTTGACGAAAAATTAAAATAGTGTTTTTAAAGAGTTCTCAAGTTACATTTCGGTCCACTAACTCCATCAAATCCCTTTTAGGAAATGCAAAAGACAAAGTCGAGGACAACGAAAAATCGGGATTTTCGGAATTAAATGTCTAGATTGCAGTAAACAATACATCGGCCAAACAAAACGATCGATAGAAACCTGCTATAAAGAACACTTTGCGCACATAAAATTCAATCGGCCAGAAAGATCCGGTTTAGCAAAACATGTGTTGGAAAGTAATCATACTGTAACCACGGATTGTTTGCATTTGATAAAGAACGTGTGTAATTATCGCGAATTAGATACGTATGAAAGCATGTACATTTTGAAAAATAAAGGCCATATGTTGAACACTGACCTGGGCCACAACCATAACTCATCTCTCTTTGATCTCATAAACGACAGCATGCAGGCACTTTTCTTTTTTTCCCTTTTTTTTTCTTTTGTCTTTTATCTTAATTTAAGACTAGAATACAATCTTTTAAAAATTATGTGAAACGAATATACAGTGTGCGTTTTGGCTTTCAACGGTACAGATCGTGTGCGGAATTTGTTTCGTACAGGTATTTTGCCGTAATTTTCCAGATACAACACTGTTTAATTATCTGCTGATGATGGCAACTTAGTTGTCGAAATACATATACAGAATACGAAAATTAATGTGGAAAAGGGTTATATATCAACCTTCGGTGATTAAACGTATTACATTTGTTAAATAGTTTTAAATATCGAAATATAAGTTTGTAATGTACGATGTGAGAAAGTGCTATTGCTGACATATTTAGAATTAGTTAAAAAAAGGAAAGGATGTAATCTGACAATGAATCAATATGAGAAAGTCTATGTAGGCAAACAGCGCAACAAATCTTGCAATGTTTGTGTGAAGGTGCTTCATCTTACCGAAAATATCGCATTTATCTTGAAACGTCGCAATATTTATGGCATTATTTTAGAAATTTCTGTTTATTTTCAAAGTAATGAAAAAACATTTTACTTTACAACATAATAATTGTATTTAATCTCACTTAAAAGTAAAAAAATCTAATAGACAATGCATTTCTTTTATTCTCTTAAATAAGATAAAGTCAATATTTTTTATTTAAACGATGCTGCTTATTCTAAATTATGAAAAACTGTGAGTTATGCCATTATTTATGTTTTGATCAATATATTTTCATTTGTAATATTTATTTACATTTTGTGTATGCTATTTTTATAATTACTATTTTCATTATTCCGTAAACTTAGTACTTCGGATAAGATTGCTATTAAGATTGCAATTACTATTACCGAATAATCACATAAATATCTTTAAAAACATTCTGTTTTGACCAAGATCTCTAGAAATGCATTAAATACATTCGCTTTGTGTAGAATTTTCTGAGACTGTGAAATTAACAATCTAGTCGAAATAAAATGCAATGTGGTTTGTAATTGATTTTTATGGTATATAACCCAAACAGATCTTAAGCACATCAACGATATAAAAGCTCTGAAAATTACGTACACGCTAAGTGTTTGATGGTTTTATCATTTCATCGAATTAATAATTATCTCCCAATAAGTAAGGATGACGGAATTGAAACTGACAAATCAATATATTAAAAATAACCGAGTATGTGATTAAAATCAACATTTATAGAATATAATACAATTTCTTTGTCTGATTTTCAATAAGAAAAAAAGCACCTTCGAACAAATATTCTTTTAATTTAAATCTTGTGCTTAACGAGCTAAGAAAATTGATGGTTTCATAGCTTTTCTGAATATTTCGCAAAATGATGCAACCTATGAAAGTGGAACAACTCCCTCTAACAAGTCTCGGTGATTCAAAAAGGAGTACAATGATAGGTGTTGACCGTTATAGTACACTAAGGTAGTAACATGTCTAACGCTTGTAATTTATAGAATTTTGTGTTCCTTCTATCATCGCATAACATGCATTATTTAAAAAAACCCACGATATGGGTTCTATTTTTTAATTTCATATACACATCATTATATTAAATATTACATAACGAACGAACTTCTTTTTTAATATTTATAAAATCGTTTAGAAAACTAAAAATATATTTTCAAATACCCTGCATACTGATACTTAAAATGCAAATATATTTAAATAAAAAGATTGTAGAAAATTAATATTACCGAATTAATCTTAAGAATTATAATTTGTGTGTCTTTTACGCTTAAAAACTAATGCAAATATACTTCGTAATCTCCACCACTTACTATGCTTATGTGGTTTCCTTTCCCTACTTAAACCTAATTTTTGTCTCTCTTTCGCTCGAATTTCCCGAACTAACATGTGAAAAGCGTCATCTACATAGGTTCGCAATGCTGCCGATGTCTCGTAAAACGGACACCCGAATTGCCTAGCTAAAGTTTTACCTTCTTCTGTAGTCACTTTCCTTTGCATTTGCAGATCAAACTTGTTCCCTACCAGCACTAATGGAGTGTCTTCGGAAGCTCGCACTTTCTGAATGAGTTTCCGATACTCCAGTGCCTCTTGGAAACTATGACGATCCGTTACACTGTAACATATGAGAAAACCTTCTCCACATCTCATATATTGATCCCTCATAGCTGTAAATTCAACCTAAAATAATGCATTAGTTATTTTAACAATGTTAACAAAAAACAAGTAATTACTAACGTAACACAATACTTTATCACTGAAGGTTGATATATAACCCCTTTCCAAATTATTATTTTCGTATTCTGTGTACGTATTAACAACTAAGTTATCATCATTAGCAGATAATTAAACAGTGTCGCATCTGGGAAACTACGGAAAAATTCCGCACACGATCTGTATCGTTGAAAGCCGAAACGCACACTCAGTGTGCGTTTTGGCTTTGTGTTAGTTGATGTTTCATACGGGTATTTTGCCATAGTTTTCCAGGTGTGACAGTTTAATTATCTGCTGATGATAACAACTTAGTTGTCAAAATACGTATACAGAATACGAAAACATTAATGTGGAAAGGGGTTATATATCAACCTTTAGTGGTTAAGTAAATAAACTATAGGTTCCATCAAAATTACCTAGCACAATACTGTTCAATAATATATGAACCAAGAAAGTATTTTAAAAGCATTCAAGATTTAAACAGTTCATAATAACCAGCAACTTCCTTAATCAAAGGACAAATTTGATTCATAAGAAAATACCCAGCGCTAGTGCAATACAATTATTTCAAAAAGCTCGAATGAAGTAATTAATTCAAACGCTAAGTGCTGATGAAGATGCTGATTTCTACAATGACATGTGTTTAAAGATCCATTGAGCAAAACCTAAAATCAAATTCTCAACAATATAGTTAATTACATGTATATCAAATTATTTTTTACAATCAATGTACTACATTGTTATGGATAGTTTATTAGATTACTAATAAATAAATTTTATGTAAAACATACAAAATTATATGTAATATTGATAATTGTTAAAAATATTCAATTTAAAATGCATTAATTGGAATTATATAACAATAGTAATAATAATAGTTATTGCAACTGTTTTGTAAACTTGTACTATTAGAGCTTCAATTTCTGAAATGCCAGGCCTACTTAATTTCAAAACTATATGAAAATCTTACAAAAACTTGCTAAGCTAAAAAAATTACTAAGACAGACATAACCTACCTGCCCAGCTGTATCTAATATATCAAGTAATGCAGGTTCACCATCAATAACTGCTTGTTGTTGGTATGAATCCTCTGAAGAGTAAGAATAAAACAATTTTTTATAGAGATCTATAAGCTCGAAAACTCACCAATTGTTGGATCATGATAATCCAAAAAGCTATGACTTACAAATTGTAAAGTAACAGCTAAAAACAAAAAATTAGCTTATTTTATTTGACAATATATAAGAAATATTCACCTGACTTTCCAACACCACCGTCTCCTAGTACAACAATTTTATATACCCGAATACCACCCCTAGTAGTATGTGAATTACATGTATCTGAACGATCAATTTCTATATCAGAATCTTTTCCTGATCTGCTAGATTCTTGTCTGGATATTTTGTATCTTTTCTTGTGTCCACTAGTACATGCTTCACCTGCCATTCTCCAATAAAAATTATTATTTAATAAATTAATGTGGTGGCAATTAAAAAATATTATGCCACTCCTGTAAATTTTTATATGCTTTTTATTTTTTCAATGACATTTTAGTATTGCTAGCATAAATATTTTCAGATTTTTTACAAAACAGAAATGGAACTATTTTTATTTCAACCAGGTGATTCTTCAAATATATGTTTACAAAAAAAAAAAGGTAAATACACTTCACCCACAAATTGGACACACTCTAGATAAGGGTAAAGCAATTAGACGGTTCCACAATAATATCGCCATCTATTGACTGAAACGAAAACTTTTGTGGCGATTACTTTCTGGTTGTTTATGTAATTTTAAAATTATATATTTTTTTCTATAGCACATTTATATTTTTCCTTAAAAATTTGCAATTGTACAATGACAAATCAATCTATTAATACAGTACATAATATGTGTAACATTCATCATTTTCAATTAAATAAGAAATAGCACCACATAAATTAAATATAAAATATTGGTTTCTATTTTTTAAATGACAATAGAAATCTATGTTTAGCTAATATTTTTATTATATTACTTCCACATTGATGTAATATTTACTTGATATTTAAACCAGTAATTTTTAAAAATATTACAACAAAAACATTCAACATATAAATTACTTGAATACACAATTAGCATTTTAAATTATAAAAATTTGTAAATATAACTCATAGCTTAATTTTTAAAACTTAATAAATAACGAATATTATATTGCTTTTTCGAATATGAAATTATATTTACCTATCCTGTGCGTTCGTCTGTGGTTCTTATAAAGCTTTCTTCTTCAAACTGATTAGCTCTTGTTGAAAAAATAGATTCAATTTACAGGAAAAGTACATTTTTAAATTCAAACATATTCTAAAATAAAAGTAATTTTACCTGTAACCATGGAAATGGCATTGTGATGTAATCTTGAATTTCCTTGAGACTTGTACTTTGGATGAAAATATAGTTTCGAACAGTCAAGTTTGTTGGAACATACATTCTCAAGATACAATAAACATTGATATTTGGCACGACAATGCTCAACACAACAGTTGATTATTTTGATTGTCATTATGTTTGTATTAAAAAATACAAATATTGCACCAACGAAGCAACAGCAATACACAATCAAAATATGAGACGTAATCAAAAATTGAAAAGAGGGAAACTCACAAAACAAGTATGGTTACCGGTTATACTATAAAATCATAAGACTTACTAGATAAGAAAAAATATCTAGTTACCTAAAGACACATCTCTTGATAGAAGCGAAAACTATATATATGTTATAGGGATTTGTATTTAAGAGTACTGGACGTAACTACACCATATGGTTTCATTGTCGATGGTTCTGTTCTATGTTTATTAGGATACGTGCATGATAGGTTCTAAATAAAAACTTTTGGAACGAATTTAGGGTGATGATAAGATTTTATGATGAAGAATATGAACACAAATCTATAGATATTTGTTAAAACGTCAAAGTTTGAAAGCTTGGCGTATAGAGAGTACAAAATTGCAAATTCTCACGTTGATAAATTTGCATATTCTCTATAATTAGTATTCCCTATGGGAGCAAGTAATAATAATAATCTTTATTACCGAACAAATTTCTCCAATAACAGAACAATGTTACGATATATATAATGCGTGTAAAAATAATTTAGTCTAGAAACATAAAACGTGCGTAAAACAAACGGTAATTCAGTAAATAAAATTTAAATATGTGAGAAGCGAATTAAATTTACTAAAGGGGGAAGAGAGATTTCAAAGAAAATAATCTAAATTACGTTTAAATATCCTATATAAGAAATAATCGTTTTATAATTTCCTCTATAATTATTTTAATTTTCTTCACTTATATCTCTATATAACATGGAATACAAACCAGTAAAAAACACGTTCTATTGATATAAAAAGCCAAGATTTCGTACTTCGAATGATGTTTTCAAAGTTAATATATTATAACAATTTAAAAAATAAAAATGTATTAGAATTTAATTTTTTGAATAAATAGAAATAACGATCCTTGCAAGTATTTTAATCATTCAATTCTCCTATATCCTCAAAACGTATTCATCAACAGGCATCTTTCATCGTCTTTCCTACACAGACTTTTTGTTAATTATATTTTGAAGAAATTTCACTTCTATTTATATTTATTTTAAAATTTATATGCATGTTCACTTATTTGATGAATTTACACGATTCCTCACGTTCCTGGTATAGTAATGAAAATAAAATATTTGAAATAGGTACATATATTATTTTTAAATGCTTCAAATTGTAAAAATATGTAACTCATGAAACTATTACTTCATATATAATTTTCATTTTACTCATTTATCTATTGTATTTAAAAACAGTTAGTCTTTTTCAGCTTAGTGGTATTGTATTGCTTTCCTTGGTAACTTTAGTGTATCTTTAACTAAAAGTCGCCTTTGGTTAAAATATATGGAGCATGATTATGAACGAGAACAAGTCAAAATCCTATAAATACATATTAAATATTGATCGTTAAAAATTAAAGAAAATCAATGTTTGATAAGGAAATTAGTTTGGGAATTATAAAAAATGTTTATTTGAAGAATGAGAGAATATTATCATATTAACAATGTATAATTAGAAGTTGCAATTATATATATCATTATTTCTATTAATTCAAAAAATGCAATCGTAATACATTTTTATTTATTAAATGTATTAGCATTAATAACATCGTTAATTTATTGATCTATTCACATTTTAGCAAATATCTACACATTTGATGTTTATATTCTACATTATAAAATTATATTTATTTTACATTTACCTAAACAAAGTACTCCTATGAAAGACGTGGATAATGATAAAATTAATTAGAATATTTAATTGCATCTATAGTAGAAACCTCTATAAACATAGATAAACTATATTACTGAATCTTCTGTTTATCTGCTTATCCACAAAAACTAATTTTAACATCATTTTATTTTATCATTACTATTAGCCTTAAAGATTATTTATAAAAATATTCTTTTGAAATTATGGTCCAAAACTGCTAGTTGATATCTACTTATACGTATATCAGAGAATTTGAAATCATCTGAAATGTTCGTAACTAGTAAAAATGAAATAGATATATTTATACTATTATAACTATTTACAAAAATGTACTCAATAAATTAAAAAAAAACAGTCTAGTATATACAATCATGTTCAAAACTAACACATCAATATACACTAAATGTATTTCATTATTGTCTCTTTTTAGTTTTTAAAGCTTTCTTTGATTGCTGAGGATTAGGGGGAGCTCCTGCAAATATGTTTGTTACCATATCTGATACACCAGGAAATTTCGTCAAACTACTAAACTGTTCCATTTCTTTTTTCGTTTCAGGATCATTCATCATTTTCGGCAATATCATAATTAATAATAAAGGTAATACCATCATTAAAACCATAGGATTAAGTAAAAAGTCTGTTACGCGCCACTGTTCTCTTATTTGAAAATATTTTGTTTTACCCAACGGTTTCATTCTTAATGGGTAAGGAACTTGAACTACTTGAGAAGTTTGGATATGATTTACTTTTCTAGCGCGAAATTTACCTTTGGAATTAATTTCTACCCTTATAGGCTCATAAGTTAGTTCAGAATTTATCGCTTCAACAATATATGAACCAGTTGGAATATTGTGAATTATGAATGTTCCATCTTCCTTCACAAATCCTATGAATTCTCCACCATTTACATAGATTCTAGTATTTGCTTGCCAATTTGCTTGTGTAAACGGTAGATCCAAAGGAAAAATTTTTCCTTCTATAACATATCTGTCTCGATCGTTTTCGTCTTCGGCACTGTTAAGACTATCTGCATTTACTATTTGTTGCCAGATTATTATGATTGTATACAGAAGAATATGTTTTATATTAAACATTTTTATATTAATAAAATGTATAATATGGTTACTAATTTTGACAGATTAAATTCTTTATCAAGGGAAAAATCTATGCGTTGCCAAGATTAAAATTTTAAAAGCACTGCTTATAAATTACTATGTCATGATTAGAGTTGTGCAAGGAGTTTATACAGTAGGTAATAAGTACGAATAGGCACTTACCTTTTTAAGCAGCGATTTTAGCATGCAGATGCATAAAGTGTATAAAATCACAAAGAAAATATAAAGTTATCCCTAAATTTATTATTATTTCCCCGTTCAAATCTTTAATATTTTTTGAAGTAGCTCATTAGTTAAAACGTTTACACAATTTCGAAAATATTTAATATTTTTTATAGGTTTGTCATTTTTGTGTTATCAGACTCAATTCAGGATAGTATATATATATATATACTTCATAATTTAATTACAATTATTGGTAGTGATTGCAATGAAATTATAACATAAAAGTAAGTCATTACATTTTTGAAATTGAAGATATAAATTTTCAAAGCATAATCCCTGTTTCTAAATAAATATCACTTTTAAAAGCATTTAGAGCTTGACCTAAATTAATCATAAATATTATATAGGAAGAATTGAGAGTCCAAAATGGACTCCATGAAATCGTCATTTTGAAGTAGTTCTAATACTTTTTCACCTAATAAGTACTTCTTTTTGGTGGGTTTGATTTCGTTATGTCCATATATATACTATATTTCAGAGGTTCCGAAGGCGCATTTTACTGATAAAAGGGGGAATTGTAAAATTCTGAAGGCGCCTGTTTTGACGTATCCCAAATACAATGTTAATAATTAATGAGTGAATTATGTATATAGAAAGAAATGCGTTCTGTCCTATTAAATAAAAATGCGAATTATTAAATTTTCTGTTCTGTTAACAAAATTCCAGCATATTTATTTGAATCTCATGCCAAAAATACTCTTCAAAATGTCAGCTTCTATAAGTTTCGCATTTCAATTTACTATGCATCTTAAATCTTTCTACGTCATATCTGATTAAAACAGAAATTCATGACAAATATGTTTGTTAAAACATTCAAATCCAAAAAGTTGTTTTTTTTTAGGACAATCACTTTGAATCTCATTGTATTTTCACGCACAATATCAAGTTTTCAGTTTATTGATGACATATATGACAAAATTTAGTCTGCACACTACTTGTAATTCTTTTAAATTTACCTATGTGTTACAAAATTATTGAAGTTAATTGTTACAATTACTAGATGGCGATAGCCCCAAATTAACTATTTCCTAATACGAATTAGATATTTAAATGTTTAAATACAATAATACTTTTAAACCTAATTAGAAACTAGATAATTATTAACTGCCACAATATGATTCAATCAATTTGGAATCATAATTAAAGATATACCAAATTTGTGATAGCGACATCTACCCAGTGAAATTTCGATAATAATGAAGTTATTTGGTCAACCATATTGTTTATTGTCATAGAATTGTCTTTGTTTTAATTGAATATGTTCACGAATTTCATGAGTTTAAATACAGGCTTTGAACACTTTTCAAATACAATAAAAAACCCACGATGAAATCACAGTTAAAAATCTCTAATCACAACGTCATGTTTTCAAAGGCAGGACGAGTTGAAGACATTGTATGGCACTTCTTTTGTCTTAATAGTTATTTTAAAATGTAATTTTCTCATATAAAATTAAAACTAAATTTATATAATGAATAACAGAGAGAAATATATGCAGGTAAGTCATATACATATTATAACCGTGTTGATTGTGTAATGATATACATTTTTATAGATTAAACCTTCACCACCTAATAACCTAGACAGCAAATCGTTAGCAATATGGGCCAGTTGGAGTACTATGGGTGAAAAAGAAGTAGCTAGAGAAGCCGTTATGAAAGGCACTCATATAGAATTAGCAAAGGAGTTTCTATCAAAAAAACTAGATATTGATAATACAGAAAAATGGTTTAAAAATGAAGTAGATTTTTTATTAATTAGTCCACTTAATATTAATTACAATATTTCCAGATAAATTCTTGGATACATGATTTGCTGTTGAGGAAACAAATGTATAGGGCAACTCATGTATTTGAAAATCTGGGTAGCGATGTTTTTATGGAGATGCTTTCAATTTTTTTGGATACTTGCAGTAAAGAATTGCGTCAAAATGTGGGCAATCATTTAATAAAATATGAAAAACTAAATCAAACGTATATTAATAATTGGAATTTATTAAATGCTATAGAAAATGAAAAGAATATATCACTGATACTAAAAGGAGAACATATTTCATTTAATTTAAAATATATTTGTCAACAGACTGATGAGTGGAGAAGTGATATAGGGACGCAGTTGTTTTTTCGAAATTTTGGTAAGTTTGATTTTAAAATGTTCTTTTTTTTAGAATTACTTAGGGTTTATATGTGAATTTAAACAATAATTTAGAAAAAAGAAGGACTTATTGGTTTATATTTTATATAAATTATTTATTTATAAGCGATTAAAAATTAAAAAATTCTTTAAAGGGAGGCTTTATACAATAGTTACTGTAACTTTATGACTTCAGTAACAAGCAGTGCACTTATCTTACTCTACGATAATAGGTAAATAAATAAGTCATCTGTCAATAATATTGGGTCTGGGAAAAAGTTCGTGGCGTTTTTTCAGTAAAATTCAACTGGTCCCCGCATGGCGCGTGGACGAATTCATTTAAACCGAATATGCTCCATTATTATCGACAATGTTTCGCCATTTTTTTGGTAGATCCATGATCCCATCGGTGAAAAACTTTGTGGTTTCTGGTCAAAAAACTGAATCAAGTAGTTTTCACAGGCTTCTTTTGAAACCAACTTAATTCCATTGAGAGAGTTCTGCAGAGATCGAAACAGATGATAGTAAGAGGGTGCTATATCCGGACTGTAAGGTGGGTGCATCAAAACTTCCTAACCAAACTCTCTCAATTTTTGACGGGTCATCAAAGAAGTGTGTGGTCGGGCGTTGTAATGATGGAAGACAACACCTTTCCTATTAATCAATTCGGGCCATTTTCTTTCAATCGCCTGGCGTAATCTCTCTAGTTGTGCACAGTAGAGTTGAGAATCAATCGTCTGACCAGTTGGAAGTAGCTCGTTGGACGATTCCCCTCCAGTCCCACCATACACACAGCATCACTTTTTTTGGCGTCAATGTTGGCTTAGCGAACGCTTGTGACGGCTCACCATCCTTTATCCACGATCTTTTACGCTTCCGATTATCGTACGTAATCCATTTTTCATCTCCGGTTATTAAACGTTTCAGAAACGGCTCGATTTCATTCCGTTTCAGCAGCGCATCGCAGATGTTAATTCGGTCCATCATGTTTTTCACGCTCAACTCATGAGGAACCCATACGTCAAGCTTTTTTTTTGTAACCAGCTTTGTGTAAATGGTTCAAAACAGTTTTGTGGTCAATGCCTAGCTCCATGCCAATATCGACACTGCTGATATGCTTATCTTGTTGGACTTTTTCAAGAATTTCATCAGATTTTTCAGTGATTGGACGACCGGAGCGTGACTCATCTTTCACATTGAAATTTCCAGAACGAAAGCGAGCAAACCATTTCCGCGCAACAGATTTCGATAAAGTACCTTCACCGTACACAGCACAAATTTTATCACAAGCCTGCGCAGCGTTCTTTTTATCATAATAATATTGCAGAATATAGCGAAATTTCTCATTATTCTTCTCCATTTTCAAGTGCGAATAACTTTCCAACCACTGCACCGATTACAATGTTTCTACGCTCAAACTAACGTTCGGAAGGTCATCTAAAAAACGAGCCGTCGGTGGTGTCGCTGTGACTTGTTGTTCTTTAGTTATCGGCAACCAATGCCATCTATCGGGAAAAACGCCACGAACTTTTTCCCAGACCCAATATTATCAATTTGTGTATTACAAATTTAATACACAATATGTCAATAGTTGTTATTCTCCTACATCCGTAATTTAGGTACTTATTAGATATATGCTATGTACAGAGGGATAAAAAAAAATCGACCGTGCTGCATCACCGATATATCAATCTTACTATGACTTTGCTACACATTGTTGTACCATGAATTATTTAGCTCATAACTTTGTTAAGATGGTTGTCAATTCAATAATCATGCAATAATCTGCCATTTGTTGTTCAATGTTATTTATTTCTATCATTTCTCTTCGCTTTGTTTTACTAGACTAATTAAATTTCCAACTATTTTGAAGACGTTAAAAGTTACATTTTGCCCTTACTGTAAGTTAATTTGATTATATTGTACAATTATCTATTTTTGCTTAATTTTAGAGTTATATTGATATCAAGAATTCCATTTATGGAAGAACAATATACATTTATTTTAGCTCATTCTTCTAGTGGAAAACTACACTGGCAAATGTAGAATGTATATACTCTACTGACTCATGTAGGGATCAATTTTATGATTTAATATGTGTTACCTGAATTACAAGCTGTAATTATAAATACTGTTAACAGTGTTAATCGAACAATCACAAATGTTTTTTATCTTCCAATGAAACATTGCTAAAATGTACAATTTTGTGTAACCGACTTAGAGTCACCATATAAATTTCACTTTTTAAAATGAATTAAACAAAATAATAACTCAGATAAACAATATTTACACAATTCGCCTTAATTATGGTAGCAATATGGATTATTTCTACAGATATTCTCCACATTTTGTCTCAGTATGTCTAACATTGGATTTCGAGATAAATAAGCCATAATTGGGTTTAGGTCTGGGGAATTACCTAGCCATGGCAAGACCTTCAAATTCCTTTCGGAAAAAAAAATTTTGATAGGTTTTGCTCTGTGGCATTGTGTACCATCTTGCATAAATGTGTATGCAACATTTGCAGAACCTAAAGAATCAACATATGAAATCATAATTGATTTCATCACCACTATATTAAACCTGGTTCAATGTTCTAGTAACGAAATGAGTAGATTCAAGCCTCTCTCCTGATATGCATGATCAAATCATTACAACTGGGGGATTTTTGACGATTTTGCCAACGGCACTTTCATAAAAACGTTTAGATGACCTTCTTCTAACGAAAGGAACCACTTATTTGCCACCTCTAACCACAATTCACTACTGAATACAGTCTTTAAAAAAGATATTTTCGGTTAAATTCAGAATTGATCAATAATCTGTAAAATTTTAAGTACTTAAATGTAACTAATGATATATACCTTTTTCTAGTCGCTAAATGTGAGATCCTTAGTCTGTTTCGCCAACTATAGCCTTCATTTTCTTTCTGTCAATTTTGTTTTTCTTTGCACGGCGTCGACTAAATTTTTTTTCCGTACAACCGCGTCGTCTTCCTGTAAATTGCATATCACTTCTTTAAAAGGTCACTATCGATTTTACAAACTTTTTTACAATAATACAACCTTCATGTTTTGTGGTTTTTCTAATTCCTTAGCAACGAGTATGCCCGATCGACGTGAAGGGTAAGTTTTCTGCAACTAATTGGATTACCTTGTCTACGGTAGGACGGGAAACGTTCCCGCCTTTCTATTTCCCGATGAGAAAAGTTTCCAGTTTTCAATAAAGTCTGTATTGCGATCTTTTTTTTAATTTGAAATGTTTACGTTTTCCCATTCTTCATAATTTAACGCTGTACATACAAAACTCACAAACATTTTTTTAGTTCTTAAAATGTCATAAAACAAAATAAATATTTAACGAATATCTGGAACTGTTACAAAACATACGCTCAATACTTGCAACGATATACACAAAGTGATGAAAAGCAGGTAGACGTGCGCCTTCATATTACCCATAAGTCTCCCTATTATTAAAAGGATAAATGGATGAAGAGACGCATGAATGGCTTGGGTATATTATATCGACATGTTGGAAGAGGTTCTTGAAGCATATGTTGGATAAAATTTTGCGAAATCGATTCAAGCAATTATTACTGTCAACAGGACAACCTTCCTTGTCTCAAAGCTCGACCTGTAATTAGATGGTTTGATGAGAATCGAGTGAAGTTTTGGATTGGCCCCCCATAGTCCCCTGACCTCTCGCCCATAGAGAACTTGTGGCATATTTTAAAGTGAAGAATTCGTAAACGCAACCACGGAAAGTGTTTCAGGAATTTCGCCAGCAAATTTTATAAACATAGTAGATGCCCAATAGTTGAATAAACTTTATTGTCAAGGAAATATTGATTGATCGATTGAATTTCTCTATCCAAGACTCTCCAGCTAATCTCGGAATTCGTCGATGAATTGTCCCTTTCACGCGATATTTCGCATCGAGAGGATACATCAAGGTTACGAACAGAAACCATACTTCCATTTTCGAATAGAAATTAAATATTCGAATGAAGGAAAATGCACTGAATGAACTTATCCCGTAAAATGAAAAGTTAAGCTTAAATCAAGATCTCGTTTACAATACAATTGTTCTTATTCAACTGTTAGGCATGTGTTGTATTTATAGCAGTTGTGTTTATACATACAATGGAAGTTTTTTCTTTACTCAAAATATGCATTCCTTTATGCTGTAGCAAAACCAAGTTAAAATTTCGATCTAGTTGTTTTCTCCTACAACTTAACGCTCCCGCTAAATTTAAAAATGTTTACTCTGGCTATCTTAATAGAAATATCAACTGAACTATCGGGTCGTCGAATAGGGACTTCCGAACTTTGACAGTTGATAGTAATCATATTGTTCAAGCTACATCTGTCGAATTGGCTGTCATTTATTCAGTCTGTTTTGCCAAATCACCATGGACGGATATAGCGTTCAACAACACGTTCAGATGATAAAATTGTTTTATCAGAATGGGTGTTCTGTTCGGGAAACGTTCCGCGCGCTTCAACCATTTTACGGTCGCCATAGTCGTTCTACCGAGAGAACTATTTGCAGTGTGGTGGATAAATTTGAGTCCACTGGTTCAGTAAATAGTGAACCAACACCCGTACGACGACGAATCACAAGATCTGAGAAGGAGAATCCGAGGCAATCGATTTCGCGTCGCTCACAAGAACTCGGCCTTTCGCAGACCGCAACTTGGCGATTTTTGCGCCGTGACTTAGACTTACACCCGTACAAAATTAAACTGACCCAGGAGCTGAAGGTAAACGACCATAGACAACGACGTGTGTTCCCTGATTTTCATCAAAAAATCATCTTTAGCGATGAGGCCCATTTCTGGATGAATGGGCAGGTCAACTAACAAAATTGTCGAATTTTGGACAATACCAATCCACATGAGATCTATAAGCTGACGATGTCATCGGTCCACATTTCTTTGAGAACGACGTTGGCCAGGCCATCACCGTCAATGGCGAGCGCTATAGGTCGATGATTACTGATTTCTTTTGGCCTGAATTGGATGATATGGACACCAACGATATGTGGTTTTAACACACATTGGACATTCTGCACGAGCGATTTGAGGGCATAGTCATCTCACGTGGAGGTGATGAGAATTGGCCATCAAGATCGTGCGATTTGACCTCGTTAGACTTTTTTTTGTGGGGTTTTCTTAAGTCGCAGGTTTATACGAATAAGCCACAAACCAAAGTGGCCCTCAAAGCCAACATAACCCATGCCATCGCTCAAATTCAGCCTGATTTATGCGCCAGAGTCATGGAGAATTGGACATTTAGGATACGCGCCACCCAACGAAGCCGCGGCGGACATAATGGCATCGATAGGCCTTTCAAACGAATAAAAAATTTCGATGATATTTCACACACACTTTGTTTTATTTGTATTTAAAGATGGGAAGCGCTTAATGAAAGACCGTTTATTATTTTAGGTAATTTAGCAAATTCTATAGTTTTTTGGTATTTAATTAAACACAGACAATGAAACGTAATGCCTCAAGAAAGGCTTTTTTGCAAATACGCATTTATTAACATTTATAAATCAAATAATTTTATAAATTCAATCTTGTATTCTATTTTATTTTTTTAGATTTTAACTTGAAGGAATTTATTAATACACATAAGGCATGGATCTATCTGCTGATATCTAACACAGATTTGCTAAAACATTGGATAAATTTGTATTATGACCATAATTATATTGACTCATTATATTTTATAACACAATCTGATACTAATTTGAGTACAGAAGTTTTAAATAAATTAAAAGAAATTTTAATTAATTTAACTATAGACGAAGATATGATCACATTTGTCACAAATGAGGAATATTCTGTTGATGAAAGAACGCAAAATGAAATATTAAACGAACTGGCGAAATATGGGATCTTCAACGCCGATGATGGAAATGATTTAATAAAGATTATTGAGAGACTATTAGAAATTAATAGGGTGGACGATATAGTAGCAATTTTAGGTTCAAACGTATCAAATGTGGATTTGGAACGCTTTAAAAAATTATTAATTAACTATTGCGATTGCAATGGCTTGTTCAATATTTTAAATATTTGTAGTAGTGGGTTTTTAAACTTCAACGAAGTCGACGAGGCTGATTCACAGAGCGTTAAGTTAATTTTAAGTAATTATAAACTGTGTAGAAATTTAGACGATATAGAAATATTTCGAGATAATATATTTGAAACAGCAAAATTCCTATCTAGAAATAATTTGCTCGAATATTTCTCTACGCATCCGCTAATTCTCTTATCAATAATATTATTTACAAAAGACATTAGTGTCCATGATTTGTTATCGAAAAGGGTCAGTCTTAAGATAAAGGAATTTGTAATAAACAAAGACGTATTGATGCATTGTTTTAAAGATTATTATTTCATAGATTTTTGCAATAAATTCGATAATTCTAAGCAAAAAATTTGTCTAGATTATTACGAATTACTCAAGAAACATTTACATATACGCACTGAAAATATCTACAAATTCAGATTCGAAAATCATCGCTCATTGCCAAATTTTACATCCAAAGATTTAATAGATAAATATGGTTATAAGAAAAATCTAGATTTTATATATTTTCTAAAGAATTGCAGACCGATGTATGCTTATAAAATATTTAAAGGAAATTATTTGAACAAGGACATCAGCAAGTTTGAATATATGAAATATTTGGATAAAATATACAGAGTGGCGCTGCGAAACTTTAAATCAATTCAAGTTACGACAAGTTGTGTTGCATTTTTGGAAATATTGGGGGAAAATTCGTATCCTTTGAGGATATATTTAAAATCGGCCAACATTATTTTTAATTTATCTAAAGAAAAAATTACGGAACAAGGTGTCGTGGACTTATTCAGTAATATTTCAGAAAATTGCGAAAAAATTTTTACTTTATTGGAATCTTCTGTAGTCGAAACTTTATATCTAGATTCAAACGCCTCCGGTTCTGATCTAATAAATGTTTTGAAATCTCACGATATCGTAATGAAATTTTCACTGTTGCACAAATTGCATTTACCAGAACTATTTTTAAAATATTGCTCCCGAAAAGACTTGTGGTTACCGTTTCTTATTTATATACAAATCTACGGCTATCCAACGGAGTTATCCTCTAAACTAGTACAACATTTCTTTAGCAAATCTTTAGTTGAGCATTTAGGTCATGCAATAAACAACGATATCCAATTAGAAGACTTTAGAAATCCATTGATGGGTGAAAGAGATTCTAGAAAGTACTTTTTGTCAAGGCTAGGAGTGCGATTGACAGATAGTTCGGGTGGTAGTTCTGATATGAGTTCTCATTCGAGTTATGGCAGTATGGCCAACTCCGTTGGCAGTGATTTTTTGGATAGCGAAACTTTGGATTATCATACCGACTTGCTAGAAGTTCTTATTAAATGTCACAATAGCGTGGACCCGCCAAAAGCTTTACTTTACGCTAGTAGATATTATAAAGCTCCATTGTTAGCTGTTTTAGCCAATAGTTATGAGGTAAGTGTTATTCTTTTTTATTATAATTACGATTTTTCACTTGGTATTTTTTCTTATTTTTATTTATGGATTTGTAAATTAGTATTTGATTAAGGCATTAGTTACCACGCCCCATCGTGGCAAAAATGTACTTTTGATATTTGTACAGACATATACATACACAGCCGTCCATCTTAGTTCGGAGAACTATATCTTGTCCCAGAATAAGAAGAAGTGATTCAAATAACTTACCATAAAATGAAACAAACAGTTGTGAATGTAGTATAATAAATGAAAAAAGAAATCATTTTAATGGAAATATGATTGTACAAACGTCGCTTTTTGGATTAATATGTACAATCTATTCAAAATTAAGATTAAATATTAAAATAAATATTTCATGAAATTCTCTTTTCAATAGAATAGTAATATATATATATATATATATATATATATAAATTATTATTGATATTCATATAAAATTTATTATACAACTCAATAAAAAATACAACAAAAATTATAAATATAGAAACATTAACAGTACAACGAACCAGATTCACTTGTGCTTGACAATAAATCACTTTCACTGTCACTGTTTCCCATACAAATAATAAATGGTTCCACAATATCATCCATTAACCCATCTAAGTGCCACATTCTAAAATGCCGAGAGGAAAGTCAATAAGTTTAGAAAAACGATCTATAATTATTGCTTTTCATCATGAAGTTCATTCAGTGTGGCAGATTTCCAAAAAGACATATGTTAATAAATCGACTGTTGGTGATATCATTCAGCGACATCAACGCACGGGCAGTTTAAATGATGCTTCACGTTCAGATCTCACGCTAACGATGAGCGTATAAAATTGCTGAGTAAACGAAACGGGAGACTGATAGCACCCGAAATCACCGCAGAAATGAATCGCGATCGTGCAAGAAAAAATTCTGTTACTACGGTGAAAAGATGATTAAAAGCTGCAAATCTTCACGGCCGCATGCTTTTCTATATACTAGGATTTTAATGGGTTTTTAATACGGTCTGGAACATTCGGTCCAGGACGTCCACAACGTATTAAAAACTCATTAAAATCCCATTACACCGAAGCCAAAATCGATTTAATCCGAAGAGTTATGTGGAGCTAGTATGTTAAGCAGCGGGAGCAGCAGTGACAGCCAGTTTCAGATTGACGTTTGACGATGAAACAACTCCTGAAGAAGATTATTGAGATGTCATCGAAACGTCGAGACGCCGATTCTTTCGAGAATTTCTGTCAAATATCGCGGAGAGCGCGAGAATCTAATATTACGCATATTTACAACCGCGAGAATCTTCGTTCAAAGTATTTGGTAAATAAATAATAACTTTAGGATTTTGTAATAGTATTACATAACTGGTAACGTATCGGCAAAGAAAGAAACGTATTAACTGTATTAATTACTGTGACATCAACTCTATCTGAGTAAATGTATATAATTATTTTCTTCAAATTAGACAAATTGTCCAGTAATTGTTAGATTTCTGTTAGTGTTATTAAACTTTATAATGTTTTATTGTTCATGAAATTTATTTTTTTATAGCCTGATTCTGTAATAATGAACTGGGTCACTTGGTTGGAAGTATCCTGTGATATTGAGGAATCCTTTATAAATTATGATAGTGTTATAACTGCCGATTCCGTGCTAGAAATGTTTAAATATATTCTGAAGAAGAACTATTTTAAAACTCTGACAAATAGCTTCGCCATATTTTTATCCGTAAGTAGATTAATTTATTTGCCAAATTGCAACGCTTTAAAACAGCTTTTGGATTAATTATAAAATAATTAACCGAAAAGTAAATATTGAAAATTTGGAAATTATCAATCTAGTAGTTGTAACGTTTTCAGTAGTTTTTAGTGACAATTGCTAGCTAATGCATTTATGGAAATTAATTATTAAGATTTATGGAGAAAAATAGGTTGAAAAATATATAATTTAGTACTAGAAAAAAGGTTATGTTTGATGTTCTTAGAATTATTATTGCTGAATTATTTTATTCACTAAAAGTTGATATATAACCCCTTTCCACATTAATTTTCGTATTCTGTATGCGTATTTCGACAACTAAGTTGTCATCATCAACAGATAATTAAACAGTGTCGCATCTGGATAACTCCGGCAAAATACCCGTACGAAAACAAACTCCGCACACGAGCCGTTGAAAGCCAAAACGCACACTGTACTTTCGATTTGTGTACGTATCTACCTATTGATGCAATTGTTATTTTAGGACCTTTACAGTACTCACCAAATACACTGCTTCGAAACGTTTTGCATACTTCCCCCTTATTTCAACAAAAACGGATATCTAAACTAAAACTGGCTAATTAATTAAGCTCAATATAACCCCTTTCCACAATAATTCCATATTCTGTATACGTATTTATGACAACTAAATTAGTATATATATAAAAGATAATAAATAAATCCAAAATTCCAGAAGATTAAATTACTTTAGAAAAAGGAAACAATTAACCTTTCTTAGGTACCGTAGTAAATAGAAGTAATCGTAAAATACGAGGGTAGCCGTTTGTATTTCGGGAATAACCAAAAAAAAATTATTATCGAAAATAATTTCATTGTTTTTCAAACTATTCTCCTTGAAAATCAATGCACTTTTGCATTCGTTTAAACCAATCCGAAAAGCATTGCTGCCACTGTGAAGGCGGTATCTCTAAAATATGAGTTTTGAATGCCTCAACTGCCTCTTCCGGTGTAGAAAACCGTTGACCACGAAGTTTATTCTTTACGTGTGAGAACAAAAAGACATCACAGGTTGCTAGATCAGAGTTGTACGGCGGTTGGCTCATCAATTCAATGTTTTGCCCGTTCAAATATTCAATTGTTTGAACCGACCTGTGAGAGCTCACATTGTCATGGTGGAAAATGATGTGTCATTTTCGGTTTGTTTTCCTTATTTCTTCAAAGACTTTTGGCAAACAAATAGTTGTGTACTATTCGGGATTGACCGTTCTACAACTCTCTAAAGACACGGTTGTAACGTGACCTGTTTTTCCGAAAAAACAGGTGACCATTTGTTTTGATGTGCTTCGAGCGCGCCCAACTTTTGTTAGTTTTGACTCATCTAGGAATACCCACACAGTCGACTGCTGTTTACTATCGGGTTCATACGTATAGATCCAAGATTTATCACCTGTAACGACGTTATAAATGTTCTTTGAAGCTCCGTCATTGTATTTTTTGTGCATTTTTTGGCACCAATTGACGCGCGTCCTTTGTGAACATAGCTTCTTAACGACTAAATGTTCATGCAGGATCTTATGCACGCTAATGTAACTAATACCCAGAAATGCCTCGATCTCACGGTATGTCACATGACGGTCTTGCATTATCAATTCAGACACTACATTAATGTTTTCCGACAAAAACATTTGTGAGATGACCTTCACGAAATTCATCGTCCAAAGAACGCCGTCCAAGTTTGAATTCACTATAGCAACGATATACTGTAGTTTTCGATGGTGCTTCGTCACCATATAAAGAATTCAGCTCGTCGAAGCATTCTTGTTGAGATAATTCACCCCGAAAGTTATTAAAAATAATTGCACGAAAATTAATTGCTTAATTTAATCAACTACAGTCTCTTAAGATTTACCTTTAAAAATGGCTAGGCGTATTAAAGGAAAGACGTTTCTACTTACTCTCTGGGATATTGGCTTTTCTTGTTATACAAATTATTAATGTTGCAGACAGATCAAATGTGTTAATAGTTGGGATATTTCTAACATGTAATTTTCTCCAAATTTTAATTATTAATAAACAGCATATATGTATGTTTCAAATCTCTAAAATTTAAAGATATTTACTTACAACACTTACTATTTTAATATTTCCAGGAAAATCCTTTAAGTATATTTATGGAATTTTTATCTGAAACAATTAGATTTAATTTTACCTCCAATCTTCAAGACTTGCTAGAACTGTTCAAGAAAAAAATTACTTATTGGAGGAGTAACAGCTTTATAGCTGAAATTGATCATGATATGTCTTACTTTAATAACAAATTGTGGATACAAAAAACTGCAATATATTTACTTTGTATAACTTTACAATATGGATTTAATTGTTGCTACGATCAAATTCTCTTTTTACGTTTCCTAACCGACATCGACATTGAACAATACTTTTTGACAGAATTGCCGAACTTTAAAACATTATTACAAATTGTTGAATACCTCTACGAGGCACGTTGCCAAATAAGTTTTGATCTATCAGTTTTAAATGACAAAAATAAATTCTATTACGTGGTAATGTCTTATACCAATGAATTAGTAGAAAAGAAATTATACGATATAGCCTTAAATGTGGCTAAAATAATCGATTTGCCATGCACGTTTATATTAATCAAAAAATTAAAAGATGAATTTGATGCGAACAGAGATGGAGAATTTTGGAAAAATTGGGATAGAATTTTCGAAAATTACGAAGCGCAACCAAATATAATTGTTGAAAGTTATTTAACATTTTTGGAATATGTCGAAGATAGTTTTGAGAAATTTAGGATTTTAAAGTCGGCTTTCAATTGGACGAAAAGATACAAATTGGAAAATAGTATCGATGTGGAAAAAGATATGTGGTCCTCATATTTCCAACTTGATGATTACTTGGAAAAAATTGAAATGGTTTCAACGGACGAGTTTACGTCATATTTGGAATACCTGAAAGAACTTGAAACCACACGCGAATGTTACGACGTTTTAGATGAAAAGATGACAGAGAATTTCGAAAATACTATTGAGCAACTTTTAAACATTGGTGATATAGGTACAGCTTTACGATTGGAAAAAATTTTCGGTTACACCAACACAGATTTAGATATTTTAAAGTTATGCTTACTTCT
Organism: Dermolepida albohirtum; assembly: GCA_031893035.1. Classification (NCBI taxonomy): domain Eukaryota; kingdom Metazoa; phylum Arthropoda; class Insecta; order Coleoptera; family Scarabaeidae; genus Dermolepida; species Dermolepida albohirtum. The sequence goes on from JAVIWB010003083.1 coordinate 395,160, forward strand.
GGTTGAAGGCATCCTACTACCTTATCAGCTTAACACTAGACAAAGATTGCTGCTAAACAGACGTAATATAAGAGGAAGTGTGATTATTAGACGAAAAACTTATATGACATCTAGAATATCTAGTTGCAACTCTGGTAAGTATTGATCACATTTGTTACATTATTTATTTAACAAAATATTAATTGCTGTATACAGTGTGTATATAAGTATCGAATAATTCTTCTGATTTTGTAATTTGCATTTTTAAACACAAGGGTTGATTACGAAAATGTTTTAGATTTTTGTACATCATATTTTCATTACTCTTTTACTTTATGCTATGTTGATTTCGTTACAGAGGAGATCAATTTGTTTTATTTTAAATAGCATCTGTGTTTTTCTTTCCATTTCTAACAGCGTGTTTTTGTCTTTTTATTACTAATATTTTCTATTATATTGTATAAAAAAATTGAAAGGGAAAATTTTTATTTGGAATAATGTCAATACAGTACTGTTCAAAAGAAAGAAGCAGCTAACAGTATTTTCCAAAACTTATTTACTAAATCGTTTGTACTAATAATTATTGAGTTAATTTAATTTATAATACTTAATACATCTTTTCAAGAACGATTCACTTAGTGGCAGAAATATAATCACTGAAAATTTCCAAGTTTATAACATCATACTTCCGCGTAGGGGTGAGATCGACCGCCAGATAAGAGGATTAAATTAATAAATTTAATTGCACCACAATGCTCTGCAATAAAATTTTAAGGGAGAGTTATTTATCTATAAGATTTTGTTTTTAGTTCAGTGGTAGAAACGATACAGAGCGGTTCCACAATAGAATTTATTTAGATTCTTAAAAAACGCGCCTACGAGTGAAATTTTCATTTAAGAAAAGAAAAATAGACAATGCCTAGAATAGCATTACTAGACATAAATAAAATTATTGTTTTACACCAAGAGGGTTATAGTCAAGTGAAAATAAAGATAGTAAAATGATCCCAGGATGTCGTGCAACAAGCAATAAAAAGAATGACTGAAACCGGCAATGTAAGTGATAGACCAAAGAGTGGACGTCCAAAAAAGCTCAGTAAAACTGATGCACAGTTTTTAGAAGTTAGTTCCTTAAGAAATCGTTAGAAAGTTAGCGTAAAACTAGCTCAAGATCTTGCGCGAACATCTGGTTCTTTGGTACATGCTTCAACAGTAAGGCGATACTTGCTCAGATCAGGCTTGAGGGGATGCGTGGCCGTGAGAAAACCCTTACTGCGACGAGGTAATAGAGGGAAACAATAAGTACTATGGATTGACGAATCTAAATATCAATTATTTGGAACGAACAGACGTCAGTATGTTAGACGACGAACTGGTGAATCGTTATTGGAACCATGTTTACACACTACCATAAAGCATGGAGCAGGAAAATCCAAGTTTAGGGTTGTATTTCGGCAGCAGGTGTGGGGGAAATTGTAAAAATAGAGGATAAATTAACTGGTGAGATACAGAAAACTATTAGAAGAACATGCCATACGATCAGGGCAGCGACTTACTGGCAATAATTTCATTCTATAGCAAGATAATGATCCCAAGCATACCTCAAAATTTGTGAAAACTTATTTAACACAGCAGGAAGCAAATTTGGTATTGCAGACTATGATATGGTCACCTCAAAGTCCTGACTTAAATATTGGGTCTGGGAAAAAGTTCGTGGCGTTTTTTCAGTAAAATTCAACTGGTTCCCGCATGGCGCGTGGACGAATTCATTTAAACCGAATATGCTCCATTATTATCGACAATGTTTCGCCATTTTTTTGGTAGATCCATGATCCCATCGGTGAAAAGCTTCTGTGGTTTCTGGTCGAAAAACTGAATCAAGTAGTTTTCACAGGCTTCTTTTGAAACCAACTTAATTCCATTGAGAGAGTTCTGCAGAGATCGAAACAGATGATAGTCAGAGGGTGCTATATCCGGACTGTAAGGTGGGTGCATCAAAACTTCCCAACCAAACTCTCTCAATTTTTGACGGGTCATCAAAGAAGTGTGTGGTCGGGCGTTGTCATGATGGAAGACAACACTTTTCCTATTAATCAATTCGGGCCGTTTTCTTTCAATCGCCTGGCGTAAAGTTGTGCACAGTAGAGTTGAGAATCAATCGTCTGACCAGTTGGAAGTAGCTCGTAGTGGACGATTCCCCTCCAGTCCCACCATACACACAGCATCACTTTTTTTGGCGTCAATGTTGGCTTAGCGAACGCTTGTGACGGCTCACCATCCTTTATCCACGATCTTTTACGCTTCCAATTATCGTACGTAATCCATTTTTCATCTCTGGTTATTAAACGTTTCAGAAACGGCTCGATTTCATTCCGTTTCAGCAGCGCATCGCAGATGTTAATTCGGTCCATCATGTTTTTCACGCTCAACTCAACCCATACGTCAAGCTTTTTTTTGTAACCAGCTTTGTGTAAATGGTTCAAAACAGTTTTGTGGTTAATGCCTAGCTCCATGCCAATATCGACACTGCTGATATGCTTATCTTGTTGGACTTTTTCAAGAATTTCATCAGATTTTTCAGTGATTACTCATCTTTCACATTGAAATTTCCAGAACGAAAGCGAGCGAACCATTTCCGCGCAACAGATTTCGATAAAGTACCTTCACCGTACACAGCACAAATTTTATCACAAGCCTGCGCAGCGTTCTTCCCCTTATCATAATAATATTGCAGAATATAGCGAAATTTCTCATTATTCTTCTCCATTTTCAAGTGCGAATAACTTTCCAACCACTGCACCGATTACAATGTTTCTACGCTCAAACTAACGTTCGGAAGGTCATCTAAAAAACGAGTCGTCGGTGGTGTCGCTGTGACTTGTTGTTCTTTAGTTATCGGCAACCAATGCCATCTATCGGGAAAAACGCCACGAACTTTTTCCCAGACCCAATATTATTGAGCGTATGTGGGATTATCTTGACAGAAGGAAGTGTGAAAGGGGACCATAGAACAAAAATGAACTGTGGAACATACTACATGAAGAGTGGTATAATATTCCTGAAAATTTTATTAATTCATTAATTGAAAGCCTACCAAGAAGAATGCAGGATACCATAAAACATAAAGGTGGTCATACAAAATATTGAAAATTTAAGTTGTTTATGTTTAAATATCGATATGTGTTAGGTTTTATACATTAAAAAAAATTTCAACTTGTGTAAGATTATTATTTATCCTTTTATAATAGTTTCTTGTCAAATTTAAGAAGGTGCTTCTTTCTATTGCACAGTACTGTACATACAATTCAATACGATATCGATATTATATTCATCTGAAAAATATGTAAGAACATATTGGCGCGATGCAATTCATGGCTAAAATCTCAGTGCATTTATCTTGAAGTAAAGGACAACATCTATTTGTTGCATTTTTTCTTTCAAGAATAAAATTAATAATCCACGACTTAGCAATTGTCAACAATTTAATATGAATGGTTGCACTTGTATGCAAGTTAAGATCTTTGGTTCTTTGTATTTGTCGTAAGTGAGAAGAGAAGCCATGAAAAACCTTCTCCTTGCGAGAGACCCCTGCCCGATAAGCCACTAACTTATCACTGAACTGTTAACCGGCTAATTTAAAACCATATCTGTATTCATTCATTAAAAATATATGTCCATCTATAACATTGAAACAAAGATTTATCACATTGTCTTCTTATTTTCATTATTTTTTCTAACTTACAGTTACTTCGTTATCAAATTCATCAGTTCAAATGCATTTAAATGACAACGTCATCACACCTAGCCATGACACCTTGGCGCTTTTGGAGATGTTGGTGGACAATCTGAAATGTGGCAGCTCTCTTGCGTCGAAAATTTTCAAAACGTATCGAATATCCGTAAATTTACAAACGAAGTATCAAACTATTTTAGAATGTAAAGATCCCATTGGTACGTTAAAGAAAGCTTTGGAAAACGATTGTAGAAATAAATTAGAAGTAGTCAGCGACGTCATCGATATATTCAAACTAAGTAAAGAAGAGGTTAGTATGTTGAGAGTGTATGGTTTATTTTATCACAAGAGATACTTTTAAATTATTTTAACATTTGATTTTATCCATTGGCCTTAACCCCACTAAAATAGTTTTATCAGATTGCAGACTTATTATATGGTGAAATAATAATAGCAATAGCAAATTATAGCATCAGTAGAATGACAATTTGTCTATTATGGGACATGCAAATGGACTCGGACTTTGGTCAAGTGCTGAAATTACTTCCCGATAATTGTTCTTTACTTGGTTTCAAATTGTATTACGGCTGTGGTAACGAAGTCAGAACAGATAACTTGATACGAATTACAGAATTGCTAATAAGAAGTCACGATTGTTTCACAGCCGACTGTAATATGGAAGGGATTTCGATAGTACTAAAAAAATGCAAAACTTTCGCGTCAACCCTGGAAGGAATGCAAGATTATAATCTAATGGTCAGATTATTGACCGGAATAGGAAGATACACCGAAATGACGTATATTTTTCACATATTAAAGCAACAAGAACGGTTTGAATTATTACTGAGAAGAGGCAGCCGAGAAGATGGCGCCTTAAAAATGGCTTTGCTTGAATATCTGAGAAAGTATTGCCCGGATGATGTCGAGTTGTATAAAATTGTAGCGTTACACTTCTTTCTATTTTCGGAGATAGCGGAATTATGGGAACAGGAAGCTGTTAGATATACACAAAGAACTATAGCATTAGCTAAGTTAGAAATGCAAAATTACAGACTGAATCCTGATACTGAGCCATATCTAATGCTTTTTAATACAGAAGATAACAAAAAAATGCTTAAAAAGGTACTTTCAATTTATAAAATCGAAATAGGATAAAATACTTGATTGTAATTGTAAACATTTTTTCGTTTTCTAGATTATGACTAAGTACAGTCACGCAGCCGAATATCATTTACATGGTCAGAAGTTAACAAAAGCAATGACAGCCGCAAAACAGGCACAGTTGTTAGCTCTCCAATTGTCACTTTTCAAAGATGTAAATCAAGGTGCTATGACGATGTGCATATTAAATTTAAATAATGACCAACTAAACAAAGTGATATTATCTGAGTTCAGGTAAATTTACACCTCTAAAGTATTAGTGTGTATTTGGCATTGATCGAAAAACGAATTTTGAACAAAGAGCAAATATCAAGTTCTGTTTTAAACTCAGTAAATCGTTTATTGAAAGGTTTAATTTGACGAAACAAGTGTATGGTGATGCATCACCGTGTTTATCACGTATGAATATGTATGAGTGGTATAAACGATTTAAAGACGGTAGTACGGATATAAATGACGACGGAGATTTTGCTCCAAAAAAATCTGTGGTTACAGAAAGTAACATCGAACTCGTGCGTGAATTTATCAGAAATGAGCAGAAATAGTCATTGCGATACGTGGGAATGGAATTAAATATTTCTGAAGATTCAATTCATCGCATTTTGACACAGCATTTGGGACTGAGAAAGGTTTATATCACACAAGCTAACTGATGGTAAAAAATTACTCCGAATTCAACATTGTTCAGACTTGATTAAAGACAAAAAAAGGACGAAAACTTCAAGTATTCTATTGTAACTGGCGATGAGATGTGGTGTTTTCAATATGATCCAGAGACTAAGCGTCCAAGCTCTGAATGGAAGCATCGATGTTGATTTGTTTTTCTGATTCGAAAGGCATAGTTCACAAAGAGTTTGTACTAACTAGTCAAACAATCAACGCTGTATATTATCTTGGTGCTATGGAGCGTCTTTTGGTGCGTATTCGTCGTGTGCGCGCTCAATATCGTGAAAATGGTGACTGGCGTTTATTACATGATAATGTACATCTCATCGTTCGACGCTTATCACTGATTTTCTAACTACAAATGGCATTTTAACCATCAACTATTCACCGGATTTGGTACCCCGTGATTTCTATCTATCCTCCAAATTAAATTTTCCGATGAAAGGATAACATTATGCCGACGTCGAATACTTTAAACGTTTTTGTTTGCCTAGAAGCGGCTCCGCATTGTAATTCGTCCATGAAGACCGGCTACTTTTAATCGCTTTTAACTGTGGAAATACTTATGGGTTTTTGACGAACAGCATTCATTTCTGCTGTGACTTCTGGAGCTGTTCGTATATTTCTCTTGCTTGTTACCACCATTGCAAGATCTTCTGCTGAGGTTGTTGCTCTTGGTCTACCTTTTCGAGTTCTGCCTAACACACTTCCACATTCGAGGTGTTTTTGATGATATATGTAACCCACGATGGATTGATTTAATTTAAGTTCTCTGGCAATTTCGTGGTTGCTTTTGCCAGTTTTATGGTATGCGATTATAAACGATCGTGTTTCTGCACTCAATTCTTTCCGTTTAGGCATTTCTAACCGATTGAAGTTTTTCGAAACACACGATGTTCACTATGAGCACCTCACAAAAACTAACTGCAATTTTGCCAAAATACCCAAGTATAAATACTTAATAGTTTACAATAACACCCTACCTTACAATAAAATCGTAACAATCGAAAATTTCCAAGAATTGAGAGATTTAATCCATTAAGTGCAATTATTCTACCTGGAGGAATAATAGGGTGATCTCGCAATTATTTTTGGATAAGCTTTTATAGGTTTTAATGTTTACTATGAAACTATTTCTTACTACAGAAATAAATTTTATAATTACAACTTTTCTATAGAAACTGTAACGAAACAAGGGTGACCAAATACTTATGAACGATAGTGTATATACAAAAGCAGCACATTATTCATTAACACAAACAAATATTATTATTTAGATTTACATTTAATATACAATAAATAGAAGACTAAACATATCTGATTTACAATTTTTTATATTTTTTAAATTATACATAAGTTCTTTTAGTTTTCAGCAAATACTGATCATAATCGACGCCTACAATTTCGAGGCAGATTGGGCAAGTATACTTTATGAACAGTATCTGAACAAAAATCGCTCTGATTTTTTTCAAAGTTTCGTCTTGTCATTTCCCATAACCACAATCTTGGTGCGTGATATATCAAAGTTATTTTTGGCTACTTCAAAAATCACGAGTGCTGTGGATAAAAATATGCGGGCATTGTTGAAGAGATTAAATTCACTTCATGAAAAATATAGGATTGCGAGCGAGCTAGGCTTTACCGATGTGATAGAGGAACTATTAAATAGTCACCAGTTGTCTTTCCTGAAGGATACCGTTTGGAAGAGCGGCTACAGAAATGTTGATAGTTAAAGTTAAATTAATTGTTTTTTTATATACAGAATTTTATTGTAAAACTTAGTTTAAATTTACGCGTTTATAAGGTAATGAATGCATTAATAATTCAAATGACTTAGATAAAGAGGACAAAGTCTGTGCCAAAATCCGAATTATTAAATACCAAATTTAGAAGAAGACTAAAATATAAATATACTTCGCTAATGGTACAGGAACTACATTTTTTGACTAAGAAAGCCTAGACTCTTTTTCATCTATCCTTTTAGTATAAAGTATAAACACTGAAATCCTCCTTTCCGTGCTTAATTTTACATTTTGCAAATCCTTTTCTCTTTTGTACGGTCTTACATGTTCTATCAATTTGATATTCTAAGAAATTACTAAAGAATAAGTTATATTTACAATATCCGACGTACACTTCGCGCACTAAATGCTCCTTGCATTATTTGTAGGGACCAGGAGGTACGCATGACTATCGCCACAGGAATGTGGGGTACACAGCGGTATATAAAGAAAAAATAAAGTAGATGCATTAAAAAATTTTAAACATTCTTACGACTTATAAATCTTTTATAAAATTATATTGATCTATGTTGGGAAGTCCCATTTCTATAAAAATGTCTTCGAAGAAAGAATGAAATTAATCAACCTTGACTTCTTACTATAGTTTGTTGATGGATGTATGTTTCACACATGATTACTTCAAAATAAAAAAAATGCATTGAAGAAATAACGGACAAGAAATAAGGTAGTCATATATTAAAACACAAGATTACTTCTAAAATTAACAGTTTCTTTTGATTAATTAGCCTTGTAATTGTTTCTGAAGTAATATATTATGCAAGGCATGAATTGCAGTGGTTCTACAATATACAATAGGTTCTACAATAGTTTCACTTATATTGAGACACCTGCAATGAACTATATAACATCTATAACTATAATACACCAGAAATATTTACAATGTCCAACTCAATTCTTCATTAGAAATTGATGAATTCGAAAACAATGAATAGATATTGTCTCAGATGCTTATTTTCACCTGGTATTTGTCCTTTTTTAATACGAATATGAAGAAATTTTTTCATAATTAGATGTTATATTAAATTTTCGAGATTATATAAAATTTTCGATAACACAACTTATTAAATCACTTCTGTGTGGCACTTTTCTGTACATATCTAATTGCCTTACATATTCTATAGTATATTTCTCCAATTTTTAAACCAAATTGGAATTTACAAAGCAATGCTCGAGTTTCATTATATATAATAGTTATTTTAAATGGCTTTAAAGTTTCAGTACAAAAAAACATAACCAGTAGAGTAAAAAATAGATTGGTCAATGTATATTATATGTGCCATGTCTTATTTTTAAGCAGCTATAAGATGAAACATCACCTCTCCCTCGACAAACTATAAAAACTCACGAAACTTCTTCGTCTTGAACCAGTACTCCATTTCTATACATGTTTGCACTTTTTTTTATTACCAAATCCATTGAAATTACTAAAATTTGGGTTATTGATGCATTATTACAATTATTAATCGCTAGTCTGCAACTTATCAACTGCAAAATCATAATTTATAGTCATAATATATTCTAAGAAAACTTTTAGTTTTGTAAGCTTTAGTTTATTTATTTTATTGAATAATTTACACTACAACCACACGAAAAGTACAATTTATTAATTATGCATGTTAATGGTATGAAATTTTAAAGAGTAATCCTAGAGTATAATTAAGGCATAATATTGTGTTAAAGTTTTGAATGATCTCAAAGAAAACGTATGTGCATATATTTTAAGTATTTTAAAAGAAATCAATATGAGTGTGTATCTAGGCAGTCTTTCTTATACAAATGATTGTTATTAATGTGAAATTTATTATTGTTAACTCTACTTTTATTTTATATAGAAATATTTATTATATAATTCATGTATATTGATGTTTATTGACATATTATTTTAGATGAATATATTAAAGTGATATTTTAAATGCGATATATAAATTAGGTATTTACGTTTTTTGATTTTATTAATTTACTTTTCAATAAAGAGAAGTTACAAATAATTCATTCGTTTGTTTTATGAGGTTGTTCACGATAAAAGAAAAAAGAAACAAAATATGTTACTTCTTTATTTTTGTTTTTTTACTTTGTATATCTTCATAACTGGTTATTTCCTAATGCGATAATATACACTACCGTCCATATTAGTTCGGACAGCTAGTGAAATTTAGTAAACTCTTCTAAAAAATAATATTTCGTTTAAATATACTACTGTGCCAAATGTCACATCAAAATAATCATTGGTGTTTAGTAAACGCTTGTCTTTCTGAAGTACAAAAAGTGCATTCGGCGATTTTTACAATGAGTGAAATTATTCAACAAAGAAGTTCCATTAAATTTTGTGTACGGAATCAAATTTCTGGTGCCGAAACGTTCAGAATGTTGCAAAAGGCCTTCGGTGATAATTGTTTGTCGCGAGCAAGTGTTTTTGATTGGTACAAATCATTCAAACAGGGTCGAGAACGCGTTGATGACGAACCACGTCCAGGACGGCCATCATCAACTGATGATCAACACGTCAATAGCATCAGGGCGTTGGTGGTTGAGAATCGACGATTAATAGTCAGAGACCTTACTGGCATCGTTGGAATATGGGAAGGATCAGTGAAAAACCATTTTGAAAGATCATTTGGGCCTAAGAAAAGTGAAAGCATGATTCGTTCCAAAATCACTCAATTTTTTCGAAAAACAGCGTCGCGTTGACGTCTGTGAAACAATGCTTTCCGACTATCAAGACAAAATGAAAGGCATCATAACTAGAGGTGAGACTTGGATCTACGCTTATGACCCGGAAACAGACGATCAATCGGCCGAATATCGTATCAAAGGTGAGCCGAAGACCAAAAAACCACGTCAAAAATCAAGGTTATGTTGACAGTTTTCTTCGATTATCGAGATGTGGTGCACTCCGAATTCCTTCCGACCGGCCAAACTGTCAACAAAGAATACTATTTGAGTGTTATGCGTCGTTTGCGCAATGCTATTCGTAAAAAGAGGCCAGAATTATAGGCCGACAACTCTTGGTTTTTGTACCACGATAATGCACCGTCGCATACTGCATTAATTCTTCGTGTGTTTTTCGCCAAATTTTCAACCAATATCGTGCCGCAACCACCGTATTCGCCTGATTTAGCTCCGTGTGACTTCTGGCTATTCAGCAAACGACCGCTCCGGGGAAACCGTTTTGAGTCAATTGAAGACATTAAACGTGAATCGCTACGCGCATTGAAGGCTATTCCTGAAATTGACTTTAACAACTGTTTCGAGAACTGGAAGAAACGTTGGCACAAGTGTATTGGGGCCAGGGGGGATTACTTTGATGGGGACGAAATAGATTTGGAAGAATAAATTAAGAATTTAAAAATTATGAAGAAAGTCTTACCATTTTTTGCCCATAGTAGTAGATAATATATTTAGATTAGGTTCTTTACAAAACTTATAACCAATTGCAGGCAAATATATCTATTAGAGCACCTACAAATAAGTATTTTATTCTATGATTCACTGCGGTAATTCCTAGAATAATTCATACCGCAATAAATACGATTATTTTTGAGATAATATTGCAAGCAAAAAAACTTGCGCAACTTATCTGCTCTCGCCCCAAAGAGTTTTGTGTACCGAAATATGCATTACTTTTCAAATAGACTTGCTAGCGTGCGCATCACTGACAAGACCGTATTTTTTATGTAAACTTCTTAAAATGCCGAAAGGAAAGTCAACAAGTTTAGAAAAACGTTCTGTAACTATTGCTTTTCATTAAGGTAATTTAGTGTGTCAAATTTCCAAAAAGGCACATGTTAATAAATCGACTGTTTACGATATTATTCAGCGACATCAACGCATGGGCAGTTTAAAGAGATCCGGCACGTTCAGATCGTAAGCGGATAATATCTCACGTCAACGATGAGCCTTTACAAATGCTGAGTAAACGAAATAGGAGACTGACAGCACCCGAAATCGACGCAGAAATGAATCGCGACCGTACAAGAAAAATTTCTGTTACTACGGCAAAAAGAAGATTAAAAAGCTGCTAATCTTCACGGCTGCATTGCTGTAATAAAACCTTTACTTCGACGGAGAAACAGGTAAAAATGACAACAATGGGCAGAAACACACTGAATGACTGGAAAAGGGTCTTATGGACTGATGAATTAAAGTTTGAAGTGTTGCAGCGCAATTAAACAACTAATATGATCCATAAACGCGAAGAAAATGGTATCACCAATGAGTCGCTTCAACAAAGTTTTGGAACAATTGATAACTGGTGATGAGTAGTTTATTGTTTAAAACAATGTGGTGAAAAAACGGTCTTGATGCCGACCTAAGAACTAAACATTATAAAAAATAGATATTCATTAAAGAAAGTTTATGTTCGCATTATGGTAGGTAAAGATGGCGTATGGTAGTATTTTAAGAGATATCATTGGTTCTTGAACAAGTAATATGTTTGGTAGATTTACAATGATCCATAGACAATAAAAGTATCTTAACTAAAAGCTTTCTGTAGTTAGTTTTAAAATGATTGATAATCCCTTGATCAAGTGGTTAACAATGAGAGGTAGTGTTTGGGGACAAAAATATTAGTTTAAAATTTTGTAACTCAAGTTTTGGGTGTGACGTGACATTGTCTAAAAATAAAAGAACTTTTCTATTTCGCTGTTGCATTTTTTTATCAAATTTGGTTAACTAAATTGTCACAATTTCCCTCGTCATCCACGCTTTTTTATTAGAATACCACTCCATTGGCAACTTCTCAACCTTTGCTCCTCTAAAGCATCGTGGATTCTTAATTTTCCCAATTACTAGAGGTCTTTCCTTTTTTTTCCAACCCTATTCGCACACAAGAGAATAGTTAATCTTTCCCTAACAGCTTTGCCACCTGAACATTTTTCACCTTTTAATGCAAAAGTTTAGCTTGGCAAAGTCCAGTTTTATCTGCATTAGAAATGTCTTTCGGTGGGTATTCCTTTGTAATTGTTATCAACTGTTTCTTCTATACAGATATTTTATCCACATTTACTGCGACGTTTTCACCACAAATTGTTCGAAGTGATATGTCGTGTCGTTGAGAAAACTTGTCAAACTACCCACTTAAAGTTTTGAATTCATAATTTAGCTCTTGTGCAACTTCGAGAGCTTTTTCCCTTATTATTTTACCGGACAATGGAATATTCTTAGCGCACATTTTGCAAAACCAGTCATACATTATTTGATCCAGTGCAGCTCCTTCTGTTTTCACAAATTTCTTCGTTTGCTGTGAATTTCCATTTTCAGCAAACCCTCTATTAATATCAACTTTGTTTTTCAAAATATCACCCACTTGACTTTTACCGATACAGAATCTTTCCGCAACCAGTCTTACACTAAGTTTATTCTTCTCTGCACACTAAATAACATAAGCTTTTTCTTCTAAACTGAGAAATTTTGTCTTTTTCGTAGCCATATTATTTGTACGAACACTAAAACACTTGATATCTAACTTGTTAGAGCACTAAATATCAACTGAATGCTATAAAAGCTATAGCCGTGTTATATAAGACCATCACTACACTTGTATTTATTACCTGCCTTAATTATATGTTGTTCGTGTCCATTGTTAAGAATGTTACAGCGATCATAATTATTATGCATTTATATGTATGTAATTACATATAATAGACCGAAAGACTACAGTACTTACTATATTAAAGTATGTAATTATGTTTAGAAATTATAGGAATTGCAATAAATTTATTATGTACCTGGCTTAATTCCTCTATAGACAATAAAATTAATCTTATTCCAAAATATTAAATAGATAATTTTCATTTTAATTTGCTGTAGTGGATGTACTTATATTATTGTCCGTGTCCATTGTTAAGATTGTCCTTTGGTGAGAGATATTATTATACAATATATAGTAAATAGTATACTGACGGTCGGTAGATCAGAAACTGTCCATTGACTAGAGATGTCCGTTGAAGGAGAATATCCTGTATATGCAATTCTATATTCTACTTGCACGTAGTTTCGGTTGCATTTAATACAGAACTAATATTGTGTTGCAAAACTAACGAAATGTTAATTCAAACGTATATTCGATTCAGCCTGATCCTAGTTTCCACTGTGTTCGCTTTAATTTAGTTTTCTGTTATCCACTTGCATAATACTGTCTTCTTAGTTTTTGCTTGTTTTTTAATTTTTATTGAGGGTACCGCAAACCTGCAACATTTAAAAGAAACCGACACTGTTAGTAAGTTTATGTAAAATTTAGTTATGTAAATTTTGTTGTAAAAAACATCTTAAGGGTGAATAGAATTTACTTTACTCCGTTATCTAAAAAATTTAAGATTGTGCTGGTGTATTTCTTTGACAACCTGGGAATAATTCATCAAGAATTTATTTAGAAACTCTGATTGTGACTCGACAAGTCATTCATCATAATAACGCGCCAAACTGCTGTGCGCTCACTGTGATGACGTTTCTATCAAAAAAACCATTATCTAATTAGATCATCCTGCCTATTCATTTAACTTATGAAATTTGGCTATTTGTAAATTTAATATTCGGGCTGAAAGAACGAAGATTTTCTAATACAACTGATTAATGGAATGTAAGACAATCGTTCAAATGTGTTCCAGAAAAAAAGAGTTCCAAATCCGCTTTCAGAAGTAGGAATATTGCCTAAGTTAAGTATTATGGTGATATTAACCTCCAGTGTATATTTTTAGAGCTGCATTATGGAACTTAATTTGGACTTTTCGTACGTAAGCCAATAACGATGACACAATACGTACGAGGGCGAATTAGTAAAAAGTGTGTCTAAACAAGAAAATTTTTGGTAAACTAAAAAATTATTTTATTTGTCGCTACATTTAGTGCGTTGATATTAAGTCTTTTCCTCTCTTCAAAAAAGTAAGCTTTATTAATTCGATATTAACTCAAATCTCCTTATTTGACTGTCTTTTGATACCGAGCTGAGCTTTCAGGTTGGAAAAAGTGTAAGGGAGCTAAATCTGGAGAATGAACTGGAACCAATTCGAAAGTAGTTCAAAAAATTTTGCTATTTAATAGGTGAAGTGTGAACACGTGCGTTACCCTGTAAAAAAGCACACGTTTCTTTAATTTGAGTCTTTTGCATTGTCTTGCAACTTGGAGTTGATCTATCGTTTTACCTTTCTGAAGATAATTGATAAAAAGGATCTCGCTGCAGTTTCAAATAGCATCTACAATCCCTCTGGTTGAGCGTATATGGTCTTTGTTGTATTCCGAGCACTTCTGCTATACCTTATCTCAGAATAAGGAGAGATTCAAATATTGCGCCAAAATAGTACATATTTTAAGAGATTTCATTGGTTCTTGAACAGGAAAGTTTAATATGGATAAATGAATGCCAGACATCCGCCATTTTTATAACTTGTAAACGTTTAATTACATTTATGCATTGTTTTATTTTAGTGATATTTAATCTTAATTTTGGATAGGTTGTACATATTAAATACATATTAATTGTACATATTAATCCAAAAAGTAACGTTTGTACCGTCATACTTCCATTAAAATGAATTTTTTTTTAAATTTATTTTTATATAATAAAGAAAAAGATTAATATTGTTGTTATTAATGTTATTGTATGTTTCATTACTATGGTAAGTTACATTTTTAAGCTATGTGTTCCGTGTTTTAGCGGGATATTTGAATTACTGCTTATTCTGAGACAAGGTATAGTCACGGTTCATTGTTTCGATTGTCGTTTCATTTTGAGTGTATAATTGTGTACCAAAGTTTCATCCAGAGTAGGAAAAAATTCTGCTCGCGAGCACAATTTTATTTAATTCGTTCGTTTTAAAATTTGTGCTCGCGAGTTTTACTATTTAATTAGCGAGCACAAACTCAACTCGTGAGCAGAGTAGGAAAAAATTCTGCTCGCGAGCGCAATTTTATTTAATTCGTTCGTTTTAAAATTTGTGCTCGCGAGTTTTATTATTTAACTAGCGAGTGCAAACTCAACTCGTAAGAATAGTTCTTTTTAATATAGAAAACATAACTCGCTCGAATTGAATTCGTTCGCGAGCGAGTTTAATTCGAGCACTCTGTACTCTGGTTTCATCAACCGTTATTACTCTACTCCAAAATATTTTCGAATGGTCTTCACTTCGCTAAATTAATGACAGAAATGCATCCTCGTTCATTTGTACACAGTCAACAAAAGCAACAATCGTCTTGCACATAACTTTTTCATACTCAAATTCCGGTACACCCAGTATACGTTGTTGGTTTTCCAACTTGTTTTGCCTCATAATTACCGTTTTTCTTTATTTCTTCAGATGCCTTATTTTGCCTTTATTTACTATGTCATAGTGAAAAATCCTTGAATATCGTAATGACATTCATTATTATAGTAGTGTTATAATTATACCGTGTGCTTATCTTTTCACGCAAGTACATACGTAAGAATCACGAAAAAATAGTAGATCCCCGTTACATTTCTTTATACGAATATTACAATATATTTAGTACATTTTCTATGTTAACTTGCATATTGAAATCCAAAAATACAGACGGTAAGTAAAATCACTTATGAAAAGTATTTATACATTGGAACCCAAGGAAAATTCAATTCAAATGCATGAACACATGCTTAGTAAAGCAACTTATATGTAAAAAGTAATTATACAAGCAGTTGTAAATTTATAATTGATAAGTACAATAATATATATGCAGAAAGGCCTTATACATTCAAATACACGTTTACATTTTCAATGTATAATTCACATGATTGATCATGGCGTTTTGTAATGTAAATTTGCACGGAAGTTTTCATCAGTGCACTAATCCAAATGAAATGTGTAAAGCCACTCTTACTTTGGATAACTTTATTCGACGGTCATTTAGCATCATATCATGTCCTTCTTTAATAATTTCTGAAGTACACAAATATACTGGTTTTGGTTACGTTTAAAACTCATGCACATCGTTTTAGGAATGCAAATCGATGGAGATTTGTCCTTGTAAACATACATCAGTTCAGTTTTTGATTTCATCGTCTATTTTTTAAAAATAATAATTTAATCACCGGTTGGTACGCTACATGTTTCGAAACAAGCTAACACAATTTTGACAATCGTGTTTTGCAGGTTGACAAGTTTAAAAAACAAATAAAATATGTTGGTGTCGCCCTCTTTCGTAAGGCGCAGTAATTACTGATCCGTCTTCGTATTTGAAAACGTGAGGTGACGGAATATTATGGACTATGTATTCCGATCTTCGGGTCGCATTAATAATTAGAGACTCTGACGGAAGAGGGTAGCACTAATAAAAAAAAAGCTTATTTGTTTTTCACTTTGTTAAACCTTCAAAACATTACTGCCAAAATTTACTTACTGTCCGAGACTAAAGCAGCTTATTATTTAGTAGAAAGTTTTTAGCTTGTTTTGCAATATATTACAACTGGAGTGTGGATAAATAATTAGTCTTCATTTATAAAGAACAAAACAAACTGTGAAATTAAAGCTGAGCTATAATTTGTTTACGGAGGCTAATCTCAAATTTATACAATTATGAATATATTTAATGAACAACCCATTGGACGCCCCAAATATTGCAAAGTACATGATATGATGTAAGATATTATATATAATTCGGTTATGAAAATATTATATGCAAGTTGGGTGCCGTATTTGTTAATTGTGGACCACAAGAACGCATTTTAGTCCAAAATTTAGCAAAGTTAATAAAAATAATTATAATTGATGTCTTCGCATCCCCTAGCAGTTTAGCACCGAAGCCAAAATGGCGCTCTGGTAGATCATGAGTTATTATTAGGTCTGAGTCCGCGGGGCTACTTAAAGCCTTTGGCTCTAAGCATTCGCTTAAACCAGAAAGACGAACCACGTAAAACCTTTCTGTGATAATTACTTCTTGGGAAATAAAGGCATATTATTATTATTATTATTATATCTCAGTGACTAACCTATCAACCGACTAAGACGATATGAACGACTTTTGGCATTGAATATTTGATGAAACCTAAATATGTCCTTATAAATCTGAAATGAAGCAAAACTCGAAACAAAGGAGTGAGGCTGGTACAAGTATTACGATGAAGGTAAAGACCGTACGCTCGTCCGGAAAGATTGTGTCTATTGCATTTTGACAGTGTAGTGGGATTTTTCTAAATTGTTATCTTCGAAAAAATAAAATCATTACAAATAAATATCATACATCCCTTTTAAATCAACTGCATAACGCAAAAGCCCCACTTAATGAAGGAATGAGTGCTTTTTCTGTGTTCTCTCTTCGTATGTTTTAATAACAAAAATTCATAAATTATGTTCCGCATTCAGCTTATTCGCTAGATTAGACTTACATTTTTCTCCAAACCCAAAAGCTCGATGGCAAGAATGTTGAGTCAAATGTGGAGGTATTCACTGGAACGAATATCCATTTCGGGCAGTTTGATAAAGCTTACTTTTGTGAAGGAATGAAAAGTCTTGAATACGGATTGATTAAATCTAATGAGTAGAGTGGTCAATTTTTATCGGTGCGACAGGATAGGATCTGATATAGTAAGTGTATAAACATGTATGTACCAACAAATTCATAACTGGCTTTGAATAAGTCACTGTTTGTATTTATTATGAACTTGGTGTGCAAACAAATGTGACGGCTTTAGTAACAAATAACAAAGAGACAACGTCGAAAAATTTTTTTGTTAAAAAGTTACGTTTTCTTGTCTAGGCTCACTAATTACTGACCTGCCCTCGTGGCATAGAAATATTATTGCAAACAACGATTTATTTCCCAATCCGAAAATTATATTAACATCCAATATTTATGATGGATATGAAGACAATTATTTCTTTTTTCTATTCGAGATTTTATATATGGACATACATACATATATATATATATACACTGCAGGCCATAAGTTTGGAATCACTTGCATAAGTTAGGAATCACTTCTGAATATAATGAAAATATTGTAGTGGCTTTAACAAACATTGTAAAAATAAAACAATATTAATAGACCAAAACGTTTTATTATAAAATAAGCAGGAAAAAAAGCAAATTTTATTTATTTACATCCACTTATTTTTATTATCAACTAAACGGACTTTTCATCGAAATACCCTCCTTTTGCTTTAATGACGGCAGCACACAATCGCGGTAAACGAGACACTAATTTTGTAAGGGTTTCATTGGGTATATCTGCCCAAGAATCTTGTATAACTTGCCACATGTGAGTCTGGGACGTCGGACACTTTTCACGCACTTTTCTATCCAATTCTTCCGACAACAGCTCTATTGGATTGAGGTCTGGCGATTGTGCCGGCCAAACCATGTTTTGTAAAACACCGTCAGCTTCCTGTTGTTGGAGATATCCTCTACATAAATGAGAAGAATGTTTTGGGTCGTTGTCTTGCATGAATATAAAGTTTTCTCCAAGTAATCTCAGACCGGAGGGCACAGCGTTGTGTTCGAGAATCTGTCTGTAACCCTCCTTTTTCAAAACTCCGTCGATTTTCACCAGATTTCCTACACCAGCCGAAGAAAAACATCCCCAAACCATTACAGAACCGCCACCATGTTTTACCGTGGGCACCACACATTGCGGTAACATTTTTTCCGTAGCAGTTCTTCTTACAAATATCCGACGTCTGGAACCGAAGACCTCGTATTTTGATTCGTCGGTCCATAGCACTTTTTCCCACTGTTCTATTGTCCAATCTTTGTGTAACTCAGCCCATTTGGCCTTTTATTTTATTTCTGCCAGGACGTAGTGGTTTGCAATCT